>OY744538.1:7798576-7809457 GCA_963556195.1 Sepiola atlantica
CATACATATATACTTACATCTACACACACATATATATATATACACACATACACACATATACATATATATATATATACACATACATACATACGCACCCACACATACATACATATATACCCCCATACCTACTACCTTGAATTAAAAATTTTTAAGACATCGAAGATAAATGTGTTTCGTCTTTAAGTATTCATTAAAGAACATCCCTACTAAATGAATGCATACCTACACACACACACACACACACACACACACAAACATATGCACATACACACACATACACACATATACCTATACACACCTATCTACGCACATGCACACATAGCCACAGATGTGCAAAATAGAGATATATATATATATGTATACATAGACATACACAAATGCACACCTGTACACATACCTATATACATACTCAGTCATACGCATACGTACACACATACCTATACTCATATACTCGCACATGCCCATACATGCACACATACACCTGCACCCATGTATACACATATATACCTATATACACATATATATATATACAAAATAATATATACGGCCTGGAAAGTTTTAAATTGCATATACATACCCATAAGTAAAATAATACCTACGGCCTGGAAAGTTTTAATAACCGGGGTAAGAGTTTAATTAAATATACGCACACATTGATAAGGCAAATATGCAGTACATACATACACACACACACATACACACACCCACATACATGCTAGCACATACACAAACACAAGCATGCATGTACACATATATACATACAAAAACAAATGTACTTATATATACGTTCCTATTCTTATCATACATACATATACACTAATGCCCGCATACACGCGCATCCGCACGCGCATGCATACATAGCAAATATAATGCTATCTTATTTCAAATAAGTACACTGAATACACTAATATCTTAAGGTACACTCGTATATGCATACATCCGAAAAACAACTATAACTAATGTCACCAGGTCAGTAATTACATGTTCATAACAGATATTAATGCAAATATTTATGGGGGTTTACCGTAACTGATCTATTTGGTATCTAACCGTTACAAGTCTAGAGGTCTATCAGATTGTTAGATATTGGTAATTTTAAATTTGCATTTATGTCTGCATTTCGCCATCAATTCATCACGTTTGTTTAAAAGATTATTGCGGTCGTATTTTAGGATTCTTATTTTCTCCTCTAAACATAAATTGCATCTCTGCCTAAATCCATTTGGGATATCCGAAAAGCATAGTATTGACCACGAAACCACCGGGGACCGGTTCTCATTTTTCAGAAGCCACCATTGTTTCGCTAATTCTGTTTTGTTCTTGAGATCTGGGTTGTTAAAAGAGTGTTTGTGGTCATAAAAGCGTTGTTTCCAGTTACCCGCGGAGATGCCGATGTAGACTTTATTGTCCCTGTTATTATCTTCCGGATGAATAGTGGCCTTATACACCACACACTCAACTTTACAGTTACCGTCCAGTGGGCAGTTCTCTTTAACTTGGCAATTACATTTATCTACTGTAACCTTATTTTTACTAGAATTGTTTAGTAATTTACGATTATGGGTGCTGATTATTTTATCCATGTTTTTGGTACAAGAGTAACTAATTTTTATGGTTTTTCTATTAAATATCTTTCTGAGTGGATTATTCATGCTAAAATGCTTATCTACTAGGTTCAAGAATACTTTACCGATGTTGATGTTAGATAGTTGGCAGTATGGAGGTTGAACCATGTTATTTTACGGCCTCTATTCCTGGATTTATTTTTATTTTCTTTCTTGATATATCCACTTTTTTCTAGCGCTCTATTGTATAAATGTTTGTTTGTTTCAAAAATTTCCTTGTTAGCCGAAAGTTTATTGATTCTAGTATTAATCGTTTTAGGTACTTGTTTGATTATGCAGTTCGGGTGATTAGATCTAATATTGATATATGATGGTGTGTGATTATCTTTGTTGAAGGGTTTGTAAGTCCCCTTTTTTAAGTCTAGTGTAATGTCTAGATAGTTAACTTCTTTACAATTTGGGGTTATGTCTATTTTAAATCCTAGGTATTTGAAGGCTCTTATTATTTTTTTTATGTATTTTGGATACCATGGGGCCGTCACTATTAGGGATGATAATTAGTCCATCATCCCTGTATAAACCAACTAAATTAGGCTCTACAATTCTGCTGAACAGAATTAGCGAAACAATGGTGGCTTCTGAAAAATGAGAACCGGTCCCCGGTGGTTTCGTGGTCAATACTATGCTTTTCGGATATCCCAAATGGATTTAGGCAGAGATGCAATTTATGTTTAGAGGAGAAAATAAGAATCCTAAAATACGACCGCAATAATCTTTTAAACAAACGTGATGAATTGATGGCGAAATGCAGACATAAATGCAAATTTAAAATTACCAATATCTAACAATCTGATAGACCTCTAGACTTGTAACGGTTAGATACCAAATAGATCAGTTACGGTAAACCCCCATAAATATTTGCATTAATATCTGTTATGAACATGTAATTACTGACCTGGTGACATTAGTTATAGTTGTTTTTCGGATGTATGCATATACGAGTGTACCTTAAGATATTAGTGTATTCAGTGTACTTATTTGAAATAAGATAGCATTATATTTGCTATGTATGCATGCGCGTGCGGATGCGCGTGTATGCGGGCATTAGTGTATATGTATGTATGATAAGAATAGGAACGTATATATAAGTACATTTGTTTTTGTATGTATATATATGTGTACATGCATGCTTGTGTTTGTGTATGTGCTAGCATGTATGTGGGTGTGTGTATGTGTGTGTGTGTATGTATGTACTGCATATTTGCCTTATCAATGTGTGCGTATATTTAATTAAACTCTTACCCCGGTTATTAAAACTTTCCAGGCCGTAGGTATTATTTTACTTATGGGTATGTATATGCAATTTAAAACTTTCCAGGCCGTATATATTATTTTGTATATATATATATGTGTATATAGGTATATATGTGTATACATGGGTGCAGGTGTATGTGTGCATGTATGGGCATGTGCGAGTATATGAGTATAGGTATGTGTGTACGTATGCGTATGACTGAGTATGTATATAGGTATGTGTACAGGTGTGCATTTGTGTATGTCTATGTATACATATATATATATCTCTATTTTGCACATCTGTGGCTATGTGTGCATGTGCGTAGATAGGTGTGTATAGGTATATGTGTGTATGTGTGTGTATGTGCATATGTTTGTGTGTGTGTGTGTGTAGGTATGCATTCATTTAGTAGGGATGTTCTTTAATGAATACTTAAAGACGAAACACATTTATCTTCGATGTCTTAAAAATTTTTTAATTCAAGGTAGTAGGTATGGGGGTATATATGTATGTATGTGTGGGTGCGTATGTATGTATGTGTATATATATATATGTATATGTGTGTATGTGTGTATATATATATGTGTGTGTAGATGTAAGTATATATGTATGTGTGTGTATATGTATGTATACATGTGTGTGCGTGTAGAGATAGATGTGTATATATATAGGGATGTATGCAGATGTTATTTACTTAAAATAAGATAGCGAATTAAATTAAATGTATAATATTATCACTAGACAATATTAGATTAGAATTAATTATAGGCTTCCATAGATTATAAACTAATGTAAGATGAATTTGTGAAAATCAGAGTATTTTTAATTTTCAAATTAATTCTGACGCGCGAATCTAGAGAAAATTAGGGCACGAGAAGTGTCAACCGGCTGATGACACGAGACTCTCTCGTTTCGTTTGCCGGGTAAAAATCTCGGTGGCCTTGGTAAGCTGAATTTCGGGCTAGCCAAAAATTGTGTGTGTGTGATGTTAAGAATAGGTATATATGTGCGTATGTATGGAGGCGTATGTCACCAGGTCGGATATGTAGAAAGAATATGTGCGCTTAACTCAGACGTTATTATTTAATAAAAATAAACAAAAAAAACCATAAGATCCCCTTAGATTAATTTAGTTAAATATAAGATGTTAATTCCTACTCGCTCTATGTTGGGTGTTCAAACCGGCTGCTACCACCACTCCCTCTGATTGTGTTTGAAGTGCCGAGGATAAATTCAATTTTCTATCAGTATCAAAAATGTAATTGTTAAGTTGGATGCTTGAATAAAACCGCAAGGTTGAAATAAATTATTGCATCGACAATCATGTAATTTCGTGTTATTATATTTTACGTTATATATATATATATATATATATATATATATATATATATATATATATATATATATATATATATATATATATACAAATCTTCATTTTTAATATGCGCATGCGCCTGCATTATCAAATGCTTTAATTTAGGTACCAATATCGAAATATTGCCCAAATCACATCTAAATTATTGGCCACTCAGCAACCAACTGTCAACTTGAAACCAGAAAAAGTTTAACTAACAAACATTTAATTAACTTAAAAACAAACAAACAAACAAATAACAAAATAGACAGACCGGTTTAGAAAGCGGATAAAAGTGGTATTTATCGACAAGACAAAAAGAGCCTTTCTTGGATCGCTGCACAAATCATCGGTGTCAGATTCGGGTTTCAAAAACAAAATGGCTGTCGGTACCGCGCGTGCGCAGAAGGGATGTCGCGCGGATTTAAACATGTCGTCGATCATCGGGCAAGACGATCATAAAACTGCTTATCTGCTCCGGATTTTATTCGGATTAAAAAAGAAAGAATAAAGAGTTTTGCGGTTAAAGACGTTCCGTATTAATTAAAAAAAAATAAAATGCTGTTTGAAAAATATCCTTATAGCTTACAGACGCTTTGTTGTTCGAGTGATCGCGCGATGCTGAGTGAAAGTTGGTCGTGTGTTTCCTCCATTCGTTCGCGTCGCGCCTTTTTTTTTGTGTCCCGAAGAAGCCGAAAATAAGAGGCGAGTCCATATGGAACAAAATTTAATTTCAAGTGTGAAGAATTTAAAATAAAAAAAATGAAAATACAAAAATCCTCGTTTTAAAATGACTTAATTCTCTACGATTATTCGATTTATATTTGTGTGCGAAGGTCAATCGGTGTACACCCGAATTCGTCCCATTCAATTTGCTTATTTCTTGGGGTCCTTGAAACCTAATTGATCATATATCTTAAATAGGGTATTGATTTACTCCTCTCCAGGAGTTAGGCACAAGGCCAGTTTTTATCTTACTCCCACAAGTAAGATGTGACCCAAGGTCGAGTCGGGAAAGTGGGGTTTAAAAATTGCCTGGGCAGCCCCATCGGCATTCCCCGGTAGGGGCGCCTCAGGCAGTAAGCAATAAACTTACTCCTCTCCAAAGAGGGGAGGCAAAGCCTGGGAGGGTGCACCTCCGAGAACTGCACAGGACCGACCCATAGACCGGCGTAAATCAAGCCCCGAAGGCCAAGACAATACCAGTCTATGGGGTGCAGTATCCATCGGAACAGATACTACACTTTGATCTTAGCCAAAAGGGTATTGATTTACTCCTCTCCAGGAGTTAGGCACAAGGCCAGTTTTTATCTTACTCCCACAAGTAAGATGTGACCCATGGTCGAGTCGGGAAAGTGGGGTTTAAAAATTTCCTGGGCAGCCCCGTCGGCATTCCACGGTATGGGCGCCTCAGGCAGTAAGCAATAAACTTACTCCTCCCCAAAGAGGGGAGGCAAAGCCTGGGAGAGTGGACCTCCTAGAACTGCACAGGACCGACCCATAGACTGGCGTAAATCAAGCCCCGAAGGCCAAGACAATACCAGTTTATGGGGTGTAGTATCCATCGGAACAGATATTACACTTTGATCTTAGCCAAAAGGCCAAGAGGTAGTCCATATGGTAAATGTCGTATTGTGGTGACTACTGAAGTGAAGGTGATGGACAAATGGCTACAGAATGAAAGAAACAATGTTTGTACGAATTGGTCAAAACGCTTCTGACTAAAAGTAGGCAAGACAACCATCGATCCAAACCACCACTCGCTACACTTTTGGAGGCTTCCTGCCTTATTTATAAACATTTATATTTTGAAAATAGATTATTACAACAATTGGTAGATAATCTAGTAACATACAAATAAATAGATTTCAAATGAACTAGCAAGCTCTGCCATCTCGCTATCGCTTCGCAAATTTCGCTACTTCAAATACTTGAAACATTAATTTAAAACAACAAACATTTCATTGATAGCTTCGTTGTAAACACGACACAAAATCTTTCTCATTTATTCATACAGATAGATAAACATTAAGATTTTGGTAATTTCGATACACATTTATTTATCTTTTAAATGCGACCGTAAAGAAAGGAAAAGGTAGAAGAAATCAGTTTGCCTTTTCACTTGCAATTTAGAAATAGATCGTAATTTGATGAACATCAAGTCTGCCACTCTAAAGAAAGGAACAGATGAATACAAATGCTGAATATTTATCCAGGAGATAAAATAATATGGCGAGAAAAAACCCAAACTATCTGTTTGATTAAAATAAAAAATAAATCATTGAATTAAAAAAACAATAGCAAATAATAGTTTATTAATAAAATATTTTTTTTCAAAACCAATATGCATATTAGTTAACTCTGCGACTGATATTGTGTATATATATATATATATATATATATATATATATATATATATATATATATATATATATATATAAGCAGTATATAAAAAGTGTTGTGCAAAGTTGAATTGCATTAAAATAGGGCGTTTTGACTTTATCGTTAGTTAATTTTTTTTTTTTTAACATAGTTCACCCCAAACAAGGCAGGCCGCCACTGTAGACGTAAGGGGCTACTGAGAAAAAAAGGGAGAAGGTTTGGGGGGTAAACCTAAATTAGGAGCTGTGCAGCGAGATGCATGTTCACATTAGTTTTAAATTTCTGCATGTCGGTATAGTCGCGGAAACAGGGAGTAGATAGGGAGTTCCATAGTCCAAGCAGCACGAGGAAAGAAGTTATTGGAGTAGAAAGCTCTTCGGCATCTGAGGACCTCCACAGTGTATGGATGGGATTTGGCAGATTGTCGGGTTGGTCTAGAGAATTTACGTCGAGGGGGGCACAAGAGAAGCCAGTTCATCGGAGCATAATCCATTGAAGTATTTGTAAAACAAGCACAAGGATGCTACATTGCGGCGATGGGACAGGGACTGGAGTTAGTGCGAGAAATAAACCCAACTTCATTGAGATTATTCAATTAGACTTTAACGTAAATAAATATAACCGTACCAATATTACCATTTCGCGAAATGTTGGTGTTAATAAAGGGCATATTTTTTCAATCATCAACCTTAAAGTAAGTGACCGCTACCTCGAACTTAGGGTTACTGAGAAACACTTCGGACTTAATGTCGTAGTTAATGAAGAACATGGTTTTCTCGATCGCCGCCCAGAACTTAATGTTGGTGATAGCCACTCTAGACTTAGGGTAAGTGGGAGACAACTCGGACCGAGGTTTAGTGGTGGAGTATTTTTTAAATATTTTATAGGGTGAGGGTTTTCATCGATAGCTTAACCATTTTTCTTCATAAGTTAGACATTCTTTTCAAATTCATGTGTCCTTTCTCAATTTTGTCGCATTTTTCTACCGACAAACTTTCCACCAGTTTTAGCGTAGCTAACAACATAATCCAACCCTAACCTAACCATAAACCTTACCCTTACCCTAACCCTTACCCATACCCTAACCCTTACCCTAATCTAACCCTAACCCTAACCCCAACCTAACCTTAACCCTCACCCTAACTCTTACCCTAACCCTAAACCTAACCTTACCGTAACCCTAACCTAACCCTAACCATACACCTAATCCTAACCCTAAACCTAACCCTAACCCTAACCCTAACCCTAACCCTAACCCTAACCCTAACAGCATAATTCAGTGTGATTTTTTACATAGCTCGTAAATATTGTCACATTTGACGCCTATGTTGGACATTTTTTTAAACTACAACTAGTATTATAAATATGTCCAAAACGAAAAAAAAAAAAAATCACAGGACATTGATCGGATATCGAGATATAATGTTGCCAATGTGGTCCTTGGCAACATTTTTTTCACATGATATGACCGACAACTCACAACTTCGTCGATGGCGCCACGTCACTCACACGCTTTTCTTACTTAGGTTTTCTCTGTTCTAACAGATCTCAATCCGGACATCTCCCCCCCCCCTACCGACAGCTACCGACAGCCACCTTCTAAAGCTTTGTTCTCGGACGGATTCATGACCATCCAATATATTACAATATTTTAAAAGTGCGTTCTATATTTTGACAATCCTCCCATTCTTTTCTCTAATAAAGTAGTTAAACCTGAAGATTCCAACTTATTTTAATAATTGAGTTCGTTTATTTCTTTTCAAAAATGTAGTCTTTGCATACCTTCTACTTCTCGGAAGAATCAGAATAGGAAATATATTTGTTATAAATGTACAAGGCCATTAAATCGAGGGGTTTGTTGGTCTTTAACTTGGTAATTTATTGTCTAAACCAACTTGGCTAGTCTCACCCCCCGAGAAGGAATAACATTAGACATGTTTTGTATCCTCTTCCTTTCATAATATGTTATGGTCTGTATCCTGTGGTCGCGATAAACTTCCAATCTATGAAGGTTATTATATCCTCTTTCTTTTCACAATACATAAAAAACTGCATCCTATCTTGTTTGTCCATATCCGCCAGTCTCTACAGGAGGCGGTATGCAACACAAGGTCGAGTCTCAATGTGCGGCAGACCATGAGCACCACAAGGAAGAATTAGAATCCGAATAATGTTATAAAGAAAAAGAATACATCTAAATATTCGAAGGATAAGAATATTGATTTTTCTGTTTTACCGAACAGACTGGGTGTAATACAAGGTTTGTTTAACGTAGAGAGTCCAGACCCCCCCCCCTCTCCCAAACGGGGCACTCTGAATGGTTGCAAAATTTGCCATGAACGAACCCGTACACATTTCCCGGTGAGGCTGCCTCAAACGATTGGCAATAAACCAACTTTTTCAAAAGGAAGAAATAATGCTTGGGAGTGAAAAAAAAAAAGAAGGTAGGAAATGACTGAGAAAGATAAGCCGCAGTTTTCCAAATTAAAACCACTGATGCTAATAACACAGCAGCGAAGATGGACGCTGACAGTAATCGCGACCGACTGAGACATTTTAACATTCCCTTAACGATTAAAGGCGGTCGCCATCTTTAATTTTTGTCAGCTGAAAATTCGCCGAAGAGCCCCGAAGTCATGAACTTAGAAACCCAAACAGCCCTACCCTAAGACTATTTTGGAGGGATTAAAAAATGTCGGCAGAATATTGCGGATGAAGATCAAGGTTTGATTTGTGAGAATGATCATAGGAGGAGGAGGGTGGGTGAGAAATAAAGTGTTTGTAATGATTTTGTTTACGGATGCCCGGTGTTTAGGGAAGCGTGTCCCGCCAACAAAGTTGGACGGAGATCATGACAATTTGGGAGACGGACGGATCAACAGAAAAAAGGGGGTCCACTTTTATGATTTATTTAAAGAAAGGCGATAAAGAATTCTGCTATTAATTCATTTTGAAAACACGAATCTTCAGACTACACTGATTTAACCCCAAATAAAAAAAACCTGAACTACAAATTAAAAAGTATTGAACTACAAATTAAAAAGTATTGAACTACAAATTAAAAAGTATTGAACTACAAATTAAAAAGTATTGAATTAAAATTTTAAAAATTGAACTAAAAATTGAAAAAAAATTGAACTACAAATTAAAAAGTATTGAACTACAAATTAAAAAGTATTGAACTACAAATTAAAAAGTATTGAACTACAAATTAAAAAAAAATTGAACTACAAATTAAAAAGTATTGAACTACAAATTAAAAATTATTGAACTACAAATTAAAAAGTATTGAATTAAAATTAAAAAAATTGAACTAAAAATTGAAAAAAAATTGAACTACAAATTAAAAAGTATTGAACTACAAATTAAAAAGTATTGAACTACAAATTAAAAAAAAATTGAACTACAAATTAAAAAGTATTGAACTACAAATGAAATAGTATTGAACTACAAATTAAAAAGTATTGAACTACAAATTAAAAAGTATTGAACTACAAATTAAAAAGTATTGAACTACAAATGTAAAAAGTATTGAACTACAAATTAAAAAGTATTGAACTACAAATTAAAAAGTATTGAACTACAAATTAAAAAGAAAACCTCAAGATCAAATTAAAAAAAAGTATTTTCTCGTAGAAATAACCAAACGGAAGTTAAACTTACCTCCCCCTAAACAAAATTTGCTTCAACCATGGCGCTACATAATCTCCAAGTGGAAGCAATATGTACAGGAGTTAATTTTCAAGTTTCCGTTTGTGATTATATTGTTCGTTTGCTTATAAGTGATACTGCATCTTTTCTTACTAACTAGCAGGGCTACCCGGTGTTGCCCGGGGCATAGATAACAATCTGGAAGTGTTAAAAAGTCTACGTACTATCTTTCTTTTAACACCCCCCATCTCTCCCCCTCTCTTCTCTCTCTCTCCCTCCCCTCTCTCTCTAAACATCCTCTGTTACGTTATTTTTTTTTAACAAACCTCTCTCTTAAACTGACCCTCTCGCCCTCTCCCCCGTCTCTCCCCCTCTCTCTTTACCTTTCGCGCTCTCTTTAATTCATGTGAAAACTTTTGCAACTGGTTCAATATAATAGAAAAAAGAAAGAAAGAAAGAAAGGAAGATAAAATAACGAGCAGTCGACTGTCTGACTTAGTTTCAGGGTTGTTTTTAGAATAATTATCATTAAAAATGAAAGAAAATAATCTTTCTGATATTCACATATACTAATTTGGTCTGTGGTAACATCAAGCGAATGAATATTACAGCATCCTTTTACGATAACGGCT
>OY744538.1:7814657-7852157 GCA_963556195.1 Sepiola atlantica
TTGGATGAGTTTGTCCGTTTCTAGTTCCATGTCTCAGAGGATTTTATAATTTTCATTTTTCAATGCTTTCTCTGTACCATTTGTCTACATGTATGAAAATTCAATTATTTGTACACTTTCCGGTAATGTATTTAAAAAAATTTCCTTTGGTCTATTTTGCTGCTAGCTGAACAGCAAATCTTCAGGTGGGTTAGGACATGTAGATATTTAAACAATCCGTGTAGATTATGTTTCAACGAGAAAGTAGAAATGTTAAAGTTTACAGATATAAAACAATATTTCAAATGAATTTAACGAGTCTAGTTTGTTTAAAGTTAAAGGAATGAGCGTGTAATATATGGGAGAATAGTGTATTTAGAGAATTGTTATTTTTTATATTTCTGTTATGTTCTTCAAGTCTTTTCTTAAGTTCGCGTTGAGTTTCACGAATAAATATTTGATTGCACATGTTTGATGGGACAGTATATTTTCCTACTTAAGATGTGGCTCTTTTAGGAAAATGTTTGGTGTTTTTAGTGTTTGATTTATGATTTGTGATTTAGTTGTTGCGATTGCTGCTTATTTAGAGTGTTATAAATTATTGTATTCTTGTTGGTAGGTAAAAGAAGATGTCTGTTAAGAGAAGTGTTCAGTGTATATAATTGTCTTTATTGTTTCTGAAAACAAACAAACTGTAGGGCTATTTTTTTGCATTTAATGTGAAATATGTGGCGTATTATAATGTATTGAGTGAATTTGTAATGCATTAGAATTATAAAACATTACAATACCCTGAATATTCTATATCAAATGTAAATAAAAATCCCTACAAATGTTGGAAAAAAGGTTGCAAAGGCAGAGGGAAGGGTGATAATTCAGATTGACTAAAAAAATAAGCATTTTTTCAAGAGACAATTTATTTACTTTTTATTGTTTTATGTACGTTAATTAACAAGTTTAATTATTGTTTTTACCTAACATTGTTTCATTTTTAGTTTGTTAATTAACTTGTTTCATTTTTCGATTTATTAATTGATTATCACTGTTCAGGTATAGAATTCGTGTAAATAGGTCCCTCACTGTCAACCAACCTCCAGTTCCTGTCCCATCGCCGCAATGTAGCATCCTTGTGCTTGTTTTACAAGTACTTCAATGGATTATGCTCCGATGAACTGGCTACTCTGGTGCCCTCTCGACGTAAATTCACTAGACCAACTCGACAATCAACTAAATCCCATCCATTCACTGTGGAGGTCCCCAGATGCCGGAGAGCCTTCTACTCAAATAGCTTCTTTCCTCGTGCTTCTGGCCCCTGGAACTCCCTCCCTGCCCCCTGTTTCCCCGATAGTACTGACATGCAGAAATTTAAAACTAATGTAAACAGACATCTCGCTGCGCAGCTCCCAGTTTAGGTTGACCCCCCAACCTTCTCCCCTTTTCTTTCTTCTCAGTAGCCCCTTACGTCTACAGTGGCGACCTGCCTTGTTTGGGGTGAACTACGTTATTTTATTTAATTAAAATTCATAATGTTACATTGCATACGTTTTCAGCGTCCTAAATTCTCTTTTCATTTTTGCTTATTTTCTTAGTGAAACCTAGTTACCCCCCCTCTCTGCATTCGCAACCTCGTTTCCATAAGCGCCCAAATTTTTTTTACTAGCTGACCGGACTCGGCGTTGCCCGGGGTATTTATACTTTCAATTCACGATAAAACAGATAAATCCTATATATATAAAGTAAAGTGAGAATCCTCTTTTTTTACTCAACACATGAATTTTTATTCCACAGTTTGAATGGTTCCACAAAACAAAAACAAAATAAACTTATAGATATTACCACAAACAAATTTTGGAAAATTTATAGAAGTGCACCTTTCGTATTTCGACCCCTAAAAAAAAAAGTTTCTACTTTTTTGGGCAAATTACATGTAAACAGCCATAACAAATATCCGCTATGAAAAAAAAATGAATTTTAAAATTATTTTAGATGTTAGGAGGGGTGGGGGATCACTTTCCTATATAAGTTATACGTAAAGTGAGCACGCATTTGTTGGCCACCGAATCTCACCACTCGTATTTCGACCCCTAAAAAAAAAAGTTTCTACTTTTTTGGACAAATTACATGTAAACAGCCTCAACAAATATCCGCGGTTCTATAAATTTACCCAAATTTTACTTTTCAATAGAAAACGTTGGTTGATCGTCGTTAAACTCTAGTAAATATATTTTTTAAATCTTAATACAACCATAATTTCCATCGTAAAAATCACGTCAATACATTTAGATGATCGTCGTTCAAATGCAGTAAAAATGTCTTTTTTAAGACAACATTTTTAAGCGTAAAATCCAAAACACGGTTTTTATTTTATTTTTTTTAACATGGTTCACCCCAAACAAGGCAGGCCGCTACTGTAGACGTAAGGGGCTACTGAGAAAAAAGTAAAGGGGAGAAGGTTGGGGGGGGGGGTCAGCCTAAATTGGCATCTGCGAAGCGAGATGTCCGTTTACATTAGTTTTAAATTTCTGCATGTCAGTACTGTCGGGGAAACAGGGGGCAGGGAGGGAGTTCCAGAGGCCAGCAGCACGAGGAAAGAAGATATTTGAGTAGAAGGCTCTCCGGCATCTGGAGACCTCCACAGTGAATGAATGGGATTTAGCTGATTGTCGAGTTGGTCTAGTGAATTTACGTCGAGGGGGCACCAGAGTAAACAGTTCATCGGAGCATAATCTATTGAAGTATTTGTAAAACAAACATAAGGATGCTACATTGCGGCGATGGGACAGGGGCTGGAGCTTGGTTGACAGTGAGGGACCTATTAGGTTGGCGACTCTTTTTTGGACCTTGTTCAAGAGGGAGAGACTAGTAGATGATGCACCAGCCCAGATGTGGCAACAATACTCCATGCATGGGCAGACGGTGGCTTTGTAGAGATACAGGTTAATGTCAGGTGTGAGGTGTTTTCTAGCACGGTAGAGGAAGCCAACCTTCTTTGCGGCAGCCTTGGCAATGTCTTCAATGTATTTGTTCCAATTCATTACCAGTCTTTCTAAGTACAAATACAAGATACAGTTCTTAAAAAAGAATAAAAGGCCCTTGTATCATAAAAATACAGCAGTGAAAATGAATAATGTACCTTTGTAACATTAAAAACATTTTTTTTATGGAAATCACTCCAGACAAGGCATGAAACCACTTGATCTAAGGAGCCAAAAAATACTACTTCAAGGTAAAAAAACTAGCCAACGATAAGTGTTAGATAGATTCCGACCCAGACAACAGCAATTCTTCCCCCTTTGTCAGAAATATCGCTCATAGAATGTGAGGACTAAAGGACAAAATAAGGGAGGCGAGAGTTACGAGACTGTCGTAAGTTAACCCAATGTCCACTTTCTACTCTCCTAGCAAAAAATTATGTTAATGAAAGTCAGAAGGAAAATATGTTACCTAGTACTACGATATACAAATAATTCCAAGAAATAAATTCTTTGAAAAAATCTTGCGCCATCCTCATAACACCATATTACTTCTTTTTTCTTATTGTCTTTTCATCTTTTTTTCAATTTTTAGAGTGAGGCCCAAGGATGTAATCAGCATTAATTGGCTGAAAGAGAGTGTAACTAAAGTGACATTTATTGATATACTTTTCAGTAAATTTATAGTCTTGAACCCCCATTGAGGAACACTCGGCGTTTCTCAGGAATGATTGAGGACCCCAGTGTATTCTTGCTCCAAGCTCTGAATCCCTTATTGCTATTTCTGTTGTTATTTTTTAATTTCTATATTTTCATGTTATAAATAAAAAAAAATAAAAAAAGTCATATTTTATTTGTTAAGTATGATCGAATACCCGACGATAATATTCTACCCCATTCGATCAAAATGAAATATACGGATTGAAGTACCCTGTTATTTACTGTTTACCATGCAGAGTAAAGTCTTGTTTTCATGTCTACAGTTCGTTGCTATTTCTCTTGTTCGGCTAGGTATTTCTTCATCTTTAAACTTTAAAACTTCTAGTATCTTACTTAAGCATAATACATAGAGATTTTCTAAAAATCTACGCACCGATTTCAAGATGTTTCAATTCTGAAAACAACTGCAGGAAAACGAAATCAATGACGTTGAACCCATACATACATACATACATACATACATACATACATACATACATACATACACACACACACATACATACATACATACATACATACATACATACATACACACAAACGCACATGTATACCTCATACATTGGAAAGAGAGACATATAATGAAGAGAGTAGATAAGTAGATAGACAGATAGAGAAGTGAAAACGTCTGTTGATTCAAACCGAGAGAGGAAAGAGGTGGGGGAGGAAAGAAACATGTAGGGTAATATGTCAAAAAAATCCTTCCTCCCCCACCTCTTTCCTCTCTCGGTCTGAATCAACAGACGTTTTCACTTCTCTATCTGTCTATCTACCTATCTACTCTCGTCATTATATGTCTCTCTTTCCACTTTATTTTATTTTATTTTATTTCATTAATTTATTTGTTTTGTTTGTTTTAGATTTTAGTTTTTAACTTTTAAAATTTTAACGGCCCTAAATCACGTGACTCCCTAAATTTTGAAATTCTAAATTTCTTTTCTTCTTCTTCTTTATCTCTCCACCTCATTATCTCCGAATATGATCTGAGGTTAAGATCGGATTCTAACTCTGCCTGATGAGATCTCAGTTTATAATAACTGCTGATCGATAACATCGACATGCCAGTGGCGCAGATTTTGTACATGTCTGTGTAAATAAAAATAATCATATATAAAGCTCTATTTGATATTGAGCCCTTTTTATAAACCCGGTTGAAATTCCTTGGATTACTACCCTGTGGATGTTTTTACCTGGATTATTACCATTATATATATATATATATATATATATATATATATATATACGATAAATATATATATATATAGTCTAAAGAAGCTTTGAGTTATTTTAAACAAAAAGACTAAAAAAAAAAAGGAAAATACAGTTTAAATTCCCAGAGAAACTAACTAAATCCAAAATATTGCAGACTTAACATTCGTTGGAAAATTATATATATATATATATATATATATATATATATATATATATATATATATATATATATATATATATATATATACATTGTTTAATTTTACTTCAGTCGAAGTTCTCAGGAATCAAGGGACCTTCCTGGGGCTAACACTTGATCTCTATATGAGATACATAGATATTCGAATATTCCAGTATTGTGTTCCTTTATCTGTCAAACATTGAGTTAGTAAAGAATTTAACAACATTAATTTTCCTCTCCCCGATTGACCTATAAACTATGTTGTAGTATATCTTTCTTGTTGTCTTACCGGATTCCAGGTCAAGAATTCATCTAGTCTTGTGGAGTATCCTGCTGTATGCTATTACTTGAGTTAACATCCCATTCCTCGTATGAGCAAGTGTATAGCCGTGTCAAGGGGATATTATTTGTGCTTCGAATACTATGTTATTTTGAATATTTGGTCAGGGTTCACTTATAGAGTAAAGTATCCTCATGTCAGGTTGTCCTGACAAACCCTTTGTACAGAGAGACCGAAAACACTCGAAGATTGTGTCTAGTAAATAATTCAAACTCCCCAGTAGGTAATTCAAACTCTCTCTTTCTCTCTCTCTCTCTCTCTCTCTCTTTCTCTCTCTCTCTCTCTCTCTCTCTCTCTCTCTCTCTCTCTATATATATATATATATATATATATATATATATATGATTATTTTTATTTACACTGGCATGTCGATGTTATCGATCAACAGCTATTATAAACTGAGATCTCATCAGGAAGAGTTAGAATCCGATTTTAACTCTGCCTGATGAGATCTCAGTTTATAATAGCTGTTGATCGATAACATCGACATGCCAGTGTCGCAGATTTTGTACATGTCTGTGTAAATAAAAATAATCATATATAAAAGCTCTATTTGATATTGAACACTTTTTATAAACCCGGTTGGATTACTACCCTGTGGATGTTTTACCTGGATTATTATTATTATTTGTACTCACTAGGAGTTCTCACACAGATCATCGTCAGTGATTGCTTAGCGACAACAACCAGTGGTACTTCCTGGAGTTTGAGGGACAACAAGCCTCCCCAGATTTCCAGTATTCTTCACCTCTTTTCGATAACGATGCGGTATCGCAACAGCCTCTTACCATTGATTTCTCGCTGGTAAGGACAATTGGTCTTATTATATATATATATATATATATATATATATATATATATATATATATATTGAAATCAAGGCACAACAAGTATCATGATATTATAGATAAGGGTTTTCCTCACTGAAAGTGAAATGCGATTATATATTTAGATAAGCGATCCCCAAAGAGGCTTAAGGGGGAATAATAAATGTACCCATTCGTAATTGTCTCGCGAAGTTCTTACTTACGTTTTAATGATTAAAAGGGCCTCACAGTTATCCAGTTGATTAAACGGCCCCACCAGCGTGAAAGGTACTCACAGATCAACCCCCACACGACGGGTGGCCCACCCAACGGCTCATTGTCACAAGAAGCCGTGCATTTTCTTTCGACATGCCCTATAATTATAATGTCGTTTCGTCGGACGCCATCTTTGTTATTTATAAATCGTCTATTAACTTTTCATCTGAGTCACTTATATTGTCATTTGGAGCCATTTTGTTTTTCTTTTGTATAAACAGGAACATTTGCGATTCGAGACTGTTGTTTCTTTTTTCTTTATTAATTCTAGGTTCGGAATTATTTTTTAAATATATTTTTGTTTACTTTTTAACTTAGTCTCGTGCGAAAAAATGTCTTCCTTTTTTTAATTTTCTTTTTGCCTTCCTTCTTTTTTCTTTTCTTCTATTCTTCAAATGTTATCGTGTTTTCTTTCTTTCTTTCTTTATTTCTTTCTTTCTTACTTTCTTTCTTTATTTCTTTTGATAACTCTTTTTTTTCAATGCTTGTTTCTTTCTTTTGCTACACTGCCTATTTTTTTTATCTCCCCTTTTCTCTTTTCCCCCTTTAAATAGTTTTGAAGCCAACCTTTTATTTTTCCATTTATAAAAATACTTTTCTTTCTTTCTTTCTTTCGTAATATTTCGTAATCTTTCGTAATATTTCGTAATCTTTCGTAATCTTTCGTAATATTTCGTAATATTTATTATTTCTTAAAATAACTTTTAACTTCCTTCTTTTTTGCTTCTATTCTTTTAGTGTTTCTTTTCTTTCGTTTTTGTATGTTTTTCACGGTTTTCTTTTCTTACTTACGTTTTTCTTCCTTTTTTTCGTCATTTTTTCATTTCTTTCTTTCTTAATTTCCTTTTTTCTTTTCTATCTTTCTTTATCTCTTTCTTGTTTTCTTTCTTTCTTCTTTCTTCCTTCCTTCCTTCCTTTCCTTCTTTCATTCCTTCATTCCTTCCCTCCTTTCTTACTTCCCCTCCTTCCCCTTCTTTAATTCCTTCCTTCCTTCCTTTATTCCTTCCTTCCTTCCTTCCTTTATTCCTTCCTTCATTCCTTCCTTCCTTCCTTTATTCCTTCCTTCATTCCTTCATTCCTTCCCTTTCCTTCCTTCTTTCTTTCCTTTCCTTCTTTCTTTCCTCCTTCCTTCCTTCTTTTCTTTCATTCCTTCTTTTCTTTCATTCCTTCTTTTCTTTCATTCCTTTTCTTCCTACCTTCCTGCCTTCCTTCCTTCCTGCCTTCCTCCTTTCCTAACACCCCCCATACTCCGTCTTTCTTCATCCTTCATTCATTTATCCTTTTTTCTTTTCTTCAATGTTCTTTTCTATCCTTATTTTCTTGCTTCTTTCCTTTCTCCCTTCCTTCCTCTCTCTCTTAGTTACTTCCCTCTTTCTTCCCTTTCTTCTTTCTCCTTTTTTTTTTGATTTCCTTCTTACTTTCACTTTTTTCCTTCCTTCCTTCTCTTCGTCTTTCTTTCATTTCCTTCTTCCCGTCGATCTTCCTTTCTTCTTTCCATCATCCTTCAAACACTCTTTTATCTCCCCCCCCCCCCCACAACAGACTTATCCCCTCCCCCTCCTCCCCCCTCGCAGCAGTATTGTAATCCTAATCTCATAATGACCGTATCCTTTACAATAAAACCAAACGAGTAAATCTCTGGAGCGTTACAAGAGTTGAAAAGATCTGGGCGGTTCCGTCACCCCCCTCTCCTCCCCACCCCAACACACTCCCACTTGTTTTTCGGCTTGTTATTCAATCTTCTTCACCTCCTCCCAACTCCGCCTACTCAGATCGAACCCCTACAGCGTGCGACGTCGGACCAACCTTTCCTGTTAACGACACCCGGTCCTTTTGTACATATCGCCATTCCGTGGCCTCTTCTTTTGTTTCCCTTATTACCAGCAATAAAAAAGGTTAAGAAGAAAAACTGCAACAACAATAATAATAATAATAATAATAATAATAATAATAATAATAATAATAATAATAATAATAATAATAATAATAATCTTATTATAATGGAGATTGTATGTCTGTCTGTAACTTAAAGTACTGACAAGTTGTACAGAGAAACAGTTTGTTTGTCTTTGGATAATATATATATATATATATATATATATATATATATATTTATAGAGAGAGAGAGAGGGGGAGAGAGAGAGAAAGAGAGAGAGGGAACGGGAGAGAGAGAGGGAGAGGGAGAGAGAGAGAAAGAAAGAGAGAGAGAGAGAGAGAGAGGGAGAGAGAGTAGAAGGTAGTGCAGCATCAGTGCAGTTCCAACCAACGAGAGAAAAATGTATATTTAAAGAAGTGAGGCTACCAACATTTGTAAAAAACTTTTTTCAAAATTGTTTATTATTTTATTATTTTATCACTTTATAATTTTATAATGCTTTTCAAGCATATAGGCTCTCTTCAGATATTCTTTCTATTTGAAAAAATGTTTTTATTTTTAACAGTTTGGCGTTTCTGCGCATGTGCATGCGTGTGGGTGAGTGTGGGTGCGTGTGTATGTGTTATCATATCTTTTACTTCTCTGTTTTATCTTTGTGGTCATCTTCGTGTGTAATGATTGGGTACATTTTGGTCAGTTTTTCCGTTTATAGGTTTACCCGTAATATTTTATGACTCTGTCGTCACTGTGTCTGCGCGTGCGTGTGTGTGTGTGTGTGCGGTTAGTTTTGGTTTTAAAATATTTGTACTTGTGTGTTGTTTCTTCAAATCAATCATCCCGAAAAAGTCTTGAAATAAAGACGAAACGTTGATGAATACACAAAAGTATTTTTGTTTTTCCTCTTTTAATTTTTACTATATATATATATATATATATATATATATATATATATATATATATATATATATATATATATATATATATATATATATATATATATAGAACGTTTTTGTTCTTGTCTTTTAAGGGAAGTGAGGTGTGATCAACTCTGCTGGGAAGCCATGGGATAAAATACTGTTTTGTTTTTAAATTCCCGAAAATTTTTCATGGTAAACAACTGATGATCCCTTAAATAATGTTAAGACTAGCGTAAATTTTGGAGGCAAACTTATATAGTGACTGTAAAAAGTAAATGTACTTACAACAAAAGTGATTTGCGACCGAACGACTTGGGACTACAATGTTTTTTTTTTCATATAGTTTTAATTGTTGAAAAACTTCCGAGACTATATATATATATTACAGAAAATCAGAACAACATCGGTACCGTTGTGGTCGTAATATCTGGTTTTAAAATATAGGGAGGTCATACCCATGTAGTACTTCTTGTCGTTCGGTCTTTCTTTTGGTAAATATTGTGGCTTGGTAAACAATACTTTTGGTTAGGCATTTATTTTGTAGTGGACAAAGTGTACAAGTTATGCAGTTACAGCTTTTCTCTTCATTACTAACTTTTTCATTTCTATTTAGGTGATTACTATTAGGGTTTGGGGTTAGGGTTAGGGTTAGGGTTTTGGTTATTACTATTTGTACTATTTTGGTACTATTGTTTTATATATATATATATATATATATATATATATATATATATATATATATATATATATATATATATATACATTGTTGGGTGACATCGTCTTAGTGAGTATAAAAAATCCTACTTGTGAGACAACGGCCTGGATTCCCAGTAGTTGGATGACTACACCCCTTGTTGAGAAGAGTAGGTTCATTCCACAGTCGGCCTTCGCCGCGGTTTGCTTAATCGGTATAAATTAATAGGCATTCTTGTATGTGGCGAGGTAGCTCAGTGGCAGAGTACTCGCTTACCATGCAAGTGACTCGGGTTTCGAATCCTGAGTTCGGATGTGTTCTTCTGATGAGCCCAAAAGAGGACGAAACTCGAGTCTAGAACTTCCGGTTTGTTTCTTTCATAGGTTGTGGCTACAGCGTTGTCTGATTGTGGAAATAATTGTATATTATCACACATTAAAAAATCTAATATATATATATATATATACATATATATATATATATATATATATATATATATATATATATATATATATATATATATATATATATATATATTAATTGAATGACATAATACAATGAGAAATTAATGAGATTTTATTAAACTCCTTAACTCATGAGTTTTCAAAGAAAATTTTCTCCATTACCGCAATGACATTACTGCATTAAACTTTGAAAATATATATTATAAAAATACATATAAAACATCAACATTGATGAATATTTATATACATACAAATTAATACACATTGGTCTTTATTATAGGATAGAGGATCTGTTTGAATTTTCATCAGTCACCCTTAAGCTTGAATTTGGATTTTCGTCGCTAAACGCGCAGATTGAATTAAAAAAAAATTCGTATCAAATCGTTATTTTTTTTCTTTGAAGAGGTGACGTCATTAAATCTTATTTTTTTCCTATTCGTTGTCACTTTTTATCCGCGCCTCTATGCAGCAAGAAATGACCATTTAACCTGGGGGTGGGTGGGGTGATCCACCTGGGGGCGACCCACCTCCCCCGATGGTACAAAAATAGTTGAGAACTAACCCATCAGCATTCCATGGTCGGAGCCGCCTAAGGCGACCAGTAATAAACCAACCCTCACTCGAATGAGAACGTAATGCCTGGGAGAGTGCACTTTTTAAGACCCAGCCGAACCATACTTCATCTCAACAAAGAAGAGGTTGATGGTTCGGGACATACCCTAGGTTGTCAGAATGATGCCAAATAGAGCCGTGGCTCGTATCGCAACTAAAACAATTCTTGTTCTTTGCTGAGACTTATTTTTTATTTTTATTATATTTTATTTATCTTCCTCCCACAAGGTAAGATGTGACACAAGGTCGGGAAAGTGGGAATTGAATAACCAGCGCCCGAGAATTGGAGCGCTCTGGTCATTAAAAATTGCCTGGGCAGCCCCGTCGGCATCCTCCAGTAGCGGCGCCTCAGGCGATTAGCAATAAACTAACCCCTTCTCAAAGGGTGAGAAGGCGAAGCCTGGGAGGGTGGACATCCTAGAACTGCACAGAACAGACCCATAGACAGGCGTACATCAAGCCCCGAAGGCCAAGACAATACCTGTCTATGGGGTGTAGTATCCATCGGAACATATACTACACTTTGATCTTAGCCAAAAGGCCAAGACAATACCTGTCTATGGGGTGTAGTATCCATCGGAACATATACTACACTTTGATCTTAGCCAAAAGGCCAAGACAATACCTGTCTATGGGGAGCAGTATCCATCGGAACAGATGCTGTGACTTTTTATTTCTTTTCTTTTACAGAATAGGAAAAAAAGCAAAATATTGAAAACGTTAATTTTGGTCCAATTTAAAAAAAAAGTTAACTTTCTTCATAACCCATCATCAATATACGTACGTCTATTGATATGAGTGGGTTTTTTTTTGTGGCTAGGAGCAAAATGTAGAATCTGTTCTGATACTACACTTTATTTTGGCGCATGTTCGTCTTTTACCATAGTCCATTTTTTCACAACTTTTTACTGACCATTTTTTTTTCTTTTTTCGGTGTACACTTACCTATCAGGCTGCTAGAGAATTCCGGGGTTTTGGGAAATAAATTTTTAAAAATTGAGATTTTAAGACGTAAAAAGTTGTGAAAAACGGACTATGGTAAAAGACGAACAAGACTGATCCCCCGTCTAAAAATCTCAAATAAAAAAAAATTCTTTACAAAACCCCCGGAATTCTCTCGCGACATGATAGGTAATTGTAAGCAGAAGAATAATTTTAAAAATTTGAGATGGTCAAAAAGAGGGGGATCAGTCTACGTTGGATTTACATTGAAACTGATCCCCCCTCCTAAAATGTAAATATTTGAAAAAGATTTCCAAAAACCCCGGAATTCTCTAGCAGCCTGATAGGTAAGTGTACACCGAAAAAAGAAAAAAAAATGGTCAGTAAAAAGTTGTGAAAAACGGACTATAGTAAAAGACGAACATGTGCCCTTATTTTTTTTTCTGCCCTCGATCATTGAAAGAGAAATCCTTCTAGAGTGAAGCAATTTTTATTTTTTGCCTTCCAATCCAGAGTGCCCCTTTTGGGAGGGAGTTGGCGATTCCCAACATTAAACACCTACCTTGTGTCTAACTCCTCAATCGAGGGGAGGTAAATAAATAGGGACTGGCGCCGTGACAGACTGGCGCCGTGACAGACTGGCGCCGTGACGAAAAGAAACGAACGATAACTGGCAAACTCCCAAATATCAAAGACGTCTAATGTATTGATTTACTCCTCTCCAGGAGTTTGGCACAAGGCCAGTTTTTATCTTACTCCCACAAGTAAGATGTGACCCAAGGTCGGGTCGGGAAAGTGTGACTTAGAAAACCAGCGCCCGAGAAGGTGAGCACTTTGGCCATTAAAAATTGCCTGTGCAGCCCCGTCGGCATTCCCCGGTAGCGGCCCCTCAGGCAGTAGGCAATAAACTTACTCCTCCCCAAAGAGGGGAGGCGAAGCTTGGGAGGGTGGACCTCCTAGAACTGCACAGGACAGACCCATAGACCGGCGTAAATCAAGCCTCGAAGGCCAAGACAATACCAGTCTATGGAGTGCAATATCCATCGGAACAGATACTACACTTTGATCTTAGCCAAAAGGCCAAGAACAAAATGTCTAAAATGGCAAAAAAGACTTGCGAAACCGAAAAGAAAAAAACGCTACGGCGAACACAAGCGGAAGTGAAAAATCTAATTACTTAACAAATGCCAAACAAACAAGAATATTTTCTCGTGCAAAATGAGGCCAGGTGGTGCGCATGGGCGGAGACAAAAATGGAGGATTTAGTTGAATCAAATTAAAAGTGTATCCGTCGAACAACGAGCCATGCGTCAGTTCGGCTGCCCAAGCTTACATCGGAAAGATGCGCATAATTTTATTTTAAAAATTTTTGTGGAACACAATACAACGAGACTGCTTCCCTGCTGACTACAATATGTTAGATATTGGGCGAGTAAACCCACTAGTATATAACACGGTTGGTTGAGAGAAACAGGAAATGAACGTTCAGTCGGGGACAACTTGCTGAATTAGAGGTTAGGATTATTAGAATGTGGGGATGAATAGAAACGGATATGACGTCACATGGGTAAGAGAGAGAGAGAGAGAGAGAGAGAGAGAGAGAGAGAGAGAGAGAGAGAGAGAGAGAGAGAGAGGTTAGTTCCTTGGAAGCACGCAACACGTGAACATGAAAAATTGGGATTCGCTGACAAAATGTGATAAAACAGTGATTATTCACCTCTTTCAGTCTCCTCCTCCCACCATCACCACCACCACCACCACCACCACCACCACCACCACCACCCTGGTCAGTGATTTGGAACGAAGATCAAATTGAATACACCTTATCTGTCTTCTATCAGTCTTGGGTCAACTTAGTCTTTTTTGAAAGCGTAAATAAGGAACTTAGATTTCAGGCGGCAAGCCCTCAGTCTGGAACGATCACTGAGGGGCCCATACAAGCACAAACAGCTCACAAGTTATGGATAATAATTGTGAACGTTCATGTGTTCTTGCAACTTGGTGTTCTGCATGTATGGCACAAGATTAAAACACAACATACTGCTTCCCTGCTGACTACAAGATGGGCATCTTTAAGTCCAATGCCAACAAATGCTTGTCAAATCAGAACCTGCCCATTCAACCCATTTTTTTAATCCTCTCATAGTATTGTTCATCACCCACCTGACAATCTCATTAACCCTAATCCTCGAGTGGCTTTTGGCCTTGGTAAGTAGTGACTAATTAGAATTAAAAAAAAACGAGCGTAATACATAGCGGAAGCGACGTATCTTTAACTAATGAAGATCGCCATTTCTATTAATTTTCTATTAATTTTCTATTAATTAATTTTCTATTAATATTCTATTAATTTTAATGAAGATCGCCTTTTCTATTAATTTTTTTATTAATGTTCTATTAATTTTATGAAGATCGCCATTTCTATTATATTTCTATTAATTTTAATGAAGATCGCCTTTTCTATTAATTTTTTTATTAATGTTCTATTAATTTTATGAAGATCGCCATTTCTATTATATTTCTATTAATTTTAATGAAGATCGCCTTTTCTATTAATTTTTTTATTAATTTTCTATTAATTTTAATGAAGATCGCCTTTTCTATTAATTTTTTTATTAATTTTTTATTAATTTTAATGAAGATCGCCTTTTCTATTTATTTTTTTATTAATTTTCTATTAATTTTAATGAAGATCGCCTTTTCTATTAATTTTTTTTATAAATTTTCTATTAATTTTAATGAAGATCGCCTTTTCTATTAATTTTTTTATTAATTTTCTATTAATTTTAATGAAGATCGCCTTTTCTATTTATTTTTTTATTAATTTTCTATTAATTTTCTATTAATTAATTTTCTATTAATTTTTTATTAATTTTCTATTAATTTTAATGAAGATCGCCTTTTCTATTATTTTTTTTATTAATTTTCTATTAATTTTAATGAAGATCGCCTTTTCTATTTATTTTTTTATTAATTTTCTATTAATTTTCTATTAATTAATTTTCTATTAATTTTTTATTAATTTTCTATTAATTTTAATGAAGATCGCCTTTTCTATTTATTTTTTTATTAATTTTCTATTAATTTTCTATTAATTTTAATGAAGATCGCCATTTCTATTAATTTTTTTATTAATTTTATATTAATTAATTTTTTATTAATTTTCTATTAATTTTAATGAAGATCGCCTTTTCTATTAATTTTTTAAATTAATTTTCTATTAATTTTAATGAAGATCGCATTGTCTATTAATTTTTTTAATTAATTTTCTATTAATTTTATGAAGATCGCCATTTCTATGAATTTTCTATTAATTTTCTATTAATTTTCATGAAGATCGCCTTTTCTATTAATTTTTTTTATTAATGTTCTATTAATTTTAATGAAGATCGCCTTTTCTATTAATTTTTTATTAATTTTCTATTAATTTTAACGAAGATCGCTTTTTCTATTAATTTTTTTATTAATTTTCTATTAATTTTAATGAAGATCGCCTTTTCTATTTATTTTTCATTAATTTTTTATTAATTTTCTATTAATTTTAATGAAGATCGCCTTTTCTATTAATTTTTTATTAATTTTCTATTAATTTTAACGAAGATCGCTTTTTCTATTAATTTTTTTATTAATTTTCTATTAATTTTAATGAAGATCGCCTTTTCTATTTATTTTTCATTAATTTTTTATTAATTTTCTATTAATTTTAATGAAGATCGCCTTTTCTATTAATTTTTTATTAATTTTCTATTAATTTTAACGAAGATCGCTTTTTCTATTAATTTTTTTATTAATTTTCTATTAATTTTAATGAAGATCGCCTTTTCTATTTATTTTTCATTAATTTTTTATTAATTTTCTATTAATTTTAATGAAGATCGCCTTTTCTATTAATTTTTTATTAATTTTCTATTAATTTTAACGAAGATCGCTTTTTCTATTAATTTTTTTATTAATTTTCTATTAATTTTAATGAAGATCGCCTTTTCTATTTATTTTTCATTAATTTTTTATTAATTTTCTATTAATTTTAATGAAGATCGCCTTTTCTATTAATTTTTTATTAATTTTCTATTAATTTTAACGAAGATCGCTTTTTCTATTAATTTTTTTATTAATTTTCTATTAATTTTAATGAAGATCGCCTTTTCTATTTATTTTTCATTAATTTTTTTTATTAATGTTCTATTAATTTTAATGAAGATCGCCTTTTCTATTAATTTTTTATTAATTTTCTATTAATTTTATGAAGATCGCCATTTCTATTATATTTCTATTAATTTTAATGAAGATCGCCTTTTCTATTAATTTTTTTATTAATTTTCTATTAATTTTAATGAAGATCGCCTTTTCTATTAATTTTTTTATTAATTTTAATGAAGATCGCCTTTTCTATTAACTTTTTTATTAATTTTCTATTAATTTTAATGAAGATCGCCTTTTCTATTAATTTTTTTATTAATTTTTTATTAATTTTAATGAAGATCGCCTTTTCTATTTATTTTTTTATTAATTTTCTATTAATTTTAATGAAGATCGCCTTTTCTATTAATTTTTTTTATAAATTTTCTATTAATTTTAATGAAGATCGCCTTTTCTATTAATTTTTTTATTAATTTTCTATTAATTTTAATGAAGATCGCCTTTTCTATTTATTTTTTTATTAATTTTCTATTAATTTTCTATTAATTAATTTTCTATTAATTTTTTATTAATTTTCTATTAATTTTAATGAAGATCGCCTTTTCTATTATTTTTTTAATTAATTTTCTATTAATTTTAATGAAGATCGCCTTTTCTATTTATTTTTTTATTAATTTTCTATTAATTTTCTATTAATTAATTTTCTATTAATTTTTTATTAATTTTCTATTAATTTTAATGAAGATCGCCTTTTCTATTTATTTTTTTATTAATTTTCTATTAATTTTCTATTAATTTTAATGAAGATCGCCATTTCTATTAATTTTTTTATTAATTTTATATTAATTAATTTTTTATTAATTTTCTATTAATTTTAATGAAGATCGCCTTTTCTATTAATTTTTTAAATTAATTTTCTATTAATTTTAATGAAGATCGCATTGTCTATTAATTTTTTTAATTAATTTTCTATTAATTTTATTAAGATCGCCATTTCTATGAATTTTCTATTAATTTTCTATTAATTTTCATGAAGATCGCCTTTTCTATTAATTTTTTTTATTAATGTTCTATTAATTTTAATGAAGATCGCCTTTTCTATTAATTTTTTATTAATTTTCTATTAATTTTAACGAAGATCGCTTTTTCTATTAATTTTTTTATTAATTTTCTATTAATTTTAATGAAGATCGCCTTTTCTATTTATTTTTCATTAATTTTTTATTAATTTTCTATTAATTTTAATGAAGATCGCCTTTTCTATTAATTTTTTATTAATTTTCTATTAATTTTAACGAAGATCGCTTTTTCTATTAATTTTTTTATTAATTTTCTATTAATTTTAATGAAGATCGCCTTTTCTATTTATTTTTCATTAATTTTTTATTAATTTTCTATTAATTTTAATGAAGATCGCCTTTTCTATTAATTTTTTATTAATTTTCTATTAATTTTAACGAAGATCGCTTTTTCTATTAATTTTTTTATTAATTTTCTATTAATTTTAATGAAGATCGCCTTTTCTATTTATTTTTCATTAATTTTTTATTAATTTTCTATTAATTTTAATGAAGATCGCCTTTTCTATTAATTTTTTATTAATTTTCTATTAATTTTAACGAAGATCGCTTTTTCTATTAATTTTTTTATTAATTTTCTATTAATTTTAATGAAGATCGCCTTTTCTATTTATTTTTCATTAATTTTTTTTATTAATGTTCTATTAATTTTAATGAAGATCGCCTTTTCTATTAATTTTTTATTAATTTTCTATTAATTTTAACGAAGATCGCTTTTTCTATTAATTTTTTTATTAATTTTCTATTAATTTTAATGAAGATCGCCTTTTCTATTAATTTTTTATTAATTTTCTTTTAATCTTAATGAAGATCGCCATTTCTATTAATTTTTTATTCATTTTCTATTAATTTTCTATTAATTTTAATGAAGATCGCCTTTTCTATTAATTTTTTCAATTAATTTTCTATTAATTTTATGAAGATCGCCATTTCTATGAATTTTCAATTAATTTTCTATTAATTAATTTTCTATTAATTTTCTATCAATTTTCTATTTATTTTAATGAAGATCGCCTTTTCTATTTATTTTTTTTTATTACTAATCCATTAATTGAAAACTAGCGGGACCCGTGGAAATTCCACAGTTGTATTCTTAAGATCTTGCATGTGGCTGCCATGCTTAAAAATATTTCCATTCTATGGATGTCTGCTACGAACGCAGACCCTACGCTATTATTGTATCACCTTTATTCAAACTGAAACATACGTATCTAAATACTCTGGTTAATATTAAAAATATCATTAAAATATTTTTATATTTAATGGTTATTACTTTTCATATTATTAGTAATATTATCGATTTTATTTTTTATACCGTAATAAGTTTTTAGTATCTACTATTTTCAAAAGAAACAAGAGAGGTTAGAGTTTATATTAAGGGAACATTAAAATAAGGTGTCGTGGTGATAGTAACCACTTAAAATAAAAATAATTAAGTGCGGTTTGAAATTAAGGCTTTATCTGCCATAGTTTTTCATTGAATTTTCTTTATTTTGTATACGGCACTGACGATACCCATACCAGAGAATAAGTCCACTGGAATTTTTTAGAGTATTTTATGAATATTTTATCATTGCTGGTATCAGCCGAAACAATTGTATGCCGAAAATAATAAAAACAATTTTATAAAAAGATGTATCCTTTCTTACATTTTGTTGTGGTTTAAAACCAAATAAAATATTTTATACCATAGTTCTAGCCTCGCACCATTGAGCTATAAAACTACTTTATGTTATTGAAACTTAACATTTAAAATATCAAATTAAAAAAAATGTAAATAGAAATACACACACACACACATACACACACACCCACATATATATATATATATATATATATATATATATATATATATATTGTGTCAATTTATATTGAAAAGAAATCAATAAAGTGTTCAATCGCAGAAGAGTGAGAGCTAATACAAATAATTTATTAGTTACATATGTTACATATTTCATAATCGGACCGCGGTTTCATCCAGATGGGTTGACTTTTTACATTTTAAAAAGTCTATACTCAATGGACTCGTCAGCGTACTGAATGATATCAAAACACAATGAGAAATGGCGTTATATCGATACAAAATCGGTGCATTCCTGAAATGTTTCTCTGGAAAAAGTATATTGGTTAGGAATTAACTGAGTTTTATTTTATTTGACGAGTCCCTTGGGTATAGACTTTTAAAAATGTAAATGCCAACCCATCTGGATGAAACCGCGGTACGATTCTGAAATATATAACATAATGTTCAAAGAAATAATTTATATATATATATATATATATATATATATATATATATATATATATATATATATATATATTGAGAGAGAGAGAGAGAGAGAGAATTATTTATAAATAATATTTTTCAAATTAACCCATATACACATGTGTTTCATGTTAAAACTGCTACCATCTCCCCTTATCTCTCTCCCTCCACACACACACACACACACACACACACACACACACACACACACACACACACACACACACACACACACATATATATATATATATGTATATATATATACAGGCTGATTCATAAGTCACTTAGCTATTTATTTTTGACATTCTAAAGTTAAAAAATACGGTAATACAAAACAGAAAGTTTATTCAACAAACTCATTTATGGGAGTTTAAAATTACAGCAAATTTTCAAAATTTCCACCTTCGTTCGGCATGCATAGCTCCATTCTTTTTTGCAAGGAATTTACGACTCTTTGTAGCATATTTGATTGATTATGAAATAAATATATATAGAAACAAATATATAAACGAACAAATTTAAAATAACAAATAGCAGTAATTAGAGAGTAAGATAACACTTATCAAAAGTTCATAGTATGTTTGTGCTTCATATGGTAATCATTTTAAATAGCTAAGTGAAGTGACTTATGAATCACCCTGTATATATATATATATATATATATATATATATATATATATATATATATATATATATATATATATATATATATATATATATATATATATGATAATTTTATTTACACAGACATGTACAAAATCTGCGACACTGGCATGTTGATGTTATCGATCAACAGTTATTATAAACTGAGATCTCATCAGGCAGAGTTAGAATCCGATCTTAACCTCAGATCATATTTGGAGAGAATGAAATGGAGGGATAGAGAAAGCGAAGAAGAAAAGAAATTTAACATTTCAAAAATTGAGGCCGTTAAAAAATAAAAATTAAAAATCTAAAAAATCTAAAAACAAAAACAAAAAATCTAAAATTTAAAATCTGAAACAAACAGGGCAAATAAATAAATAAATAAAATATAAGGTGGAAAGAGGGGCATATAATGAAGGGAGAGGTGATGGGAAGGTAGACACATAAAGGAAAAGAAAGAAGAAAAAGAGAACGTCTGTTGATTCAGATCGAGAAAGAAGGAGGGGGTAGACATGCACGAATCAAGTGTCAAAAAAAAAACAAAAAAAAAACAGACGAGTTTATAAATGTATTTTTTCAAGTGAACTGTAATATTGTGTATATGTATGTATGTGTGCGTGCGGGCAAACCGATCAGACGCGTGTGATTGTTGTGGTGGTGGGGCGGTGATCAAATGTGTCGCCGATTCTGGATTTATATTGTCTTTATAATTTGTCTAGAGTTTATTTGCTTACTATGAATAAATTAATAAATTGAATAAATATGTTCGTTAAGTATAACAGGATTAGTAGTAGTAGTAGTAATAATAATAATAATAATAATAATAATAATAGATACCCCTAATAATTGAGGTGAAATAATGAAAATAATAAATGAATAATAAAAATAATAATAATAGTTTAATTTAATTTAAAAGTACTAAAAAATATAACTAAAGAATAACTAGAAAGTGCCGGTGTTAATAATAATAATAATAATAATAATAATAATAATAATAATAATAATAATAATAATAATAATAATAATAATAATAATAATGATAATGGTAATAGTAATAAAAATAGTAATAATAATAACAACGACAACGATAATGGTGGTCAATAATATTTAAGAATTCATAAAAATAATAGTTTAGGAAAGAAATAGAATAATTAAGAAATATTAGGAATCCTAGAAGGAAGTGATTATCATAATGATATTAAATAATAAGATAATGTTTGCCGATATTATGATATGGGTTAATGGTTGCAATAATGCTGATCATATAAAAAAGGTAATAATAGTGGTTTAACCGACAGCAGTAATCAGAGTAGTAATCCCAGTAATCTTAACAATAGTAATAATGATAGTGAAAAATTAATAAGTACAAATTAAAAATTAATAAGTACTTTCGATTTGAATCGTCAAATCATCTTCAGGCGGTATTAGTTTTAGTGTCTAAAACTAATATCGCCTGAAGATGATTTGACGATTCAAATCGAAAGTACTTGAAAACAAGAAAATAGAATGGAACAAGAAACCCATGGATCATATTTACATCAATTTGACCGAAACATTTGATGGACAATTCGGAGAATTTGAAAAAATAAAAAAAGTCGCATCAAACAAAACCACTCCGTGTTATTTAATAATGTTTGCCTATATATATATATATATATATATATATATATATATATATATATATATATATATATATATATATATATATATTCTCCACCTCTCTACACACACACACACACACACACACACACACACACACACACACACACACACACACATATTCTCCCTCTCTCTCTCTCTCTCTCTCTCTCTCTCTCTCTCTCTATATATATATATATATAGATAGATAACTTATCGTAAATCTTACAATTGCGATTTACTTTTATGTAGAGTCTTAGGGTTAGGGTTAGGGTTAGGGTTAGGGTTAGGGTTAGGGTGAGGAGTTGATCTCAAGAATCCAAATGAATAGATAATTCCACTTCTGTTTTGATAATGGCCAGATGTTTCAATGGCCGGACACAGGAAAAAGCTGGCAATAACTCTATACAACAAACCATCAATATTTATAATGATCTTTTTGTGTTTTGTTTCAGGTGCTTGGCTCACTTTTTGTTGTCTTACCCCCACCCCTCCCTCCTCCCTCCCCGAGGAAGAAAGAATTATTTTTAATTGAGAGCCGAAAGTTTTTGCTTGGTTAGTTCTCGATTAAAACAGTAAGACCATCGCGGCCCTTCGGACACGAACTCTTATTTCACGCCACCGGACTCTTGCCAACCGATTTTCATTCACCATCCAGCACCACCTCCTTGTCTAGAGCCCCCCCCCTCTCCTTCGGTCAGCTCCCTTCTCGTATACGTGAGTTATCGCACAATCTTCATTTTGCTGTTTTCTTTCGTCTAATGATGTTAGCCGGTGGTCAGCGAAAGTTTTGCCCGGTTGACCACTAACACTAATGACCAGTTGAGGGAGCGTTTTTGAGATAATGAAATTGCCGACGTGACCAGTGCGTCAAAACTCTCCAAAATGACTCGTGGACATGCGCATTCACTTCTTACGGATTCAGAGCCGGGGTGTGTGGGTGGGCGAGAGTCTAGGGGTTGGGTAGACAAAGTGGAACAGTTAATAAATATTTATTTGAGAGGGCTTATAGGAGGGAGAAGGGAGCGAGAAAGTGTTGCACTTGATATGGGGCCCGTAACTATCGGTTCCGGGTTTCTAGTTGTGCCGCGCTGAAGAAACTTTACAAAGTTAACATATTTGCTAAAACCCTAGTTTTGGTGCTTCATTTTTAGAGAGTGATTTGTGTACAGTGTAACCCGGATATAAGAGCACCGGATATAAGAGAAACCCGAATATAAGAGACATTGTCTCTGGTCCCAAATTACAGCCTGTGTTAATGTCTATAAATTAGACCCCGATATAAGAGACCCGGATATAAGAGAAACTCGGCTATAAGATACTTCTTCTTCGGTCCCGTCCTCCCCAATATAAGAGAGTTCGTTTTGAGTGACAGTGTGATGTCGTAAATCAGTCAAAAGACGTTGCTAAATTTGCTCACCTCATTGTTAACATATTTGCTAAAACCCTATTTTTGGTACTTCATTTTTAGAGAGTGATTTGCGTATTACAATTTATATTGGCCGATTAAATACCCTGGGAAGCCTATGGAATCGGCTATGCTGGGTCCAAATTGAATATATATATTTGTAGAACAGTACCGTCACTAGTGGGAAAAATGAGTTTTGTAAAAAAAAAGCAAAAAAAAAGCTCTACCATTCATGAGCAGTGGGTGCACATGTCCTTGACCTAATTTTGTGAGTCATGTCTAGACATGCATCGAGTTAAAGTTAGGGTTAGGATCCAGGTCTCCATGTTGAGATCGATGAAACCCACATTTTTTCGCCGCACAAAATGCAGAATGTACGCCACTGTGGGACGCATCGCGGAATGGTGGACAGATATCCGTTTGAGTTGATGTGGAGGCAGAAATATAAGCAAAACAATCATTTTATGCAAGTACTCCTCTTGAGTAAGTCTTGTTTTTTGTTTTTTTTAATAAAAACGTATTTTTTCTGGGAGGGGGGGGGGGCGGTGAAGGTCAACCCAAGACTGATGGATGGCAGATAAGGTCAATCAGGCAGGCACCAGAAGAAAGAGAGACGGAAGGAAAATGGACGTGATAATAAAAGCGAAATAAAAATAAAATAACTAACGTGAAGGGGGGGGGGGTAATAATTAGAAAGAGAGAAGGACAGGCTGACACAAAATAAATAAAAATGAAAATAATTAAGATAGGAAAAAAGAAAGAAAGAAAGAAAGAAAAAAAGAAGAAGAAAGAGAATAAGAAAGATGAAAGAAAGATAACCCTTCATCTTCTTTCGTCGTCGGTGAAAGAGAAAGTTTTCAAGACTGAAGCAATTTAAAAAAAACTTTTGTCCCATTTCAGAGTATCCCCTTTTGGTGGAACGTGACTCCCCCCCCCCCATTAAAAACCGATTTTCTGTCTAACTCTTCCCTCGTGGGGAGGCAAGAAGGACAGATAAGGTATCAAGAAAAACGAAAGCAAAAGAGAATAATAAACGAGGAGACGTCCGAACAAAAAGTATTTTAAAATGGTGTATGCGCAGGTGGTCTCACACAGCATTACCGACAAAAATCAACAAATACAAAAATGTTTACGTTGTTAGCAAATCAAAAGTGGCTCCTCTTAAATACAAAGTAATTTGTTTCGCGAGTCCATGCCATTTCGCCAAGATCATAAAAGATGACAAAACACAGAAGTTAAGATTTGGAGGCCAAAGATTGTTCCCCGCACGCGGCGAGGAGCCTCACACCAAAACCTCGCTCAACCACCTACCTTCACTTACTCACCCACGAACTCATGTGGCCACTCTTTAAAGAACATTTAAATATTCGGTGCTTGTATAATAAACGGCCGAAAAAAAAGTTGTTTTTTTGTCTTTTAGTGTTGGAGAGGTAAATAAGGAGCAGGTAACTCTTCACAACAGCTCTAGCTTTCGAACAATATTTTTCTAACCCTAACCCTAAACCCTAACCCTAACCCTAACCCTTTTATGTCTAATCGATGTTCTCCTTCCACAGTAGCCACATGTGCAACGCCAATTAAAGCCATCAGTTTTGATTACTGGAAAATATTGCTTAAAATTCGTGGTAAGAGTTACCTGCCCCTTATTTACCTCTCCAACACTAAAAGACAAAAAAAAATTTTTTTCGGCTTTTTATTATACAAGCACCTAATTTTCTTCTTTCTCTTCCCTTTTGATCACGCTCTATGGCGATTTTCTTTTTTTAAAAACTTAGTTCACCCCAAACAAGGCAAGTTGCCACTGTAGACGTAAGGGGCTACTAAGAATTAGGGTGAAAGTTTAGGGGATCATCCTGAATTGGGAGCTGTGCAGCGAGATGCTTGTTCACATTAGTTTTACATTTCTGCATGTCGGTACAGTTGGGGGAAACAGGGAGCAGGTAGGAAATTCCAAAAGCCGGCAGCTCGAGGAAATAAGTTATTGGAGTAGAAGGTTCTCCGGCATCTGGGTAAATCCACAGTGACTGGATGGGATTTAGCTGATTGTCGGGTCGGTCAGCGACTACTACTATTAAGCTTTCACACTTTACATGTCACTGTCACACATACGTCCTACTATAGTCAGACACACTTACGTTTTGCTATAGACAACCGCCTCCAAATTAAAGAACAAATTTTTATCATTGCAAAGATTTAACCCCAGAACATTTTTGTATTCTATCATTTCTTCTGTATTTAATTCACCGAGACTGTGATATCTCTAGAAGGCTATACACCCCGACGGCTACTCTCATTGGTGACCCCGACGTGATTAGAAAGTGGAAAGAAAAAAGACAGAAGACAGAAAGAATAAGCTGACGAAAGAAAGAAAGAAAGAAAAAAGTACTTATAAAAAATGTGAGAATAAAGAATAAGACGAAGAATGAAAGAAAAGTATTCGCGGAAAGGTGAAAAGAAGGACAAACAAAAATGAGAAGAGCAATTGGGGTTAGGGGAGCGGAAGGGGTTAGGGGAGCGGAAGGGGTTAGGGGAGCGAAAGGGGTTAGGGGAACGAAAGGGGATGCACAATCAAACGCAAATTCATCTTATCAAGTCCGACTCCACCTCGTCTTTGAAAAAAAAAAACTTATTGTTTTTGACCGGAAGTGTGGCTCCACGGCTAACCCCCTAATTATGCAAATGCCCACTTTTTCTATGGCCCCTTATTCTTAGTGTTTGTTTATTGAGGTCCTCTCTGCGAAAAGCTTCGCTTCATTTGTTTTGTGTCCTGCCCCTTCCCCTAATTTCGACCTACTTGTTTGTACCCCCTCTCTTTAAAAAGACGGTAGATAACTCTATCTATCTATCTATCTATCTATCTATCTATCTATCTATCTATCTATCTATCTATCTATCTATCTATCTATATATATGTTTATCCTAGCCAGTTCCTCTGTCTTCTTCCCTCTTATCGCCTTTACCCCCTCCGCCTACCGCCTCCCCTATACTAGCTCAGTAGGTGTGAAAGTGAAAAAGAAAAAAGAAAATAAATAAAAATATAAAAAGTAGAATAAGAAATAAAGAAGAATGTGTCACCCACTTGTCATATTTCAATGTCACTAAAAGTATTCTCTTATGGTCCAATCGGATCATCTTTTCCATCTCCCATGTGTGTGCCTTTCAAAATAAAATTATTTCCAAATCTTCACTTTTTCTGAAGACGTTCGCTAACACGAACGAAACCGGTCAAATCTCTTGTTTTTGTTTTTCTCCTGCACTTTAACCTGTTTTCCGTTTTTCATTTTTCACACATTTTGTCTACCACGGCATTTCATTTTCATGACTTATCGTGTACCTTACCCCATATATATATATATATATATATATATATATATATATATATATATATATATATATATATATATATATATATATATATATATATATATATATATAATACACATATATATAATACACATATATATATATATATATATATATATATATATATATATGTATATATATATATATATATATATATAAAATACACACACACATATACATATATATATATATATATATATATATATATTGATAAGTTTATTATCTATCTATCTATCTATCTATCTATCTATCTATCTATCTGAGCCAGACTTGATTAAAGATTTTCACAGGATTTTCCTAAATATCAAAATATCGAACTGTCGGCTATTACGATGGGCGGTGATTGATACACGAAAAAGTGAAGCGAATAGAATCTAAAGAAATAAATTATATATTTATAAAAAAGACAAAAAAATTCTTGTATTTTTGTCTCATAAAGCTATTCCATCTTATTTCCGCTGCAGATTCAATGATTCCTGATTCCAGAAAATTAATGTCGACAGACGTTTTTGTAAATTTTATTGTTTAAATTTGATTTTGTTTCAAGTTTATTGCGTCTGGCTCATTCACTTTTGTTCGATTTGCAGGGTCGACATTTTGAGCGCCTGTGAGTGTAGTACAATATTAGTCTTTGAAAAACTTTAGAAAAAGTTATTCTTCGTGAATATAAATCACCGTTTGACACATTTCCCGCTTTCCTAGCGATCACCCTGTATTGTTCGATTTATATATAAATTATTATAATTCTAATAAATATATACATTTTTTTTCTTTTTAAAACATGTTAATATTTATATATATTTTTTTTGGGGGGGGGGGGGGTGTATTGTATATTTATTTTTAAATGTAGTGTACGTTTTTTCTTTTATCTACAAGACGTTTTAATAATAAATAAATGTATTGAAAACGAGCAAATTTTATATAAATCCTTCCAGACTGAGGCAAATTTAATTTTTGTCCCAATCCAGAGCGTCCCATTTTTGGGGAAACTAAACTTTCCTTACATTAAATTTGTGTGTAATCTGCCCCAGTATAAGAAGGGGGGGGGGGGAGATTTTAACTTAAAAAAAAATTAAAATTGTATTATTTTATAAATTTCTAAGGTTGGCTAAAAATATATAAATATTAACATGTTTTAAAAGAAAAAAAAAACGTATATATTTATTAGAATTATAAATAATTTAAATATAAATCGAACAATCGTAAATTATGAAATCATTTTATAACGATAATTTTGGACGCTGAGATGTTTCGTTTGTTTATTAATAAGACCCGAATGCGTTCCTCTCGTCCTGGCATTTTTCTGGGTCAGTTTAAAAGAATTTTAGGTCTTTTGTTACATAAGGACCCGAGCTAACTTTGACCCCGTCGTTAGAGTAAGGGTTAGGGTCAAAGTGGGGTTAGGACTAGTGTTAGATTTAGGGTTAGGGTTTAGGGTTAGGGTTTAAAGTTAGAGTTAGAGTTAGGGTTTAGGGTTAGGGTTTAAAGTTAGAGTTAGGGTTTAGGGTTAGGGTTTAGAGTTAGAGTTAGGGTTTAGGGTTAGGGTTTAGAGTTAGAGTTAGGGTTTAGGGTTAGGGTTTAGAGTTAGAGTTAGAGTTAGGGTTTAGGGTTAGGGTTTAGAGTTAGAGTTAGGGTTTAGGGTTATGGTTTAGGGTTAGCGGTAGAGTTAGGGTTTAGGGTAAGGGTTAGGGTTTAGGGTAAGAGTTAGGGTTAGGGTTAAGGTTAGGGTTTAGTGTTAGGGTTAGGGTCATGTTCAAAGTTAGCGCGGACCATAATGGAACAAACTACCGAATTTTGTTTACTTCATAATTTGATAATCAAACGATACCGTAATAATTAAATTTAACTTTCAAAATTCAATTAAAAAATAATTTGCCCCCCCCAACCCCCCCAAAATCTCACCCAAACTGGCATAGTTCAGACGACAAAAGATTGAAAATATTTATCTTATTTAATTCGTCAGACATCCGATTGATTTTTATTGCAAAACTGATTTTATTTCATGCCTATATTCTTTCTCTGATTTATCTGTTTCAAAAATGTAAATATTTACTTAAAAGAAATTAATTAAAAAAAGAAAAAAGAAAGAAGTTTGTTGATTGCTGAAGAGGATTTTCTTTTTATACAAATTGTTGAACAAAAAACTAAATAAATACAAAAATTACAAAAAAAAAAAGAAAAAGAAATGAACAAATAAGAAAGAAAAAGAAAATAATAAAAGGAATGCAGGTCATAAACGGTTCTTCATTTTGACTTAATTTTATTCGCAAAAACCCAAACAAAAAAACAAAAAAGTCAAAAGCGACAAAAAAAAAAAAAAATGGCCGGATATCGTGTGCCGAAATTCGTTTGCGTATCTCTGATATTCCTCAAAGCAAGAAAAAAACCTTTTTCTTCTTTTCTAAGCGATGTTTTTCAAGAGAAGAGACGAGAGACTCGTGTCTAAAGGTGAAGTTGACTCAAAAGAATTAAAATTCATTAAAGAAAAAAAAATATAGGCAGCAAAATGAAATTTTAAATTGTAAAAAGTAAAAGAATAAAATCAAAATGGAGGCAGAATTGAAAAGCTTTTCGTGTTTACAAAATTTAAATCTTGAATTGTGATTCAAAAATCAGCCCCCCCCCTCTCCTCCTCTCCGCTTTCTGATCGGACCTTTTTTTCTTTCTTCAAAATATTTCACGTAACTTTACGACTGGAACGTGCCGCTTCAGATGTACACGATAAGTATTTGGAGTAAATACAATTTTTTAATAGAGAGTTTACACGCACACACACACACTCTCTTATTACATGTATATAAGATATACTAACAGAATACCCGTCTCAGAGGTGGTGGCGGTGATAACATGGATACTTACGTAGACTGACGATCTGGGCGGGCCACGTTCGAATCCAGTCGGTTCCATTAGAGCCACTTTCACTATGACCGTAGACAACGGGGCCATATCTGTAAGTACCCGATTCTAGAAAGAATTGGGGGACGTAATGTCAGCAAAATGAATCGAACCGGTCAAAAGTCAAACCTTGCTGATTCATACGAAAAGAACGCGTACTAGATAATAATAAATTAATTACACTGAACAGAAACGCTTTGCACCACTTTTATGTCCCCTTATGGATATTAAACCCAATATAGATAGTTTTTAATGGAAATCACTCCAGACATGAAGCCACTTTATGTAAGGAGCTAAAAAAAAGAAAAAAGAAATACCACTTCAAATTCAAAAACTAGCCAACGATAAGCGTTATATGGATAGCTTCCGACCCAGTAAACAGCAATTCTTCCCCCTTTGTCAGAAACATCGTTCATGTAATGTGAGGACTAAATGACAACATAAGGGAAGCGAAAGTTACGAGGCTGCAGAAAGTAAACCCAAGGTCCACTTTCTACTCTCTATGAAGATATGCAACTAAACCTTATGTCTAGAGTACTTATACCAGGTTTGATCTAAATTCATTAAGTGATTGTTATTCTAGAAAATGTATAAAATTTAAGGCTTAAGCTTAAGGGGTCTTAAGAAGAAATTGACATTCAGGGAATCTTGATTAATTGGTGTCTAATTATTATGGATCAAATTTCATGTAAATCGGAAATATTTGAACTTTCAAATGATAGGAGTTATGTCGATATTACGCACCCAAATATGATTTTATATATCTTCAAAAGAATTTCGTGGATAAATCTTAAAGGAATACAATAAAAGTAGAGAAATAACTGTCATTTTATTATCAAATCAAATCAAATACATTTTATAAAGAAATGGGAGTGAACTGGTAGCCAAGCGTTTTTTTAAAAAAATATATACACATTTTTAAAACTTTCTCTCTTGTAACCACGTGTGGATTTACTTGCAATTTAAACACCAGTAAAATGAGGAAGAAAAAAAAAAGAAAGTAAATAACTCTTCGTTAAGGACGTTTAACGGCGAAAGTCTCAGAGACATATATTTAGAAAAATGATTTCATTCATTTAATAAATATATATATATATAAAATAAAAAAAATGACGTTTCTTGTTTTTTTTTCAAAATTCTATAATACATTTCAAAAAGCGTTTTCTTAAAGATGTGTACACCCCTTCAAATCTATCTATCTATCTATCTATCTATCTCTCTCTCTCTCTCTCTCTCTCTCTCTCTCTCTCTCTCTCTATATATATATATATATATATATATATATATATATATATATATATATATATATATATTAAATTCCCGAAACAGTTTTTCATGGTAAACAACTGATGATCCCTTAAAATAGTGTTAGAAACAAACTAATATAATAACTGTAAAAAATAAATTGACTTACATGAGTGATTTTCCACTGGAAGACTTGGGACTATAAGTTTTTTTTTTTTTAATATAGTTTTAATGGTTGAGAAACTTCCGAGACTATATATATATATATATATATATATATATATATATATATATATATATATATATATATATATATATATATATATATGTGTGTGTGTGTGTGTGTGTCGAGGCAGCATTTTTTCCTTAAGACACCTATTACTAAAAATAACCGACAACTCTTGTCTGGATATTTTTGTATTGATCCCTTCAATTTTCCGGATTAAAGTCTTAATCTCGGATGAGAATTGGCTGATGAAACTGCCGTAATTTACATTTTGGTCCAGAGTACTTTCTGACCCATCTGGGTCCATCTTCAGTAAAGTAATGTCAATCAGGTAAAGACTGTATGTCTGTCTGTCTGTTTGTCTGTCTGTTTGTATGGCTAGCTACTCCTCGAAAACTACTCGGCAAACTGTCGACACGCGACATCTTTAGGACCGGACAACACCTGGGAGCATAATATCTCAAAATTAAAAAAAATGTCCCCGGGGGTCAACGGGGCCAGTTTTCGGGGGCGGGTCTGTTTTTTTAAAAACTTTTTCAACGTTATTTACTGGTGATTTTGAAATCAGCCAATGTATTCATGTAACAACTTGATAAAAATGCACTGTCCGGTTGTATCAAGTCGTCCCATAACTTCTGTCCGGATCTATCGATAACAGTGAAACAAGGGTTGCTCAATCACATCCGCACCTAGCAACCTAAACTTATATCTTTTAAAATAAAAATAGTTCTTTGGGGGGAGGGGGGGGGAGAATGTTTGGGACGCGGGTGGGGTGGGGGGAAATTTTGGGGTGGGGGGAAATTTTGGGGGGGGGGTGGCGGGTGGTGGGGTGGTGGGGTGATGGAAATTATCAACATCTTCATCCTCCTGGGCGGGGGGTTCTTCTGCAGTATAGGTACCAGGGGGGGGCGCTTCTACAGTATAGGACCTAAGGGCTTCTGCAGTATAGGAACCAGGGGTGCTTCTACAATATAAGACCCGGATGCTTTTGCAGAATAGGGACGATGGGTGCTTATGCGGTATAGGGACCAGGGCTGCTTCTACAGTATAGGGACCAGGGGTGCGTCTACAGTATAGGACCCAGCACCGGGGGTGCTTCTACAATATAGGACCCGAGAGCTTCTGCAGAATAGGGACCATGGGTTCTTATGCAGTATAGGGACCAGGGGTACTTCTACAGTATAGGGACCAGTGGTGCTTCTACAGTATAGCCACCGGGGCGCTTCTACAGTATAGGACCCAGCACCGGGGTGGGGTGGGGGGCTTCGTCAATTTAGGACCCAGAGGCTTCGGCGTTGTCCGGGAGAAAAGTGCTAAATGTCCTAGATAGAGCTACTGTAGTGTTTCTCTTCGGACTATTGTGCAGATGAAAAGGAGGGGGGATCGGTAAGAGTGATTTTAGTAGTGCTCTGGAGGCCGTCTTGATTTTCTAAATACTCGGCGTTATCCGGGAGAAAAGTGCTCAATATCCTATTTTGCTTGCGGAGAGGAGGGAGAGCCCCGGGCAACACCGGGTACCCCTGCTAGTGGAGTGAGATTTATAATTAATTATGGCGGGAAAATTTAAATATGAAACTATATTTATTGCTTATAATACCCAATGCAGTTTACGTTCCTAGAGATTCTAACTAAATCCAAAATGTCGCAGACTTAGCACCTGCATAAGCCGACTTACCGCTGGAAAATTTTGCAAATACAAAAGGGGATTCAAGTATTTAACAGTGAAACAATAAAAGGGGACCGTAACCTGAATTGTGAAATATTTAAAGGGGATTATCAGCCGTTTACCATGTAACTGTTTCGGAGATTTAAAAACAGAACAGTTATAAAATTCATGGCTCTCAGTGATACTGATCAAATGATCACCTCCTCAATAACAAAATGTAGAAACAATTCAATTTTTATTTAACTAATATATATATATATATATATATATATATATATATATATATATATATATATATATATATATATATGATAATTTTATTTACACAGACATGTACACAATCTGCGACACTGGCATGTCGATGTTATCGATCAACAGTTACTATAAACTGAGATCTCATCAGGCAGAGTTAGAATCTGATCTTAACCTCAGATCATATATAAAGCTCTATTTTGATATTGAGCACTTTTTATAAACCCGGTTAAAATTCTCTGGATTACCACCCTGTGGATATTATTTACCTGGATTATTACCATTATTATTATTATATATATATATATATATATATATATATATATATATATATATATATATATATATATATATATATATATATATATAAACAAATAAATAAATAATAATAATAATAATAATAATAATAATAAAACATTACCCTTAACACTACAATGTGATATGATAATTTGCATGTCACATACGATTACTACTACTACTACTACTACTACTACTACTACTACTACTGATGATGATGATGATGATTAAACTATTAAAATACATTTTTGACCCCCCTTTGACCCCTGGGGACGCGAACCAGAATTTTTCTGCGGTCAAGGATTCTCATTTTATATCCAGAACAATTGCCTCTACATTTTGGCCAAGTTTCAGACAAATTGAATGGATGGATCAAACGTTATGGGAGAAAAGGGTAATTTTTTGCCATTTTGGGGGATTTTAACCCCGGTGGGCGCGCGAACCAGATTTTTTCCAAGGTCAGCGATACTTATTTTCTATTAGGAACAATTGCCTCCACATTTTGGCCAATTTTCAGAGAAATTTAATGGATGGATGAAAAGTTATGGGGCAAAAAATGTCATTTTTTCAATTTCGGGGCCTTTTGACCCCCTGAGGGGGCTAACCAGATTTTTTTTTTAAATCTGAGAATGTCACTTTCTAACCTGACCAAAGTTACAACTTCATGCAAAATTTCAGAGAAATTCAATGGATGGTTGCGGTGAAAAATCCGGACGGACGGACGGACGGACATGCTTCAAAACATAAGTCCCCCGATTTTATAAATCGGGGACCAATTATATTAGAATAAAAGAGGCATAAATTAAAAAAAAAGGTTAAGTACCTTTATATATATTTATACACAATGGAAAGGCATAAACGAGGCGAAATAAATCTGTAAACGTATGTGACTCGGTCAGTGAACGCTTTACGGAAAATACCGGAAAATCACGACAACAGAAGGAAGACACGACGTTGAAAGAACGTAAACAACGCGCATTCAATTGTACTTTTTGTAGATGTTTGTCTTCATGTTATTTTTGCTTTCTTTTTTGTTATTAATTAATATGCATTAAAGTTTTCTTTTAGTTTTGTTAGTATTTTTTATGAATACAGATTCTTGACAAATTATTTTTTTTTCAATTTTTAAGTGTTACTATTCAAGACAGTGGCGATAATCCACATTCAAGACAGCGGCAGACAGATAATCAACCGGAAGTAACGAAACCTGAAACCATTTTAATAAATTTATTTATTTAATAAAATATAGTTTCTGAAAGAAAAACATTGTAATAAAGTTCATGTTTAATAAAGTAACAGTTTGGCCAAAACGTTGTAATAAAATATAGTGTGTAATGAACAATTACGAATAACTTTCCCTATTTTGAATTATCTCCCCTTTGGAGAACTCTCCTGCTTTTGCTAACGAATATAAAGAAATATTGTACCGACATAAATCTTTCTCAAGTTACGTCTGTTCTCGTTTATCATTACATAGTCCTTTTTTGTTAATAATTTAAAATGTGATTTTTTTTTTAATTTAACATAGTGAGTGATTATTTTAACATTGTAATTAAATATTTTCTGAAAGTTTTTAGAATTTAAAATGCTATAAAACATTTTTTTTTTAATAATTGAAAATATTCAATGAATAAGATTTTTCAACGTTAGGTTATTAAGATCCCCTTTTAGATAAATTGCGTGTTGGTGTACTGTCTGTGGATTGTCTGCCGCTTTCTTGAATGTAACTCTTCAAAATCAAAATAAAAACCAAATAAATTCCGCTGTTTACTCAAGTGCACAAGTGCCGGATTCTTGTAAAGGTCTCACTTATAAAGAAAAGACGAAGTTACGGTTTGAATTATCCACTAGTCTCTTTCTTCTTAGACAAGGTCCCAAAAAAGAGTCGCTAATCTAATAGGTCTCTCACTATCAACCATGCTCCAGCCCCTGTCCCATCGCCGTAATGTTGCATCCTTGTGCTTGTTTAACAAGTACTTCAATGGAATGTGCTCCGATGAACTTGCTGCTCTGGTGCCCCCCCCCCCTCGACGTAAATACATTGGACCAACCCGACAATCAGCTAAATCCCATCCATTCACTGTGGAGGTCCAATATGTCAGTTATGGCAAGGTGTTGTATGAATGCCTGCTTCTGTTGTGTTTTTGTTCTTGTTTTTTTTTTTTTTTTTAATGATGCTCTTAATAGTTTTGGGAATCTTTGAAACTCTTTGAATGCCAAGGTTATTGACATTTTCTTCGATCATTCACGCGCTTAAAATAGTTCAGAAAATGAAATATCTTTTAAAATCTACTTTTGTCTGAAATTATGTTCTTAGTGTTTTCATACTTTTGGTTTTATAAATTCAAAAGAGTAAATTAAAAATGTTATATAAGTTGTTGTTGTCGGATTGTGAACGCATACAGACACAGCTCCAATTCGGACGGGCGGGTCGCGGGTAAATGTAAATTACATGACAAGCAAAATGGAATTAAAATGTTACAAATACAAGGGATCAAGAAAAACAAATTAATCACGATAATACAATGGTTAACATGTAGCAACATTTATCGAGAGAGAGAGAGAGATACAGAGAGAAAGAGAAAGGAATAGATAGATAGAAAGATAGAGAGATAGAGAGATAGATAGATTAATAGAGAAATATATATATATATATATATATATATATATATATATATATATGGAGAGAGATAAAAAAGATAGAGAGATAGATAGATAGATAGATAGATAGAGAGAGCCAGAGAGAGAGAGAGAGAGAGAGTAAGAGATAGATAGATAGATAGATAGAGAGAGCCAGAGAGAGAGAGAGAGAGAGAGAGAGAGAGAGAGAGAGAGCAAGATATATATATATATATATATATATATATATATATATATAGAGAGAGAGAGAGAGAGATGAAGAAAGATAGATAGAGAGAGATAGACAGATATATATATATATATATTTATATATATATATATATATAGAGAGAGAGAGAGAGATAGAGAGATAGAGATATATAGATATATATAGAGCGATAGATAGAAAGAGAGAGACAAAGAGAGAGAGAGAGAGACAGACAGACAGAGACAGAGAGAGAGACAGAGAGAGAGAGAGAGAGAGAGAGAGAGAGAGAGAGAGAGAGAGAGAGAGAGAGAGAGAGACAGACAGACAGACAGAGAGAGACAGAGAGAGAGGGGGGAGGGTTAATAAATTTACGTGTACGCGAGTTTCGTTCGTGTTTATATGATAGTTTCTATCTAAGTGAAATGTCTCTCGTGCTTTATGTAAGCAAACACTTTGTTGACTAGTGAGATGAATGTGTATGTTAATCAGAGGTAACAGTTAGCTTGCTTGCGTTTACACCTGACATTAAATCCACCATTCGCCCAGGCACGGAGTATTGTTGCCACACATGGGCTAGTGCACCATCCACAAGTCTCTCCCTCTTAAACAAGGTCCAAAAAAAGAGTCGCTAATCTAATAGGTCCATCACTGCCCACCAAGCTTCAATCCCTGTCCAATTGCCGTAATGTTGCATCCTTGTGCATGTTTTACAAGTACTTCAATGGAATGTGCTCCGACGAACTTTCTGCTCTGGTGCCCCCATCGACGTAAATATACTCGAGCAACTCGACAATCAGCTAAATCTTATCCATTCACTTTGGAGGTCACCTGATGCCGGAGAGCCTTTTATTCCAATAGCTCCTTTCCTCGAGCTGCCGGCCTCTGGAACTCCCTATCTACTCCCTGTTTCCGCGACTGTACCGACATGCAGAAATTAAAAACTCATGTAAACATGCATCTCGCTGCACAGCTCCTAATTTAGGATTACCCCCTAAACTTTCACCCTAATTCTCAGTAGCCCATTACGTCTACAGTTGGCGGCCTACCTTGTTTGGGGTGAACTATGATAAAAAAGTGGGTCAACAAGTTTTTAATTACATGGAAAATGCTATTGTTGCTTCCATGTGACTGGTAAATTCTAGTAATGCTTGAGGTATGTTTGGAAATTTTATACGCATGGCGAATATCAAATTTCTTCAGCAGAGGTTATCGCTGAGATCAAAGCTGCGCGAATATGTTGGCGGGAAATGCATGCATAGTTTTAATGTGGAGGCAATCGTTAATGGGTGACAATCTGGTTGCGATCTAGTTAGTAGTCTGATTGTCTTAGCTTTCATAGATGATTATATTGAATATTCTAAAAAAAAACAATGTTTTAATTTCCCGCCTAACACGCCGATTGGCTACTTGTTGAATAGGTGTTTTCTTTGCTCACGTACATTATAACGTTTTGTTAATGCAATCGGACTGATGACATCTCGAATGCAATCCTGAGAAGCGCAATTAAAATTTAGCGCGCAAAAAGCAGCATATATATGTATATGTATATATATATATATATATATATA
>OY744538.1:7857157-7912157 GCA_963556195.1 Sepiola atlantica
AATGTATCGATCGACGCCATTGATATTAAATTAATATTATTTTTTTTTTATATTAAATTATTTTTATTTGCTTTAGATTAAATTATTTTTATTTACTTTTTTTGCTTCTATTTTGTTGTCGTTAATTTTATTTATTTGTAAAATGTATCCCATCCTCTCTTTATCCGTTTGTCCGTCAGTCCGTCAGTCTATCAGTCCGTCACGGTTTAGTGTGAAATAGCAGTTTCATCATTAAACGCGCTAATTGGATGGACGCATCTCATTTTAGAGGCGTCCTAGCATCTCTATGCTAGGCCTTATTTATTGGTCAGTTTTGTTATGCTTAAGTTTGAAATAGCATTTTTGTTGGTCTGTCATGTTTAAGTTTAAAATAGCATTTTCGTTGGTCTGTCATGTTTAGTGTTTAAAATAGCATTTTCTTTTTTTCTGTCATGCTTAAGTTTAAAATAGCATTTTCGTTGGTCTGTCATGCTTAGTGTTTAAAATAGCATTTTCTTTTTTCTGTCATGCTTAAGTTTGAAATAGCATTTTCGTTGGTCTGTCATGCTTAGTGTTTAAAATAGGATTTTCGTTAGTCTCACATGCTTAAGTTTGAAATAGCATTTTCTTTGGTCTGTCGTGTTTAAATTTGAAATAGCATTTTCGTTGGTCTGTCATGCTTAAGCTTAAAATAGCATTTTCGTTGGTCTTACACGCTTCAGTTTGAAATAGCATTTTCGTTGGTCTGACATGCTTAAGTTTGAAATAGCATTTTTATGTTCAAAATAGAATTTTCATCGCTAAACGCGTAGATTGAATGGACGCATTTTAAAACATCCGTTTTTGATTAAATTAAAATTTATTTTTGTCTTGATTTATTTTAGTTTGTATTTTATTCATAAAAAAAAAATGTTTTCCCGCCTTCGTTTCCAAATGCTCTAAAACAGATTTGCAACACGAATTAAAAATGGCGACCAACTCACAGAAAAATCTTTGTTTCAACATTGAATTTCTTTTCTTTTCTAAGTTTTGGATATTTTTTGGTTTGTTTTCATCCCCGAATAAAAGTTCCAAACCTCAGTGAAAATTTTGAAATTTCAAATAAGCTTTTATTTGAATGAATTCTTTCTTTTATTCATTCATTCATTTAGTCTTTTTAATTTTTGTATTTTTATTTTTATTTCATTCATCTATTCATTCATTTTGTCATTCATTCATTCCTACTTTTTAAAGTATTTCTTTCATTTGTTCTTTCATTCAATATAATTATTCTTTCTTCATTCCTTTCTTTCATGCGTTCTACTTTTATCTGTTCTTTCTTTCATTTAAATATTCTTCTCTTTTTTCTTTTAAGCGTTTTTCTTTCATCTGGTCTTTCATTCATTATACTTATTCTTTCTTTTTTCTTTCAAGAGTTTTTCTCTCATGTGTTTTTTTTCATTCACGATAGTTATTCTTTCTTTCTTTATTCCATACGTTTTTCTTTCATCTGTTTTTCATTCAATATAATTATTCCGCCTTTCTTTCTTTTGTAGGCGTTTTCTTTAATTTGTTCATTCATTCATTCATTCATTCATTCATTCATTCATACATTATTTTTTTTACTGTCATTCTTTTTGTTTATTCTTTCATTCGCTTATGCATTATTTCTTTCTTTTGGTCTTTCTTTCTTAAATGTTTGATTTCATTCACTGTTTCATTCTTTCTTTCTTTTTGTTTTTATTTATTTGATTTATTGTTTCATTAAATTATCCATTCGTTCTTTCATTCGTTCTTTCATTCGTTCTTTCATTCTTTGTTTTTTTCTTTCGTTTTATTTAGTATTTCTTTCTTTTTCCGTTCATTTTTTAAAATTTTAATTTTTTTTAAAAACATAGTTCACCCCAAACAAGGCAGGACGCCACTGTAGACGCAAGGGGCTACTGAGAAAAAAGAAAAGGGGAGAACGTTGGGGGGGGGGGAGGTCAACCTAAATTGGGATCTGCGCAACGAGATGTCTGTTTACATTAGTTTTACATTTCTGCATGTCAGTACTGTCGAGGAAACAGGGGACAGGGAGGGAGTTCCAGAGGCCAGCAGCACGAGGAAAGAAGGTATTTGAGTAGAAGGCTCTCCGACATCTGGGGACCTCCACAGTGAATGGATGGGATTTAGTTGATTGTCGAATTGGTCTAGTGAATTTACGCCGAGGGGTCACCAGGGCAGCAAGTTCATCGGAGCACAATCCATTGAAGTATTTGTAAAACAAGCACAAGGATGCTACATTGCGGCGATGGGACAGGGACCGGAGCTTGGTTGACAGCGAGGGACTTATTAGGTTGGCGACTCTTTTTATTTATACATTTTTCTTTCGTTTCATTCTTTCTGCCAGGTATTTATTCATCGTCATCCTTTTTTTCATTCTCAGATTCTTGTTTGAATTATTTCTTTCTTTCATTCGTTCTCCATTTCTTTCATTTTTTCTACCGTTCTTTGTTTTTATTTAATTTCTTTCGTTTCATTTAGTATTCCTTTCTTTTTGAATTGATTTATTTAAGCATTTTTCTTTCGTTTCATTTAGTATTCCTTTCTTTTTTGAATTGATTTATTTAAGCATTTTTCTTTCGTTTCATTTAGTATTTCTTTCTTTTTGAATTGATTTATTTAAGCATTTTTCTTTCGTTTCATTTAGTATTTCTTTCTTTTTGAATTGATTTATTTAAGCATTTTTCTTTCGTTTCATTTAGTATTTCTTTCTTTTTGAATTGATTTATTTAAGCATTTTTCTTTCGTTTCATTTAGTATGCCTTTCTTTTTGAATTGATTTATTTAAGCATTTTTCTTTCGTTTCATTTAGTATGCCTTTCTTTTTGAATTGATTTATTTAAGCATTTTTCTTTCGTTTCATTTAGTATTTCTTTCTTTTTGAATTGATTTATTTAAGCATTTTTCTTTCGTTTCATTTAGTATTCCTTTCTTTTTGAATTGATTTATTTAAGCATTTTTCTTTCGTTTCATTTAGTATTTCTTTCTTTTTGAATTGATTTATTTAAGCATTTTTCTTTCGTTTCATTTAGTATTCCTTTCTTTTTGAATTGATTTATTTAAGCATTTTTCTTTCGTTTCATTTAGTATTTCTTTCTTTTTGAATTGATTTATTTAAGCATTTTTCTTTCGTTTCATTTAGTATTTCTTTCTTTTTGAATTGATTTATTTAAGCATTTTTCTTTCGTTTCATTTAGTATTTCTTTCTTTTTGAATTGATTTATTTAAGCATTTTTCTTTCGTTTCATTTAGTATTTCTTTCTTTTTTGAATTGATTTATTTAAGCATTTTTCTTTCGTTTCATTTAGTATTTCTTTCTTTTTGAATTGATTTATTTAAGCATTTTTCTTTCGTTTCATTTAGTATGCCTTTCTTTTTGAATTGATTTATTTAAGCATTTTTCTTTCGTTTCATTTAGTATTCCTTTCTTTTTTGAATTGATTTATTTAAGCATTTTTCTTTCGTTTCATTTAGTATTCCTTTCTTTTTGAATTGATTTATTTAAGCATTTTTCTTTCGTTTCATTTAGTATTTCTTTCTTTTTGAATTGATTTATTTAAGCATTTTTCTTTCGTTTCATTTAGTATTTCTTTCTTTTTGAATTGATTTATTTAAGCATTTTTCTTTCGTTTCATTTAGTATTTCTTTCTTTTTGAATTGATTTATTTAAGCATTTTTCTTTCGTTTCATTTAGCATTCCTTTCTTTTTGAATTGATTTATTTAAGCATTTTTCTTTCGTTTCATTTAGTATTCATTTCTTTTTTGCATTCATTTATTTATACATTTTACTGTATTTCATTCTTTCTGCCAACTACTCATTCATCGCCATCCTTTTTTCACCTTCAGATTCTTGTTTGAATTATTTCTTTCTTTCATTCGTTCTCCATTTCTTTCATTCTTTCTTTCATTTTTTCTGCCGTTCTCTCATTTACTATTTCTTTTCTTCTTTTATCCTTTCTTTTGTTATTCAACTCTTTCCATTTTCATTCATTTATTCATTTTATCATTCTTTCTTTTTCATTTCTTTAATTTTTTTTTTTTACTTTTCACCGATTATTACTTTTTTCACATTTCTTCATTCCTTCCGTTTCTTTGTTCATTTTTTTTTCTAAAATTTAGTTATTCAGTTTCTATTAATTCTTTTACTCATTCTATTTTTTCATTCATTAATTCCATCTTTTAGTCATCATCATCATCATCATCATCATCATCATCATCATCATCATCATCATCATCATCATCATCATCATCATCATCATCATCATTGTAACAAATAGCCACACGTGACCCAAATCATTCCTTTTTAAATGATTCTAAATAAGGAAGTCTGTAATGTTCTTTAAATAGTTATGTGTGACGTTACTCCTCATGGTTATACGTCAGTAATCCATTGTCTGCGTTAATGAGATTCGCATGTAACAAGTCAAAATAGCACGTCACATAAAATACTTGGTATCTGTCAACAGTGGTACAAGTTGGTCGTCTAGTTATTTCAATCAAACATTTTTATCCAGCGGGTGGCTCAGATCAAAGGGTTGTATCTGTTCCATGAGTTCAAACAAAATGAAGACTAAATGAAAACATTTTCAGGTTGCTTGCGTTTATTGATGTATCTCAAACTCATTCTGTTACATACAGTGAGTTCCCGAGTGAGTAAAGCATCTCAGTATCAATATATATATCCGTCGTTTTCCGATCACTTCATTGGATTTTTATTATTTTCTAAACAACGAATCACAAATTTTATTTGATAAATTTACATATCGATTTTCATGAATGACAATCTGTTAAAAAAAGAAAGTTCTTTGCCACTTTTAGCATTTTTTCGCTCTTGATAACACCCACGCAACAGTTGGGCGAAACGTTGAGTTTTAGGTCTTCCGCTGGTTTCTAAATTGACGTGAAACCGGTAGAATCAAGACGTTATTGGTCCATGTCATTGAGTGCAGGATGGGGGGGGGGGAAGGGCAAACTCATCAACAGTTTGGTCGCAGCGGTGTCGATGTGGATGGCATAAATAATTTATAAACAACTATAAGTGGACAACCAGCCTTCTAACCCCTTCCTTCCCTATTGGGATCTTAGAAGGGCTTACTTTTTGGCTTTACCATATGGAGCCCAGGAGATTGAACGCTGGTGGTGGACTTTCTTCCAGGCTTGGTTTGTCTAGTTGTTGTTGTTGTTGTTGTTGTTGTTCTTCTTCTTCTTCTTCTTCTTCTTCTTCTTCTTCTTCTTCTTCTTCTTCTTCTTCTTATTATTATTATTATTATTATTATTATTATTATTATTATTATTATTATTATTTCACATTTTAAATGTTTTTAGTTGGAGATTTTTTTCTGAACATCAAGTCAATTCCGTTTACTTTAGACATTCAAGCTATACCTTAATAGACAGGCCTTGATAGACAGGCCTTTTGCAGAATTGAAAAAGAAATTGTCTCGTATATCTGTTTAAGCCATTTATTGTGGCTTTTCTTTATGGTTCGAAGCGTTCCAATTACATCGGGAATTACCTTTACTTCTTTACATTATTATTATTATTATTATTATTATTATTATTATTATTATTATTATTATTATTATTATTATTATTATTATTATTATTATTATTGTTAACTACTTACATCAAGTGGCTTCATGCCTTGTCTGGATCGACTTCTACAAAAAGAAACTTATTCTTTCAATTGTTTATTTATTCATTCCTTGCCCTTGCTTCATTTCCATTTAATTTGTTGATTGACTCACAGTCTGCCCACTTACAGGTCGTGAAGACATCCACACGTAATTATAATTTGAAAGTGATCCCTTTTACTAAAAAATATGAGTTGTAATGTTATAATATTTAGAGGCTCATGTATAAAAATGCGGGTAGAATGGGGAATTTCCATGTAAGGTTTAGATTGAATAGAGTTTAATTTTCCATTAGAAGTAGAATAAGAGGTACGTGTCCCGGAAGTTAGGCCACAGACCGGAAGTCGCTTGTGTAACGCGGCGAATGAGCATTTCAGATGTTTCTATTTTTACTAAATCGACAGAGATAGCGGTCGGGTTTTTGGATAGCTGCTTCATCCTCCATGGCGGATGGGGTTGGGGCATCGTGTGTGTATACATGTATACTGTAAAGAAGAAAAAAATAAAACCTCCAAAGAATTGTTAAACCCCAAATGATTTTGTGCTGTTCGTTATCAAAAACTTTAGATGAAGATGTCTACAACGAGAGAGAAGAGGAGAAGAAACAAACTACTGCTGCATGTCGTCTATGAACAAGACGATTTTAACTGTGCACGTGATGAGCTGACGTCGTCCAGATAATCTGCGGAGATCCAAGAAATGGTGATTCAGTAGTAGGTGATCTTAACGAAAGCGTCAACGCGCTCCTACCCACGCACCCCTTCCCATCGAAGTACACATCCTTTATAATCAGCTGTTTGTGTTGCATACCTTAATTTTCTCCCTCATCTGTTGTAGAGGGTGGTGTGTCGTCCAGTGGATGAATTCTTTCTTCCTGTCGTGAACCACGACGTCCGTTGGCTGCAACAAAAGCCTCATGACGCACCCGAAGATAAACTCTTCTTTAAATTTAATTCATTTTATTACAAGCATTGTTATTTCAACTGGGAGTCATTCACTACGTCGAGAGAGAGAGAGAGAGAGAGAGAGAGAGAGAGAGAGAGAGGGAGAGAGCAAATCACTACTTTATCGTAGTTAGTTAACAATTATTTTCTTAACCATTCGTAGATAGGGGAAGGGGAAGGATTTCTCTCGCTTGTAATTTTCTTAGGGGAATATTTCCCTTATCTGTTGTAAATTACATTTTAACAATCACGTCTTACCGGTTTGCTTCCATTTACCCAGACTGGCAAAACTCGCTACTCACGAAGAACGAGTGACGTCACGGATCCCTCCGTTTCCCACGCAAGGCCCGTGACGTCACAGAGCCTCTCGCAGGTGCAGACTCACCCTTGATCTGGGGTCTCGTCACACGGTAACTTTGTCACGTCTGTTAGCTCTGACTGTGAGAACAGGACCTAGTCTGCACTCGACTGCACCCGCGTTTATTCGCGCAAGTCAAACCAACGATTCGCAACAGATACGTCCATTCCCATAGGGCCATTATCCAACATTTGCACCTCAACTCACACTTACTTCCCTGTAAAACATCCAACATTATAGACTGGCACAAGGCCATTCAATACTTCTACTTGACGTATAGTTACGTGTTTTTTTCTTCTTCCTTTCACCTGAAATATATTCACCGATAAGTATGAAGAAATACCAATAACAAAAGAACATCGAGTTCAATAGATCACCGGATGCTGATTAATCGATCAAGGGCCAAGCCCTGATCGATTTATTGAAATCGTCCCTTTCATGTTCAATGGAAACGTTAGATCATAGGCGGACTTGTTTGGGCATGAATATTTTGGGAAGACTTTTCAAGACTTCTATGATATAGACGCAGTAAAAACATTAAAATAAAACAAAAAATCCGTACTCTTATAACTGACGCACCATGTTTCCGTGATTTCATGTCGTCAACATTCGCGCAGATCTCGGAAGCGCCCGAGAGTCGACGAAACTATTAACCAAAAAACGTTTTCTTATAAACAGTTTGTTTTCGTTAAAATAAGAAAACAAAGCAAAAAAAAAAAAAAAAATTGCTTAAAAACAGTTGTTGCGGTTTTTATGTTAAAAAGAAGAAAATGATAAAAAATGTAAAAAAAGACATTGAAAAAAAAAACCCCTAAAAAAACCCCTCACATTTGCTTAACAAATCAAACAAAATCATAATTTGAAACTTTCGGTGCACAAACAAAAAACATTTTATTTAAAAATATTTAATTAACAATGGTTTCTTTGACAGGCAAGAACAAAAATAAACATCTAATTACTAACAGTTGTTTAGCTATGGTTTCTTTTTATTTATTTTTATACATGTATTTTAGTTTGATTTTCTGCGTCGTAATTTATCGGCTGCCAGTCTTCAATTTAGCGTTTGGCAGTTTTCGCCTTGTCAACTCTCGGGCGCTTCCGTAACCTGTCCGAACGTTGACGACGCGAAGTCACGGAAACATGGTGCGTCAGCTATAAGAGTACCCAAAAATCAATATATGGACTTAAATGAACACATCATTTCACATTTAGTATAGGAGAGTTTGAATTACCTACTAGACACCCTCCTCGAGTGTTTTCGGTCTCTCTGTACAAGGGTGTGTCAGGATAACCTGACATGAGGATACTTCACCCTACAAGTAAACCCTGACCAAATATTCAAAATAACATAGTATTCGAAGCCCAAATAAGATCCCCTCGACATGGCTATACACTGGCTCATACAAGGAATGGTGCACCTTCTCCAAGTAATGTTTACTCAAATAACAGCTTTTAGCTGGATACTCCACCAGACTAGATGAATTCTGTAAAGAAAGAGACTGTAAAGAAAGATATACTATAACACAGTTAACTGATCAACTGGGGAGAGGAAAATTAATGTTCTTAACTTCTTTACTGACTCAACGTTTGAGAAATACAGGAGAATTTTAATAGAATATTCGAATATCTATGTATCTCATATAGAGATCAAGTGTTAGCCCTAGGAAGAAGCACTTTAATTTATGAGAACTTGGACTGAAGTAAAATGAAACAAAAACCATACATACATACATACGAAACACACACACACAGACCCACCCACCCACACACACACACACACACACACACATATATATATATATATATATATATATATGCTTACTCAATTAGTAGATATATATGTAAGTATATCTACCAATTAATATACAGTGTAACCCGGATATAAAAGAGTTGTCGGGACCGGATAATAAGTCTCTTATATCCGGGTTTCTCTTATATCCGGGTATGGTCTATTTTGTTTATTAAAGTATGGAAACACCACATATAACGCTTTTTACGCACAGAACACTAGTTTATAGGTCATAGAAAGACTCATTAATGAGGTGAAAAAATTTAGCAACGTCTTTTGACTGATTTACGACATCACACTGTCACTCAAAACGAACTCTCTTATATTGGGGAGGACGGGACCGGAGAAGAAGGATCTTATAGCCGGGTTTCTCTTATATCCGGGTCTCTTATATCCGGGTCTATTATATCCGGATCTAATTTATAGATATTCTTATATTCGGGTTTCTCTTATATCCGGTGCTCTTATATCCGGGTTACACTGTATATACAGAAGCACTGAATACTTTATTTTGAAACGTGTTCTGTGGAGCCGTGCGAGTCGAACACCCCAGACACATTTCAACCGAATCAGGTGTGTGGGACGTGTGGAAAAGCCAGTATTTCGAGGGCCGGTCTACTCAGTCACATGCAATCCCATGCCATCAACCAATTACGCAAAGGATAAACGAAAGCTAGTGGCCTTGTGTCAGATCTGCAGCAAGACTTATAAGAATAAATCTGAGATGTTGGGCCATTTGCGTGCCATTAACCGGACATTGCGATCTCGTAGGGATGGCCTTGTTTTGTAAAGAAGTGGCAATCACCCTATATATAAATGTATATACGGGCTGATCTAACCTCGTATTTTCTTCCTAAAATGGAAGTTTTGAAAGCTGTTTGTATTTTTCAGGAAATCTGTTTTAACTGATAACAATTGGAAGTAAAAAGACTATTCAGTATTGAACTGTTTTCGGTTATGAGTTAATACACCAAAAGCTTTCCTGTGCAGGTCTGAGTCCAAACAAGATGGCGGTTGATAGGTAAACACAATGACTGCTTCCGGTTGCCGCTTCTGACATCCGGTCGTGCATACAAGCAGTCAACGTGAGTATGCATCCCGATTGCTTCATAGAAAAACTCTCATCTATCCACTTCCCCTACGATGAACATGTTTTAATAGGGACACTTATTTCATTTTGTTCTTTCTTTCTTCCTTTCATTTCTTTCTTCTTTTTTTTCGTTATTCCTTTTGATCATTTTTTTTTGCATTCTTTCTCTTAATTTTTCTTTCTTTTTTCTTTCTTTCTTTTTGTCATTCTTTTTACTTTTCTTTTTTCCTTTCTTTTTTTCTTGTCATTCTTTTTTCTTTTCTTTTGTTTTCTTTCTATTTTTTGTCATTTTTGTCTTTCTTTCATTTTTGCCATTCTTTTCTTCTTCTTTTTCCTTTCTTTCTTTTTGTCATTTTTTTTGTTTTATTTTCTTTCTTTCATTTTTTGCTATTCTTTTTTCTTTCCTTTTTCTTTTTTCTTTTTGTCATTCTTTTTTCTGTTTATTTTTTCTTTTTTTCTTTCATTTTTTCTTTTTTTTCTTTCATTTTTCTTTCATTTTTTAGTTTTCTTTTTTCTTTCTTTTGCCCCCTCAGTTTAAATTTTCGTATCCATGAAACTATCACACAAAGTATGTCTCCTCATCTTTCTCGCTTATACGTAACTTTAATAAATACGCATTCAGTTATTTTTTTTATTTACTATTACTTAACTATTTATTAAAATCGAAAATAAAATAAGTTAGTAGAAGAGTAACTTATCTTGCTTTTGGTAACAGTTATTTGTTGCGTATTTGTTTTTTGTTTTTTATTAACCACTTTTTCGTTCTGTTAGCTGTCGTTATAAATACTCGTTGTTTCTTTTTTCATTTTTCTTTTTTCTTTCCTAATTCCTTTTTTATTGCTTTTTTGATTGTTTTTGTTAATTGTTTTTTTGATTGCTTTTTTGATTGCTTCTTTTGATTGCTTTTTTGATTGCTTCTTTAAATTGCTTTTTTGATTGCTTTTTTGATTGCTTTTTTGATTGCTTCTTTTGATTGCTTTTTTGATTGCTTCTTTTGATTGCTTTTTTGATTGCTTCTTTTGATTGCTTTTTTGATTGCTTTTTTGATTTTTTTTTGATTGCTTCTTTTAATTGCTTTTTTGATTGCTTCTTTTGATTGCTTTTTTGATTGCTTTTTTTATTTTTTTTTGATTGCTTCTTTTAATCGCTTTTTTGATTGCTTTTTTGATTGCTTCTTTTGATTGCTTTTTTGATTGCTTCTTTTAATTGCTTTTTTGATTGCTTTTTTGATTGCTTCTTTTAATTGCTTTTTGGATTGCTTTTTTGATTGCTTCTTTTGATTGCTTTTTTTAATGCTTTTTTGATTGCTTTTTTGATTGCTTTTTTAATTGCTTTTTTGATTGCTTTTTTGATTGCTTCTTTTGACTGCTTTTTTGATTGCTTCTTTTAATTGCTTTTTTGATTGCTTTTTTGATTGCTTCTTTTAATTGCTTTTTTGATTGTTTTTTTGATTGCTTCTTTTGATTGCTTTTTTGATTGCTTTTTTGATTGTTTATTTGATTGCTTCTTTTACTTGCTTTTTTGATTGCTTTTTTAATTGCTTTTTTGATTGCTTTTTTAATTGCTTTTTTGATTGCTACTTTTGATTGCTTTTTTTATTGCTTTTTTATTGCCTTTTTGATTGCTTCTTTTGATTGCTATTTTGATTGCTTCTTTTGATTGCTTTTTTGATTGCTTCTTTTGATTGCTTTTTTGATTACTTCTTTTGATTGCTTTTTTGATTGCTTCTTTTAATTGCTTTTTTGATTGCTTCTTTTGATTGCTTTTTTGATTGCTTTTTTGATTGCTTTTTTGATTGCTTCTTTTGATTGCTTCTTTTGATTGCTTTTTTGATTGCTTGTTTTAATTGCTTTTGTATTACTTTTTTATTGGTTTTTACTGCTTTTTTATCACATTTTTATTGCTTTTTTATTGCTTTATAAATTGCTTTTTATGGTATTTTTATTGTTTTTTTATTGTTTTTTATTGATTTATTTAATTGCTTTTCTGATTGCTTTTTGATTGCATTCTTGATAGCTTTTCTATTGCTTTTTTTTGCTTTTTTGATTGCTTTTTTTGATTACTTCTTTTTATTGCCTTTTATTGCTTTTTATAGCATTTTTAACTGCTTTTTGATTGCTTTTTATTGCATTTTTGTTGCTTTTTGATTGCTTTTTTATTGCTTTTTAATTGCATATGTATTTTTTGTTTTTTGATTGCAATTGTATTGCTTTTTGGATTGCTTTTTGATAGCTTTTTATTGCTTTTTGTTGCTTTTTTATTGCTTTTTATTGCTTTTTGTTGCTTTTTATTGCTTTTTTATTGCTTTTTATTGCTTTTTATTGCTTTTTATTGCTTTTTTGTTTCTCCTGTAGGAGCGCAGATCTTAGTTTAGTAAGATATTGTGTCTTAGAGAATATGCTAAGATTCACGCTTACATTTAGATTGTGTAAAGAAATGTTTAAAAGAGTAAAAACAGATAAAACATGAGAAAACATTGATGAAAGTTTAATGGTTGAAGGAAGAATAAAATGTAGTTTAAAAGTAACACAAAATATTTATATATTTACAAATTCCAAAGTATTAAGTGTTCATTTAAAGAGTCCAGTTAGAGAAATGATAAATGGTCATGACTTGTGATTTATGAATGTGTATGTATGTGCGTAGTGTAGCTATTTGTTGAAGTGTGTGAATGTGAGTGTCGCCTTTTGTTTGTGGTTGTACGAATGTGTATGCGTGAGAGTTGATAATTCGTTTAGGCATTTGTATGTGTGTGTGTTGTCAGAAGTTTGTGGTTGCGTGCGTTGAAGAATGATAGGAGAGTAAACCTTTGTGTATGTGTGTTTAGTAGTTAGCCTACGCGCTGTCACCCCCTCGCCCAAAGGCAAGGGGTAACCGAACTTGTCTTCTATGAAAAAGATGAAAGAGAAAAGAGGAAGAGGCAGATTTTGTTGCTTTTATATTGTTTGATCAGTGGTTTGGCGGACGTAGTTCAGAGCACCCCACGTGATCAACATTTTTGGCTTTTTTGCGCCTTTTTGTTAGACTGTCTCTGGGAGCTGATTTTTATGGCCTCAGTTTTTGTTTTTGTTGTTGAAGTGAATTCGGGTTAGGGTTAGGGTTAGGGTTGGTTTCTGTTTTTGTTCCCACGCCGTTTGTTGATAAAATAGAGAATGTCAATACGATACTTCTTACTTTTTCATTCCTTTATTCTTTTCGTTTTTATTTAATTCCTTCATTTTGGATTTCGAAATTCTTCCGGTGTTTTCGTGGTTGTTCATTCCGTCTATTATTTATTTCTTCTTGTAATTTTGTCCCGTACCTTTCGCCAGACCCGACTCTTTCTCTCTCCTGCCTATTACGACTATGTACACTTTTCCCCGCCCATCAACTCAATCCAGGTCCCAGCCTGGCGGATCAGGATTTAATCCCATCGAGGTATTGGCTATAATTATTACCAAAATGCCCCCTACCCATTTTGAGATGCGTTGAGAGAAAATGAATAACTTTAGCGCGAGAAACATCTATTATGTTGCCCATTTGAAAAACAGGTTTCAAAATAAAGCGAAAACGGAAATGGTCATGTGACACTCTGACGCATGCGCTATTCACGAAATGCTTTTTCATCCAGTCGATCCGGCATATTCAATTATATCTATCTATCTATCTATCTATCTATCTATCTATCTATCTATCTATCTATCTATCTATCTATCTATCTATCTATCTATCTAACTTCCGTTTGTACTACTCCTGTTTGACACTCGCGTATTTGGTTATTAACATGGCATCTTGTGTGGCTCAGCAGACCAGCTCTTGATAGACAGACTCTCTCACACGACCCACAGACATAATCGGGCTGCAATGTGTCTGGGACGTTCGACACTGTCCGCTGTCTCTATTCGCTTTGCCTCAAATCTTCTGTCATAGACACGCTTACGGAATACTAAGCCACCCTCTCCCACGTTCACGCCAGTGTGGTGATGGGGACCAGTGCTTTTATCGAGACATCATCTCTGGATGATTGCCAAGGCTGAATAGTGTTTTGTCTTTAACTACATCTTAAAACGCCCCTTGTGCTTGTGTCTCCGGCGTTTATCATGCTGCAGTTCCCCATATAATAATTGCTTAGGCTTGATTCTGTTGTCGGGATTCTTGCAGGAGGGACCAAGTAATGGTTGCCAACATCCTAACCGAAAGTGATTCTATGGAACCGACTGGATTCGAACTTGGCACACCCAGGTCGTCAGTCCGCGTCGGTATCCACTCAACCACTGTCACCTCATGACTACGTATAACGCGCACTTCTATGCTTGATACACGTGGAATCGTTAATAAAAGTTCACAATCTTTTCTGCAATCCAAGCATATTGTGTACAAATAAACTTCAGTCTGTCGGACTTGTCCACCAAATTTAAGACATGATAGACGAGTCAATATACTGAGTGCCCCCCACCCCCCCAAAAAATTGCAAATTTTTTTTTTTGGGGGGGGGGCGGTTTTGTGCTAGGCTGGGTCTAGTCTACAGCATACTAAAAGTTGGACAAAATCGTAGTATAGGAAAGTGTCAAATTTCGAAGAACTTTTTTAACGGTTTACAAGTCATCTTCCATTTACGTGTGGTGAAGCACTAACTCGGTCAGTTTTCATGATAAATCAATAAATCTTGGATTTTTACCCAAGTTTTCAGGGTCAATATTTCACATGAAAGGGTTACCAGTGATGCCAAATAAACCCTTATACAATATCAAGGGGTACGCCCTACGCCCATTACCCTTGTTGCATCCACCCTGATTCACTTACGTCACAGTACCTTTTCAAAACATGAGTGTATGTTATCAGTTAACGTTTAGACCGTGTCTAGGGCCTTGATGTGTCGACGGTACGTAGTCCATCTCTTCGATAAATACAGAGGAATAGACTAGACGTATGATTCATACACACCAATTCTTTTTTTGATTGAACTGACTTTGACCTCACGCGCTGTTCAAGTCTACCAATAGTATTGTTAGCTTTTCCGATCCTTAAAAGTATTTCAGTGGATTACTTTCATTTTTATCTTTTTTTTTTAAAAAGAGATTTTAGTTTTAAATATGATTAAAAAGTTCAAATTAAGTATCGTTTCGTCATTAAATCATTAAAAGACAAGCAATGTTCATCAGACTATGACTGATTTTGTGATGGCAATCTTTTAAAATCTCTAAAAATGAAATTATTAAATATATATATATATATATATATATATATATATATATTTAGGATATTGGTAGTTCAACATTTTTTTTTCATAAGAATTGATGAAATAAGTATTAAATTGAGAATAAAAGCCCTTACAATGCAAGATATATTTATTTGTTTCTTTTTTTTTACATGTATCTATCTGTCAAAAAAAAAGAAGAAGGAAATATATCTCACATTGTAAGGGGCTTTTATTCTCAATTTAATATATATATATATATATATATATATATATATATATATATATATATATATATATATATATATAGCTTCAAAAATGTTAAAACCAGAAATGCTTTTCTATTAAACAGTTTAATTGCTTCCAAATTTATTTCACTTTTCGAATACGGACACATGCATATCAACTTATCCCATCTCTTCTGGACGTTTTCAAACTCATCTGAAATGTAATAGTAATTATTTTTCTTTCTTATCTAAAAGAAAGATCCAAGTCGTCCTCGATGACAACACCACATCAATCCTAACTCCTAACCCTAACCCTAACACCACATCAATCCTAACTCCTAACCCTAACCCTAACAACACCACACCAACCTTAACTCTAACCTTAACCCTGATCAGCCATCTAAACAACACCACATCAACCCTAACCCCTAATCCTGACCTCGATGACCAGACATCTAAACAACACCACATCAATGCGGGGTGCCCTCCAGGTTGATACTTGGATCTATATTTTTCCTGATCTTCTTAACGACATCCTGATGCAATCGTATCTGAAAGGAGTGTACTTTTTGGTGATATCACGCTTTATTTCTAACAGGAAAGCAAACGGAATGTCCACACATGCAAGGTTAAGGCTACATCCTTGAAAAATGACCTTGGGAGATAGCGGTGCCAAGATATACAGTAATGAGTAAATTGCACTTAAATCTGGCCACCTGGGCGTAGATGTTGGGTTCGATATATTGGACTCGTATCGGAGTACTTAGCATTACCTTAGTTTTCTCTATGGAGAGACCAAAAGTGGTGCACGTTCGGGACAGGCGGCCCATTTTCACCTGCATATTCTCACCCCCCCAGGTGTTGGCAACGAAGATGGGCTCCTGTACGTGAGTTTGTAAAGTCTTGAACTTTGTATTAAATCGAGCGAGGTTGAACATCCTACCGGGTTTCCAAAAAACGTATGAGAACTTCGACGTCACAGCCCTGAGAAGCATAGTAGAGAGTCGTCATGAAATACAGAACAATATCAGTGCAAGAATCTCATCCAGTTTAAGACTATTATCGATTGCTATTGGTTCAGAGAGTGCATCGCCGAATTGGAAGCATCGCCGAATTTGTCTACTGGTAAAATTGTTTAAAGGACAGAATAAGGGAAGTGAAGGTTACGAGGCTCGTGAAAGAAAAGCCAAAGTCCACTTACTTATGACTTAGACCAGAAAAGTTAACAGCCAGCCGATGTAGATCAAAGTATCCCACAGGATATCTAAAATATAACAGTAATATATGTGAGGCCTGCTAGGTTTATGAGAGTGTGTGCCTGTATACACGTACGTGTGTGTGTAAGTATTTAGCAACCCTCAAATTCTTTTTATTTCTCACCAGGAAAGTGTTATTTTAATGACACAAGTTAAACGCTACAATGGTTTTAGTTATTGTACAATAAAAAGTTATCAAAAGAATTAACAAAAAAATTAAACAAAAAAATGTTGACAAAAAAGTTAACAAAATATTAGCAATAAACAAAAAATTAACAAAAAAAATCAAACAAAAAATTAACAAAAAAATTAGCAAAAAAATAACAAAAAATTAAACAAAAAAATTAACAAAAAAATTAGAAAAAAATTTAACAAAAAAATTAACAAAAAATTAACAAAAAATTAACAAAAAAAATCAAACAAAAAATTAACAAAAAAATTACCAAAAAAATAACAAAAAATGAAACAAAAAAATTAAAAAAAATTAGAAAAAAAATTAACTCGAAAATTAACAAAAAAATTAACAAAAAAGTAACTAAAAAAAAGTAACTAAAAATTTAACTTTTTTTGAGGCAAATTAAATACAAATTAAGCAGATAAAAAAGAGAACACACTTTTGATTCATCAGTGCGAGTGAGTGAGTGAAACTCAATGTTTATATAAACATGATCAGTCGCCGAAGATGGCTCCATTCGTTTTTATGAATAACTTTGCATTAGCTGTTTTTTTACTTACCACACACACACACACACGTCATCAGCATGGCTAACTTAGACAAGGATCGAACCTTCGATATTGCTGTCTATAGTCCAGCGTTCTACCACTGGACAACGACGCTTGTCTAGAAATATGTACGATTTTTATGACCTAAATATTTAATGTATTTTTATGTAATTATTTTTATTGGTGATTGCAGCGTTCGTTGTTATTTTGCTTACTATTATTTCGATTGTCTCACTTCCTAAGTGATTAAGATGTAGAAAATTAGCCATGCTGATGACAGCTGTGAGCCAGAAACACGTGTCCATGGATTACTTTTATGTACGTACTAAATTAATAAAAAAATATATATTAACGAAAAATACGTCCTATAAAGTTAAGGGCGACTAATAATGCAATTTTCTGTATCTTAATCACTTAGGAAGTGAGACAATCGAAATAATAGTAAGCAAAAAAACCAAAAAACAACGAACGCTGCAATCACCAATAAAAATAATTACATAAAAATACATTATATATATATATATATATAATGTATTTTTATGTAATTATATATATATATATATATATATATATATATATATATATATATATTTTCTTTGTAGAATGGTAGGAAAAATCCCAGCAGAGTGCTCGATTAATTAAGAATCAAAGTTAAAAATTAAGAGCATAATATTTATTTATTCTGGTACAGAAAAATTAGTACAACATTCGTACCGTCGGTTTCAAGCACGGAAGGTCTTACCCATCCGGCTCTCTTCAGCTGAAGAGAGCCGGATGGGTAAGACCTTCCGTGCTTGAAACCGACGGTACGAATGCTGTACTAATTTTTCTGTACCAGAATAAATAAATATATATATATATATATATATATATATATTAATATATATGCCCTATGGCATATCCCATATGTCTAGATAAACGTAACGAAAGATTAGCAACAGACAAGATCAATAAACACACGTAAACATGGCGGATATAAAAAGTAATAAAAAAGGCAAAAATAAATAAACACAAATGAAGGGAAGGGGAAAAAGAGATGAAAATGTAGGAAGATAAAAAGAAATGCATGAACGATTGACGGTGTTGTCCGCAGGAACTTTTTTATAGTGGTGATTCGAAAACAATGACACCGGTCTGGACGTATAATGGACGTGCAACCAATAATAATAAAAAAAGAAAACGAAAAAATAAAAAAGAAGAAATTATTCTCTATTCTTTTGAATTGTGTTTCCACGCCAAGATGAACACACAACTCCGGCCAAGAACAACAATTAGGAAAACAGATATATATTTTTTTATTAAAAAAAAAAAAAATACATAAAAACTTTCTCACGAAATTCAATATAAATATTATTTGTTTATTTGTTTTGTTTTTATTGATCCGTATTTATTTATATTTAGATAATTTTATTTTTTTGTATAAACGGTTCTGTCCGGAGCTGTAGTGTATATAATATGTTAATTGAATCTATATATTTTTTGTTTGGTGTATAAAAATGTTTTTTTTTTTTTTTTAATTCTGAAGCGACCAACACCAACTGTCTTCCAGGAAGTCACATTCAATCATGGCGGCCACAAAAGATGAACTTTTTTTGTTGTCTCAATCGTTCTGGTTAGCCATAATAAATGTTTTATTAGTTATCTATGGAAGAGTAATTGTTTTGAATTTGCTGCTTGTGGCGAAAGGTTTTGTTTGTGCGTTGCTTTGGTCACCAATTAGTCGAATCCATTTGGCAGGGCAGACAATACTTTGGCCAATTGCTTCTGTTTTGGCCACGTATTTCGATATTGTCAATGTCTCTGTGTATCGTATTGTGTACATACATTATGTTTTTATTTATTTATCTACCTGCATGGTCCTTTGCGAAAGGGGATCACAGCATCGACACGAAGGAATGCTTTGTTTGGGGGTAGAAGAAAAAAAGAAGAAGAAAAAGGAGGAAGAAGAAAAAGGAGGAAGAGGATGAAATGATGAAACCGTTGAAAATAACGGCGAGGAAAGAAAAACTTATAAAGAGGGAAAAAATAGAAGAAAACAGGAAAAGAAAGAAAAAGAAAAAAGTAGGCGGCAAGAGAAATGAAAGATGTAAGAAAGGAAAAGAAAGGAACAGAAATGAGAAGAAGAAGAAGAAGAAGGGAAAAGTAAAGAATGAAAAAGAAAAGAAAGAAGAAAGAGATAACAATGAAAAAAAAAACAGGGAAAGGAAAAAGAGAAATGAAAACGGATGAAACTGTTCAAAATAAATAAAAAATGAAGAAGAGAAAATATGAAGAAGATAAAGAAAATAGTGACGAAGAAGAAAGGAAAAAAGAAAAGGAAATTGAATATAAAGAAGACGAAAAAGAAAAAGAAATGAATATAAAAGAAGGAAAAGAAATGAGAAGAAGAAGAAGAAGAAGAAGAAAAAGAAAAGGAATAAAAAGAAAAAGAAGGAAAGAAAGAAGGTGTAAAAAGAAAGAACAAGAGCAAAAGAAGAAGAAAGGAAAAAAAGAAAAGGAAACTGAATATAAAGAAGACGAAAAAGAAAAAGAAATGAATATAAAAGAAGGAAAAGAAATGAGAAGAAGAAGAAGAAGAAGAAAAAGAAAAAGAATAAAAAGAAAAAAGAAGGAAAGAAACAAGGTGTAAAAAGAAAGAACAAGAGCAAAAGAAGAAGAAAGGAAATGAAAATGGGGAAAAACAGGGGAAGGAAAAAGAGACAAGGAAACGAATGAAACGGTTCAAAATAAATAAAAGATGAAGAAGAGAAAAGATGAATAAGATGACGAAAAAGATGACGAAAAAGAAGGAAAAAGAAATAGGATACTGAATAAAAAGAGGACCCCCCCCCCAAAAAAAGAAAGAAAACGAAGGAAACAAGGAGAACAGGGACAAAGAGGGAAAGAAGAAAAATAAAAAGAATCGAAGGGTAAGAGGAGAAATAAAGAAAAAAAAGGAATACGATTACGAAGAAATAGAAGAGGAGGACAAAGAGAAAGTAACAAAAGAGAAGAAGAAAAAGAAGAAGGAAAAGAAGAAGAAGGAAAAGAAGAAGAAAGAGAAGAAGAAGGAAAAGAGAAGAAAGAGAAGAAGAAGAAGAAGAAGAGGAGGAAAATAAGAAAAAGTAAACGAAGAAAACGTAGGAGGGGGGGGGGGAGAACACGAAGAAGGGGAGGAAAACGTGTCTTCATGAAATAATTGGAGCGATCTGACAAATGAATATACAATAAAATAAAACTCTTAAATATTCATTTATTCGCGTTGAATGAAAGAATTCCTGTTTCGAATAAAGATTCGCAATTTTGGTTGAATTTTTATTTAGTTTTGTTTTGATTTGATTCAAAGAAGACAATGGACGAAATGGACGGAGTGGACAGGTCATCCGTTCAGTCTAATTACCCAACAATTACTTCGACCATTCTTATTAGTCACATAATAACCATTTCATTCCAAGGAATCTAAAAAAAAAATGAAAAAAAAAAAAAAATGAAAAAAAAAAAATGAAAAAAAAAAAAATGATTTTCTTTCTCCATTTTTTTTGTTTTTTTGTTTTTTCATTTTTATTCTCTTCATTTTTTTTAGCGAGTTCGTTCACCGTTTAAATTTGTAGTTATCTTTCTTTTATTTGTTTTGTTTGTCTTACGGCATATCAACCCTTTGTTCTGTATGTTTAATGCTTAAAAATGTATATTTAGTAAACGATTAAGGTGCTTCTGCAGAGACGGGGGGGACTGTTTCGATCGATGGCGGCGGAAACTCCCGACTCCTCTTCGGGAGAAATCGTGATCGATTTGATTTTGGGGGAGATAACTAATATTGGGTTAATTACTTTTTCACGAAATGGACGTAAACCGATTAAACTTTGAAGAGTTCTTACTCGGGGATAATTGCAAAATTGTTGATTTTTTGCAAGCGTATAATTTAATTTCAGTTGGAAGTATTTTTGAACTGATCGCAGAATTGTACCCTGTTTAAAACTTTTTTCCCCCACATTTATCATTCAGTCAATACCCTGTAAAAAACTTGTTTTTTTCCACATTTATCGTTCAGTCAATTGTTTACTTTTTATTTTTCAAATCAAAGTTTTACTTAGTTTTACTTATTACGTTTTTTTTTTTTTTTCAATAAAAAGTTTGCTATTTATTTGATGTACATAATGTTTATAGAAATTTTATTGAATTCGTTTTTTGTTAAATTTCAAATGTTTATCAAAGTTTTATTTATTTATTTGCAGTACATAATGTTTAATTTGTTTCAATAAATAAATGTTCATAATTTTAACTTATCCTCAATTGTCAATTCAACAGTTATCTTCCCCAAAATCAAATTTCTTTCCGTCGCTCACGTTTTCGCACGATTTCTCCCGAAGAGGAGTCGGCAGTTTCCGCCACCATGGATCGAAACAGTGGCCCCCGTTTCTGCAGAAGCACCACGATTAATTGTCAAACGCAAGTTACCATTTTACGTATAGATGGGGTGGATTTTGGGTTCATACCATTCCCAATACATGAGTACAAAATGGTTCGATATTTTCGTTTTCTTCATCTTTTTATACCCTTTCTTTTTTCTTTCCTCCATTAAACAAGTTGCAATAATCCGTACGTAATCAAAAGCAAAGTAAAGCATTATTTTACTATCTAAAAAAAAAAAAAAAATGGCAAAAATTGGAGTTATCTCCCTTCTTAATTTATTTATAGATCAGCCATCTTTCAGGCCGTTTTATTTTGTCCGCGTTTCGCGTAGAAAACATAAACGTACTATAACATATCTTTAATGTTTAATGTTATTGTTTCTTTTTACTAAAAATAAGGGCACTTGTGCAGATGCGGTACACGAGCCGAAATTTATTTTAGAAGAGTTCCAATGGTGTAAACAGGGGCAGACAACTCTGGTTTTTTTTTAAAGTACATCATTTCTAACTTCTCCGAAAATGGACGTAATCGACGTTGAAACTGTTGATGTTCACAAATTTTTATTTCTGCGATAATTTAATATTTTAAACTATAAAAAAAAATCGAAAAATCATCGAGCTGAATCTTTTAAGGAGACTGCAAAGTAAAAGGGCACTGATAGTATTTGCTAATAAATATATTGTCATTAATACTTATATATATATATATATATATATATATATATATATATATATATATATATATATATATACAAAATTCGTTAAACACCACGGAGCTCTCTTGATTTGTAATTTTTCTCGTTAATCTCTCGACGCGGCGAACAATTTTTCGGGTGTTAATTGGTTAAATTTGGCGCCGAGCGTTTTATCATTGACCATCCTTCAAGCGCTTTCGGTCTCTCGACTGTCATCCGGAAGTTATGTCTTATCGTTAGTATCAGCCTTTTTATAATTTTTATTTATTCATCTGTATACGTATTCATTAACATATGTATATACTGAGTCCTTAAACCATGAATTTCAAAGAAAATCTTCTCCCCAAGGACAATTACCTCAATGACACTACTGCGAGTAAAAACGAAATTCAGCTTTGAAAATATACAAAACATAAAATATATCGAAGATTTTCTTTGAAAATCCATGGTTTAAAGACTCAATATTATTCCTTCCTTCGGAAGTTTCATACGTCTGATTAATTTCTTATTTTATTCTGTCATTCAATCCATTATATATATATATATATATATATATATATATATATATATATATATATATATATATATATATATATATATATATATATATATATATATATATATATATATATATAGGACCGGCGACACAGTTATAAAGGTGGGGGGCTTTCCTAAAAAGTGGGGGGCCCGGTTTAACACATGCATATATAACTTCATTATTGATGACCGTAAAGTGGGGGGGGGGCAAGTCAAAAAGTGGGGGGGGGGGGCTGTAGCCCCCCCCCCCCTGTGCCGCCGTCCATGATATATATATATATATATATATATATTTATTTAGTATTCGTTTATTTATTAATTTTTAAATTTAATTTATTAATATTAATTGTTAAATACAGATAGGGCATTCGTACCGGTGGTAAATGCTATTTTATTTATTGATTTTATATATATATATATATATATATATATATATATATATATATATATATATATATATATATATATATATATATATATATATATATTATTCTAATACAAATCTAGCGTACATGCGCGTTACCTCATATTTAAAAAGTGAATGGACCGTTATAACAACACCAGGTCCATTTTCCATTCTTACGGACTGCTACAAACATACAGACCCATTGGAACTATTACAACTTCTATTCATACTCTGAAGATGCGAGGTGTCTAGCGAAATTATTAGTCAAAATATCAAAGTATGAAATGAAAAATTAAAAAATCTGATCAAATTTGATTTTAATAAATAAATATAGCATCTGAACATGCCTTTAAAGGCTTTTTAGCCATATATATATATATATATATATATATATATATATATATATATATATATATATATATATATATATATATATATATATATCTGGTTGAACAGGAGTGCCAACTTCTGTTTATTCCTTTTCTGATCCAGTCTTTCTATTCGTCGAATGATAGATCTTGTACTATTAACCATGGAGTGTAGAAAATCTCCATATTTGACGCAAACGTTTTCGACCATCATTGGTCGTCTTGTGGCGGATGATTCATCAATGCAAAATAAAATTGGTGAATTTATTTAAGAAGACGTTTCCATGTGATTAAAAACATTAAAAACATTCAACAGCATTTCAACACGCCTTCGCACCCCTCATAACGGGCATTGTTGATGTTGGGCCTGTTTAAACTAATTACACATTATTTTTCCCCTAGCTATAGAGTAAAATCATCAGATGAGTTATTAGATATCCTACATACGGTACAACCTAAAGATGAACTGTTAGCTTCGTTGGACGTTGAGAACCTATTTACAAATGTCCCAGTACACGAAACTATTAACATAATTATTAACAACATATACAATAACCCAACTCTCTCTGCACTCAAAATAAACCCAAATATATTACGCAAACTCCTAATTTCTTGCACCACTGAGGTATCGTTATATGGTCCTAATGGTAACTTATACACCCAAGTAGATGGCGTTTCAATAGGATCAGATCTAGGACCATTGTTCGCTGAATATTATATATCTAACCTAGAAATGAAAACTTTTAATATTATCCCTAAACCCTCCATATATGTCCGATACGTCGATGACATTCTCCTACTGACACAACACTTATCTAATTTAACTCAAATAAAAAATGCTTTTAAAAATAATTCAACATTAAACTTTACACAAGAAATTAATATCAACAAAAAGATTCCCTTCCTAGATATAGAAAAAGAATAAGAATAAGAATAAGAATAGGAATAAGAATAAGAATAAGAATAAGAATAAGAATAAGAATAAGAATAAGAATATAAAAAGAATACGAATAAGAATAAGAAAAAGAATAAGAATAAGAATAGGAATAAGAATAAGAATAGGAATAGGAATAGGAATAGGAATAAGAATAAGAATAGGAATAGGAATAGGAATAAGAATAAGAATAGGAATAAAAATAAGAATAAGAATAAGAATAAGAATAAGAATAGGAATAAGAATAAGAATAAGGAAAAAGAATAGGAATAGGAATAGGAATAAGAATAGGAATAGGAATAGGAATAGGAATAAGAATAGGAATAAGAATAAGAATAAGAATAGGAATAGGAATAGGAATAGGGATAAGAATAAGAATAAGAATAAGAATAAGAATACGAATAGGAATAAGAATAAGAATAGGAATAGGAATAGGAATAGGAATAAGAATAAGAATAGGAATAGGAATAGGAATAAGAATAAGAATAGGAATAAAAATAAGAATAAGAATAAGAATAAGAATAAGAATAGGAATAAGAATAAGAATAAGGAAAAAAATAGGAATAGGAATAGAAATAGGAATAATAATAATAAGAAGAATAATTTAAAGGAATATGTGTGTGTGTTTTCAATATTTGTAATATAAAATGTTTCCTTGTATTTCATAATTTTATAAAACAAAACGTTTCTCAACGTCTAATGCATACGCGTGAATTCTTGTGTGTCTGTGAATTTACGAGCGCATGTGTCTGTGTGTGTGTCTACATAAGATCTGCAAATTCTTTCAATTAAAAAAAAAAACGCAAATAGAGGTCAATCAAAATGGCCATGAATTTCATTTTGTTTGCGTGACGTGATTGGAAATTTTGTTCAAAGAAAATAACCGAAATATTTATTGTAAGGAATTTTAATTAACGCAAACAAAGAAATCGACTGATTTTGGCGTCTTTAATTTCCAGATTTGAAATAAAAATTAAAGAAAACCCTTTTAGAGACTGAATTGTTTTCTATTTATAACTGATGTTGATTACGAATAATAAAGGATGTTGGTTTTTATTTGATTTGTATTTTATTGATACGTTATTCGGAAACATAGAATAATTACGAGATTGTCACGGAATAAAAGTAATTAAAGAACAGGATTAAAAGAACAAATATTCCCCCCCCCCTCTCCCAGTAAAAATTCTACTTATTATCTGGCCATGTATAACGACAGCTAACAGAACGAAAAAGGGGTTAAAAAAACAAATAGGCAACAAATAAATGTTACCAAAGGCAAGATAAGTTAGTCTTCTACCTACCTGAAGTTTGTTGAATGGACTCAGATCAGATAGAAAACTGAAAGTAAATCTCTCCGTGTCACGTGATTAACAAAAACAATCAATATAGCCCCTATTTTATTTCAAGTTTTATTGAAAACATTTTGTTATTGTGTGTGTTTTTATTTAAGATATGAAATTTTCGTATCTTACGAATCGAAGCTACCGGTTTTGCCATTTGGAAGATTTAACCTAGATTTTCAGGGTGACGGAATTAATTACAAACCGGAAGTAATTTTATGTCGCTTAGGAATTAGAAATCTCGTAATTCTTGATGATAAAATGAAATAAAATGAAATAAAACTTCTTTTTTTTTTAATTCGTACAATATAATTTTGCAAATGAAAGAAATAAAATAAGATTTATTAGTTGAATAACAAATAAAATTGATAAATTAAGTCCAAGTTGTAATTAATTCCGAGTTGTAATTAATTCCGAGTTGTAATTAATTCCGAACCCCGATTTGCAAGTCTTCCCCTGACGACGAAGTAGAGTTTGGGGTCATTTATAACGACAGGTAACAGAACAAAAAAAAGGGAGTAAAAAAACAAATAGGCAACAAATAAATGTTACCAAAGTCAAGATAAGTTACTCTTCTACTAACCTGAATAAGTTTATTTGTGTTTTAACTTATTTTAAAGAAATTTTTTTCAAAATAAACGTGGTCTCGGTAATAGCTGCAACAACAAAAAGAATTTTCCTTCGAAACAAAATCACAACAATGTTTACTACACCGCCCCTAGATCCTCCCTTCTCCCCCCTCCCCTCGGTGTCTCACCCTGCATCTCTACTTCGCCTTTCCCCTATAATTCCTGGCCCCCAAACCCCGACTTCTACCCTACAGAAATTCTTACATTTTTTATATATATTACAAAAAAAAACTTTTCTTCTGCTTTATTTTAATTAATAACCATTTTATATACATTAAAAATTTAAATATTAGAATCTAAATTTAACCCCTCACGCACACAATTGTAACCCCCCCCATTTCACACAAATCACGTCCTACGTGATCTCAGACCTGACCGAATAAGTCCCACCATTCCTGAATATGTTTATCAGCTGACGATAATCGGGATCAACCTCCCGCTTTGAAACCGACGGTACTGATGTTACATTGAATTTCTGTATTTTATAAATAAATAAATATATATATATATATATATATATATATATATATATATATATATATATATATATATATATATATATATATATATATATATATTGCTGTCATTTGAGTTAGGCCACTCAACAAGACCACTTTAGAATTATAGGCTGTTTTATCACTGGACATAAAAACTTAATGACCAGGGTGCATCCTATCTAGAACGAACGTTAATCCTGTATTATTTCGTCTTTGTTAAAGAGGCAATCACTTTTTTCAAATAGCCAAGTCGATTTCTCGGGCGGGCCTGAGCCAGCTATTGTTCTCATCCCCGGACGGTCGTCTGCAGCATGCACCTGTGCAGCACACCAAACATGCAGCATTGTGCATGTTTATACTGCTACGGCTATAGAATGCATGTGTGCATGTGTGTAGTATCTGTTCTTGCTTTTGGTTAGAAAGGGAAACAAGTCTTTCAGACTGGAGCAATGTTTATTTTTGTCCAATTTCAGACTGCCTCATTTTCGGGGTGTGTGGATTGTCCCCAGATTAAAACCCGATCTTGCGTCTAAATTTGCCCTTTGTGGGGAGTTATCTAATAAAAAGACTTTGACCTTTTAATAAGTGCACGCGGTCGGCCCACAACAATACTTCAAAGTAATCGAAAAAGCTTCGATCTTGTTTGTCAAATCACTTAGTTCGCATCAGCCAAAAAAAAAAAAAATAAAATAAAACAAACAGAAAAATAAAATATATATTAAAAAATGATGCGAGCCATTGTCAAACAGGAGGTCAGTTGGTACCAAGCTCAATAAATTCAACATTGCCTTCTGGGAACGAAGAAATAACAAGGGGATGGGTGGGCAATGGGTCGTTAAGTTGGTAAGTAAATATGTATTAATGGTGACGGAAGAGAGCAAGGGGTTAGGGTTAGGGTTAGGGGGTTGCTAATGTAGATTTTATGAGGTTTCTTTTGGGCGGTGAGGTTAAAAAGGCAAACGGTTTATTGCGTACTTTGCGCACCACCCCCGATCAATATTTAATAAATGGTCGAATTGTCGGTCGATATGGCTATAAATAGGTAAGTATTTCTTTTTTCTTATGTTATATCTACCTGTTAAAATGTCAATAGTTGCTTCGTTCTCTTCTCGTGTTTATTATTAGACCAAATGATTGAGTTTGTAATTTTATATTCTTGCAATTCTGTCAATTCATTATTACAAAACTCGGTGCAAATATTTCGTTTTCTCAGCTTTTCCTTTTCGATCGTTTTTTTCTCTCCAATTTCTTTCTCTTTCCCTTTTTTTTATTCTTTCTGTGTTTTTCGTTTTTTTCTTTTCTTTTAATCTTTATTTTCTTTGTTTTTTTTTCTTTCTTTATCATTCCTTTTTTCTTTTTTCTTTCCTTTTCTTCCTTTTTTTTCGTTATTCTTTCCTATTTCTTTCTGTATTCATTCTTTTTTCGTTTTTTTCTTTTTTCTTTTAATGCCTATATTCTTTCACTTTTTTCCTTGTTCTTTTTTCATAATTCGTTTTTCTTCGTTTTTTTTTGTTTTTATTTTCTCATTTCTTTTTTTCTTCGTTCTTTTTATCGGTTTTTTCCTTTTTTTTTAAATCCATGTATTCTTTCTTTATAATTCGTTTTTTTAAAAAACATTTTTCTTTCTTTGTCTTTCATCATTTGTTTTGCTTTAAATGTTTCTATGTTTCTTTATTGTTTTTTTGTTGTCTTTTTTTGCATTTTTGTCTTCCATGTTTTTTTCTTCTCATTTCTTTTTTTCTTCGTTCTTTTTATCGTTTTTTTCCTTTTTTTAAAAAATCCATATATTCTTTCTTTATAATTCGTTTTTTTAAAAAACATTTTTCTTTCTTTGTCTTTCATCATTTTTTTGCTTTAAATTGTTCTATGTTTCTTTATTGTTTTTTTGTTGTCTTTTTTTGCATTTTTGTCTTCCATGTTTTTTTCTTCTCATTTCTTTTTTTCTTCGTTCTTTTTATCGTTTTTTTCCTTTTTTTAAAAAATCCATATATTCTTTCTTTATAATTCGTTTTTTTAAAAAACATTTTTCTTTCTTTGTCTTTCATCATTTTTTTGCTTTAAATTGTTCTATGTTTCTTTATTGTCTTTTTTGTCGTCTTTTTCTTGTCTTTTTTTGCATTTTTGTCTTCCATGTTTTTCTTTCTCATTTCTTTTTTTCTTCGTTCTTTTTATCGTTTTTTTCCTTTTTTTTAAAATCCATGTATTCTTTCTTTATAATTCGTTTTTTAAAAAACATTTTTCTTTCTTTGTCTTTCATCATTTTTTTGCTTTGAATTGTTCTATGTTTCTTTATTGTCTTTTTTGTCGTCTTTTTCTTGTCTTTTTTTTGCATTTTTGTCTTCCATGTTTTTTTTCTCATTTTGCGGTGTTTTTCATTTTTTTTCCTATTTTCTTTCGTTTGTTCCTCTCACTTTCTTTTTTAAAAAAATTGTTGTACATTTTTTTTTGGTAAATTTATAGATCAACACTCTCCGCTGACCCCTTTACCCCTGCTGAAAAAAATGAGATTCTACTTTTTTAGGAGGACACCCTGAAAAACTGGTGGAAAGACGACAACCCCCTCCCCCCAAAAATATGTTAGAATTTAGAGTTATGTATCAGTTTCGTATATCAATTTAAAGTAAAATAATCAATCATTTTCGGGTCATTATAGTTTTTTAGGACAGTTAAAATATTTTTTTTACCACTAATCCTAAGTTCGAGTAGTGGACGTACTATGCAAGGTGTTCGTTAATGTAATCCGGAATTCCGGAATAGGAATAAATGTAAATGGCGAACAGAATTTATTGTGAACATCTAAATGAATAGTGAATGTTATTTTTTTCATATTAAGAACTGGAGAAGGAAAAACATTCGGAAGAAGTTAATAAAATGCATAAGTAGTGTATGGGAAATGTCGTTCAGACTACGTGTAACGGTCAGTGTATTTGACATTCAATCAAATATTCCTGTATTTCTAAAATACAGCCAGGACGCCTGGTAGAATGTAATTGACATTGAGGAAGCGTTTGTTATTTATATTTGAAATGTAGTATAGTATGTAAGAAATATTAAAAATATGAAACTGAAATAATTACGGTGCTTAAATCGTAAATATTCTATTAAGAAAATTCCCCGGTGTATTTGGGTGACGTGGGAGTAGATAATTGTTAGAGAGAGAAAGTGTATGCCACCTTCTTTGCGGAAGACGTATTTGGGAGAAGCAGCTAGATCGGAGTAAATGTAATAATATTTGTAAGAAGACGAAATGTACGCATATTTTCTGAAAACACGCATTAGGAAGTGCTGTAAGTTGTTTCGGGTTTTAATTGATTAACAGGCAGTATGACATTCCCAGGACCTTTGACCGAGTAGAGAAAAGACCTATCAGAGCAACGTTTGGAAACAAGTATAGGATTTTCTTATACTAAATTTCTTATCTATTTCACTACAGAACAATATGTTTCTCTTTTTTTATTAACACGGTTAAGAAGTTGTTTTTTTAATTGCATCGATTTATGTATTATAGGAAAGACACTTTCGTCATATGCTTTACTGTTTTCCTTTTTAAATACAGTATATGTTTTATACATGATTTAGTTTTTAGTATTTTAGAATTGATTAACAGGAAGCAAGACCCCACCAGGATTTTTAAATTATAACCCTAACCCTAATTCCCCAAACCCTACCCCCACCAGGACTTTTAAACACTAACCCTAACCCTCAAACCCTAACCCTAACTCTAACTCTAACCCCTAAACCCTAACCCTAACCCCCACACCCTAACCCCCACACCCTAACCCTAACCATAACCCCATAACACCTAACCCTAACCCTAACCCCTAACCCTACCCCCAAACCCTAACCTTAACCCTAACCCTAACCCCCAAACCCTAACCCCAACCCCAAACTCTAACCCTAACCCTAACCCCCCAAACCCTTACCCTAACCCTTACCCCCAAGCACTAAGCCTAACCCCCAAATCCTAACTCTACCCCCCAAACACTAACCCTAACCCCCCAAACCTAACCCTAATCCTAACCCCCATAACCACTAACCCTAACCCCCCAAACCCTAACTCTAACCCCCAAACCCTTACCCTAACCCTCAAACACTAACCCTAACCCTACCCCCCAACCCTAACTTACCCCCCAAACCGAAACCCTAACCCCCCCCCCCAAACCCTCACCCTAACCCTAACCCCCATAATCCCTAACTCTAACCCCCCAAACCCTAACTTACCCCCAAACCCTAACCCTAACCCTAACCCCTAAACTCCTAACTGCATAACCCTAACCCTAACCCCCATAACCCCTAACCCTAGCCCTCAAACCCTAACTCTAACCCGCCAAACCCTTACTCTAACCCTAACCCCTAAACACTAATCCTCCAAACCCTAACCCTAATCCCTAACCCCCCAAACCCTTACTCTAACCCTAACCCCTAAACACTAATCCTCCAAACCCTAACCCTAATCCTACCCCCCCCAAATTGTAATCCTAACTCTAACCCAACCAGGACTTTTTAAACGAGTACAAGAACACCCCAATTCTAGTACAGGATGTCTTCATGGTAAGTCCCTTATCTATTTATTAAACAAACTGCGTTTTCACCTTTTCTATTCACACTTGAAGACGCTTTTTAAATTACATTGCTTTATGTTCTATAGGAATTACAATAACCTTAACTCTAACCATAACTCTAACCCTAACTCCTGAAGGGGCAACCCCTAACCCTAAATCTAACCCTAAACCCTAAACCCAAACCCTAACTCTAACTTTAACTCCAACCCTAACTCTAACCATAACTCTAACCCTAACCCTAACTCCTGAATGGGCAACCCCTAACCCTAAACCTAACCTTAAACCCTAACTTTAACCCTAACTCTAACCCTAACCCTAGACCCCAACCCTAAACCATAAATCCTAACTATACACCCTAAACAATAAACCCATTTCCTACACCCTAACCTTAACCCTAACCCACACTTGAAGACGCCTTTTAAATTACATTGCTTTATGTTCTATAGGAAATTCGCTTTTATCATTTGATTGTTATTTTCCTTTTTAAACAAAGTATTTCTTAATACATAATTCAATTTTTTCTTTCTTTTTCAGTTTTTATTTGATTAACAGAAAATCAGAGTTCACCAAAATTTGAAAAGAATTTAAAGAAATTCAGACTCCCCAAGACTCTTAGAATGGATTAACAGACATCATTGATTGTTAAAAACAAAGGACTCACTGCTACAAAAATATGGTGATAATATATATTTGAAATCTTTTTTAATTTTTAATTTCAATTTTGTGTAATCGGTGACAATAATTTTTTTGTATTTTGTTCTTTCTCATCGGTAAGAAAAAAATCACCGATCATTACAAACAACGGACTCAGTTTCTGCAATAACATTGTGTATCAAGTTTCGGTAGTAAATAATAAAAATGATGATTCAAAGTGCAATTATGAAAGCGAGGCTGACGCGAGAAATCTCCATCCACAGACATAAAATGCTTTTTTTTTTTAAATTTTAGCGTGGCGAAATTAGGGAGATAACTTACCTCAACTTATTTTTACATTTTTTAAGACTATCAAATAATTTTTTTTTCTCTCATTTCAATTCAAAACAAATAAAAAAAAAGTATTTGTTAGTGATAATTTTACTAATGGTGTTCCCACAAAAAATGCGATAAAATACGTGAATAAGCATTAAGAATAGAATTATGTTGTTGTTTCTGTTAAATATTATTAACTGAGGAATCATTTCGAGTTAAAAATCTAGTTAGTATTACGCATGTAAACTTACGAGGAACACTTTTGAAATCTGTCAACTAGCCAAGAAAATTTGAAAATAAAACACGTCACGTATATCTCTTGGCGGCCATTTTTGTTTGCTTGTCGTTTGGTTTGTGAAGACGATAAATCTTTTAATACGTCCTCTTTTCTATTTTACTAATTAATGCTACATTTGATTTTACTCCAAAACGTTCCTATTATCATAATATGAAAATAAAAAAATTATATATATATATATATATATATATATATATATTGTTAATGATTTTATTATTCCATTTTTGCTACAAAATATATTATGTTTCGTTAACACATAAAATAAGCGTCAATTCTTCAGGCATATTTGGAATCTTCCTATATATATATATATATATATATATATATATATATATGTGTATGTATTACTATTTCATGTATCCACACAAAATTTTATAAGGAGATATAATTTTTATGTATCAATTTTCAGTATTTACTTTAACAGTGCTCGATACGTAAATAGAGCAAGGTAGTAAGTTATTAAAATATATTTATGGACATTAAGCTACACAGAGGCTCCCGCGTTTCATCCCCCCGGGGGGGATCTTCAGGCTAAAATACCTTTTAGACTGAAGATTCCCCCCGGGGATGAAACGCGGGAGCCTATGTGTAGATTAATTGCCATAAATATATTTTCATAGCTTACTATATATATATATATATATATATATATATATATATATATATATATATATATATATATATATATATATATATATATATATATATAAAAAGTAATCTAACAAAAGATATGTGTCAAACTAATATCTTATAATTAGTGAAACATCCGGATAAAAACTGAAGCTCAATATACTGGATAGAGCATTAATATTATAATATGAAATGAAATAATAAAATAAGGTGCGAATCAAATTTTATTAGAATTCAAAGTTCAAGCAAACGTTAAGATACTTTGCTTGAACTTTGAATTATAATAACATTATTTGATTGGCACCTTATTTTAATTATTTTATTTCATATTATTATCACAGCAAAATAATATATATATATATATATATATATATATATATATATATATATATATATATATATATATATATATATATATATATATATATATATATACACACTTATTTTACTAACACTTTTAAATATTCTGTCTGAGAACATAAATCTTAGGATTACATTGTTGGTTTTGTAAATAAAAATCTAAAAATCAATTGTTGAGAAAAAATATTATAAGTTGAGACAAGTAATCTCCCTTACTTTGGCACCCTAAAGTAAAAATTGTTTTTTTTCTTCTTTTTAATTGATACAGAAATTTGAATTTGATATATTGTATTATAAGAGGCATCTGTATAATTTAGATTATTCAGACTACTGTTCTCATCTTGAGTGTTATCATCACAACGTTTCGGCCTCTGTAACCTCCGACCTTCTTCAGATGTATCTTTTAGAACTCGGGAATATTTCTGTCGAACTCGGGAATCTGTACGGAATTTCGAACGGAACCCTTTATTTAATCGACGGGGTTAGCATGCTCTTGTTCCGTCAGCCATGACTGGGAAGAAGTCTTCAGTAATTCGCAATTCTTCGTATCGCCCGCACCGAGGATTGAACCTTCAACCTCCAGATGACTGTCACTTAGAAATTAATTTTTCATAGTACCATATCCACTGCGCGATACGAAGAATTGCGGATTACTGAAGACTTCACTCCGTCATGGTTGACGGAACGAGAGCATGCTACCCCATTCGAAATTCCGTACAGATTCCCGAGTTTGACAGAAATATTCCCGAGTTCGAAAAGATACACCTGAAGAAGGTCGGAGGTTACAGCGGCCGAAACGTTGTGATGATAACAGTAGGCTGAATAATAGAAATTACGCAAATGATAAATACTCATCCAAAACAAGAGCTGTCCGTCATAAAGTTTGGAAAGATTTCTTATTTTATGAAGAAATTTCAAAAATAATTAATTGTACCTCCGACGGGACTCGAACCCGCAATCCCCGGCTTAGGAGGCCGGTGCCTTATCCATTGGGCCACGGAGGCTGCGATATGCTACTTGTAAAACTTACATATAATAACACAGTGTATAAGATATTAAGTGCGTGTCCCATAACATACAGGTAGCGCCTGTGTGAGCGCGTGTGTAAGGCAAAACGAACCTGTCTTACTTGACTGTGTGACTGGGAGAGGGTGAGAGAGAGAGAGAGAGAGAGAGAGAGAGAGAGAGAGAGAGAGAGAGAGAGAGAGAGAGAGAGAGAGAGAGAGAGAGAGAGGATGCTACTTTCATTTTCAACAAACACGTGGAATGAACACTTCTCTCAGAAGAAAATTCATCCCTCTCGTTTTCTCCTTTCTTCTCTCACTCCTTTCAATTTTTTTCCCACGCCAGTCGCTTTCGCGTTTCGCGCTTTGCAAATTATTTACGAATTACGGCTTATTTACTTTGGATGGCTGCAAAATTTACCGTTATCCGCTCATCGCTTTCCCTGGTTGGCCTTTTGAAAAGAAAGCCCCTTTTTGGCTAGGAGTAAAGTAGAGTATCTGTTCTGGAGAAACTCTACTATTATCGGCATCAAATATTCTAAATTAAATACAGTTGGGGAATTAGTCAAAAACTATTTATTTCGGTTCAGCTTCTTATTTGTATGCACGACCATTTCCCAGAGTTCCTTTCCAATAACTTCTCACCTTTGGAACACATTGCCACAGGACTGCTTCCCTGTATGCTACTACTTCTTCTCGCAATCATTTATTATTTATTTACTTAACATGAACAGAAATGTTTTTCTTCGTTATCTCTGCGATGTAATAGCCCATTTGCGATCCTGCAATATGCCATTGTTGGCGCCTGTGCCATATGTTACCCTCCCCTAGCTTAATCTGATGATTTCTGATGTTGTTTTGAACAAAAAAACAACAACATTAACGCTGTGTAACATGAAATTGACAGAATATTTTTGGAAGAAAATGTTCGTAACTTGTGGATTTTTCAAGTCAGCCACATATAAAATTACCCATGATTCAATTGGATTATGGGTAATTTTAAATATGGATAACTGGAAAATACGACGTGTTTTGTGTAGACAAATTTCGTATTAAATAAACGAATAATAATTATCTACGGGGCTGGAACATATGTAATTCATTTATCTACTTCCCACAAGGTAAGATGTGACACAAGGTCGGGAAAGTGGGATTAGATAAGCCAGCGCTCGAGAGGTGAAAACTATGGCCATTTAAAAATTGCCTGGGCAGCCCCGTCGGCATTCCCCGGTAGAGGCACCCCAGACAGTAGGCAATAAACTTACTCCTCCCCAAAGAGGGGAGGCGAAACCTGGGATGGTGCACCTCCTAGAACTGCACAGGACAGCCCCATAGACCGGCGTAAATCAAGCCCCGAAGGCCAAGAAAATACCAGTCTATGGGGTGCAGTATCGGAACAGATACTACACTTTGAAAAATTTATTTGCAGAAAATATAAAAGATTTACATTCAAAACAAATTAGGCACAAGGCCATCAAAAGTGTGGGGGGTGTCGTTGGTCATTCTTTGTCTAAGGTAATAAAAATGTCTATCCTACTCTTAACTAGAATCATCTCAGTCACCATAATACCACATTTACTCTAGGGGCCGTCCTACTTAAGCTATTATAAAATAAGTTGGCAATCTTAAAATTTTCCTAATAAATAAATAAATAAATAAATATGGTTATATTTACAGAAATTCATTGGAGTATAATGGGGTAGGGGAGAAAAGCAAAACCCAGTTAGTAAGAACCTCCTAACCCTTTCTATACTACACTTTGATCTTAGCCAAAAGGCCCTGGCTAAAATTCTCAAAAGAGAAAAACGAGACTTAAACATATAATAGGGACCACGACGTTTAGCCAGTGTCGGCTTAATTACTTGACTTCAAGGACGTTAACTCGATTCCACTAAAACACTTTATGAAATTAACGCCCTTGGTAGTTACTCTTTTAATTCTATATTAAAAAAAACCCAACAAAATGGCGGAATTTGCAATAAAAAATAATTGTTAAATAATGTTATATGATTTAAAAAATAATCGTTCTCAATCCTTAAGTAGAACATTATGAAGTTAGTTAGGTCATTAGCCTTGTTTTTCATAGCGGTCACTTTTAGAGAGTTTTAATTTTGTCCGTTTCACATAACTTGGTGTCTTAATGTTATGTTTAATGGTTAATTTGTTGTTTCTTAACCAAAAATGGCGGACAATGAATCGTCTGAATTCGCAAATGAGTAAGTAAACCCAAATAAATTGAATTGGACTAATTTCAAATTTACCGTAAATTGTTTTAAAGTAAATACAGTTAAAAAAAAATTGGTTCAAAATAATTTATTTGGGTTTACTTACTCATTTGTGAGGTCGGAAAAATGCAGAAAATGCAGACGATTCATTATCTGGCAATTTTGCTAACAAACGACAAATTAATCCATTTAATTCACTTATTTATTTTTATGAAGACATGATGTAAGTAAAAATATATTGCTTGGGAGTACTTCATCTCATCTCACGTAAATTATTATAAAAAGATATACTTTACCTCCGACGGGACTCGAACCCGCAATCCCCGGCTTAGGAGGCCGGTGCCTTATCCATTGGGCCACGGAGGCTGCTGAAATAACACCTATTAATATAATATTACTAAGATGCTTATGGCTTGTTTAGCGTTTAGAAAAATATTTATGATATACAAGAGAAATGAATAACGAGAACTGAGAAATGAGAAATAAAAAACACCTCTTAAACAATGGAAGCGAATTAGTTTCAAAGTCGAGAAAAAATAACCAATTTTGACTAAAAAAACAAACAAAAAAAAATAACAAGTAGATAAAAATAAATAAATCAGCAACAAAAATAAAAATCATCTTAATAAAAAGATCGTTTCCCAGAGTTTTTTTCCAAAGAACTTCCAATCTGGAACACATTACCACGGGAATGCTTTCCTACATATTACAACACGGTCGTCTTCAAGAACAATGTAAAATACTTATCGATCCGTTCTTAAATAATCAAATTTTGCTCATTCCATTCATCGTTTTCAATCCTCTCATAATATTCTTCATCATCCAACTGACAATCTCATTAACTCTTATCCTCGGATGTCTTTTGCTTTAGTAAGTGGTGACTAAATAGTATATATATATGTGTGTGTGTGTGTGTGTGTGTGTGTGTGCGTGTGTGCATGTGTGAAAAATGACAAACGGAAAACAGGTTAAAGTGCAGGAGAAAAACAAACACAAGAGATTTGACCGGTTTCGTTCGTGTTGGCGAACGTCTTCAGAAACAGTGAAGATTTGGAAATAATTTTATTTTGAATAGCACACACATGGGATGAGGAAAGGATGATCCGATTGGACCATATGAGAAGACTTTAAGTTACGTTGAAATATGACAAGTGGGTGACACATTCTTCTTTGTTTCTTATTCTTCTTTTTATATTTATATTTATTTTCTTTTTCTTTTTCACTTTCACACCTACTGAGCTAGTATGGGGGAGGCGGTGGGGGTAGGGGGTAAAAGGCGATAAGAAGGAAGAAGACAGAGGGGGCTGGCAAGGGTAAACAACAAATGGGAGTGGCCATGAAATTGATACACTGAAAGCGAGAAACTACAGATTAATCTGAATGAATCAGAGATAGGTCTGCTAATTTGTCACACATAGGTTTTAAAGAGCAATAAAAATCTTAAATTGGCAGTCTCTCTCTCTCTCTCCCTCTCTCTCTCCATATATATATATATATATATATATATATATATATATATATATATATATATATATATATATATATATATATAAAAATTCCCGAAACAGCTTTTCATGGTAAACAACTGATGATCCCTTAAATAATGTTAGAAGCAAACTAATATAATAACTGAAAAAGTTAAATTTACTTACATGAGTGATTTTCCACTGAACGACTTGGGACTTAAGTTTTTTTTGTTTTTTTTAAGTATAGTTTTAATGGTTGAGAAACTTCCAAGACTATACATATATATATATATATATATATATATATATATATATATATATATATATATATATATGGGGTAAGGTACACGATAATTCATGAAAGTGAAATGCTGTGGTAGATAAAATGTGTTAAAAATGACAAACGGAAAACAGGTTAAAGTGCAGGAGAAAAACAAAAATATATATAAATTTCAGAAAATAGAAAATAAGGGTTAAGTTTGAGAGAGATGTATTAAAATGATTTGATTAGCAATAAGAGCTTGTTATTATCACAAACTAAATGTTTTATTTATTTTTTATTTAAAAATTTTTTACAAATTGTTTTAATATATATATACATATATATATATATATTTAATCAGTGTCGCAGTGGTGTAATATATTGTATTGTTTTCGTGCGATCTTTGCTAGGTGCTGCTTAGGGTATAAGAACCGAACCTGATGTTGATGTTTGATTGTGATGAAAGGAGTCTAGTCGCGCTTTTAATGCATTTGCGGCGTGAGAGAGAGTGTTCGCTTTTGAGGAGAGTGCAGTCTGAAAAGTTTAGATTGTGGGAGAAAGTGTCCCTGTGTATCACTAGAGCGTTAGTGGAAATGTAGTGTTTGAGGTCCCGCTTGTGTTCGTAAATGCGAGATTTCAAGTTTCTGGACGTTTCCCCAATGTAGAACATCGGACATGCGGCACATTTTATTTTGTAGATGCCGGCAGAGGGAGAGGTGTATTGGGAAGGGTGGTCGGGAGCGGGGTTTGGTATGAAGTAGATCTTTAATAGTTTTTGAGGTGGATGTTACTATATTTATGTCGGGTTTAAGTTGTTTCTGTAGGGAGATAGTTAAGGCGTTGTTGAGGAGAACTATGTAAGATTTATTTTCTTCCGTTGTGTCAGTGTTATTTGTGCTGGTTATTATTAACACTGACACAACGGAAGAAAATAAATCTTACCACGGCATTTCACTTTCATGAATTATCGTGCGTTACATTACTGGTTATTGGCTTCCCAATAACTCTTTGGTCGTCATAGAACTTCGCTGTTGATTCGTACGAACGGCATTGCTACTAAAGGGGACGAGATGCCGTTTCTCTGTTTCGCCTCACGGTTGTCAGAACTATTTGCACTCCTCGTGCGTGCTTCTTCTTTTGTTGTCGCTGTCTGCAACGCCGTGATCCTCGTTGCCGCCTTCGCCAGCCTGCTCGTGTCGTCCCACAGACTCGTTACATCGTGCTGCTATCTTCTGCCGGTCGCTCGCCGCGTGTTAACATTTTCGGGCTACTATCTTCTCTCTGAAATAAATTTCTTAACAGTACAACAAAGTCCCTTTCTGTTTTAAAAGAGCCGCTTTTATTTGACTATTTTAATTAGCCGATTTGAACGAGTTCGTTGGGATCGAGAGAGAGGTTACGCTAACTAAATTCACTAGTTAATATTCTTACGTTAGTTTGTAATCACTTAATTACTTGCAGAGGAAGGAATATGAAAGATTCTACTAGATTTCACTAAGGCCCTTATATTCTTCCGTCATTCGGAATCTTTCTCGTAACCGCTACATCATTGGGTTGTTAACTATCTGCTCCCAAAGTCAGTAACTGATTCAATCTCGATTTAATTCTCCCACGTATAGTTTTTTGGGGCTCGCTGGTTAAATTATCACTATCTCACAGATTGAGGTCATTAAGATCCATTTTTCGATACAGAAATTCTAAGTCTAGTATATCATTAAGAGATAATACCCGGGAAGATGGTATCATGACGAACGCACATATACTACAGTAACCCCTCAGGAAAAGGTAATACATGGGAAAATAGTCTTATAACAACAGAACATATACTGCACTACCGTCTGAATTCCAGCAACGCCTGCCCCAGCTCCAGTTCCAGCGGCGCTTGCTCCAGCTTCTTGCATCAGCTCCTTCCAGCGGTTCTTTTCATGCAACCACTGCTCTAGATCCTACCCCTTGTTCCAGCAGCACCATGTTCCTGTCGATCAAACCCTTGACCACGTCGACACGGACCGGACCTATATAATGGCGGCTCATCACACCGCAGGGACATCCACGTCGATCCCGTGTGACGTCGATCCCGTGCTGTCCAGATTCCAGTTTCCAAAATTGTTGTCATACCAGCCTTTCTTTCTGTCCAGGTCCTGGAAACGCTTTTTCCCGCTGTCCAGGTTCTAGCCTCCTTATTCCAGCCTTTCCTGCTTCCGGTGACGCCATCCGCGTCATTCCAGCTTTTCCTGCTTCCAGCGACGTAATTCCAGCCTTTCCTGCTTCCAATGACGGCGTTCCTGTTTTTTTCCTGTTGGTGACGTCACCTCAGACTTTTTTCTCACGTTGTTACCTTTTTGGTAAATAAACGTCCCCTTTACACTGTCCACCTCCGTTTGTCCTCTTCCCTTTTGCCATTGCTGTTACTTCTTGCCTGTGTCCACTTTCTTAGTGTCCGGAGTAGCGGCACTGCCCAAACGTCCGGCCAAAAATGACTCCAGGTGAACACAACTCTGTTCAGGGAAATTGTTAGGCACACAGAGGTAGAAAAAGAAAAGTTCTTTGCAGTGGTGGTAGTTAAACGAGTTCTTAATACGAACATTTTAGAAGGCAGAAGCATCGAATGAAGCCCACAACATGCTTCAAAGTCCCAACAAGATTATTTTTACCCCGAGTTTTTAAGAAGATTCATACCATAGATCTAAAAAAGTTACCGAATTTCGATTTAATTGGAGCTAAAACTCACAAAGTTAAAACTTTTCTACCCCCATAACTTCAGTTGTGTAATCTCTAATCTCTTCTTACAAACGTCATGAGTTTTACTAAAACTAATCTAAACGTATTTTAGATTAGTTTGAAGGGGCTGAACGTTGACCCTTTGCAGTTACTAAATGTTTCAAGTCTTAGTAAAATCACAATGACAACCTTCTTAATAAACAAAAAACTAATTTCTACCTCCGACGGGACTCGAACCCGCAATCCCCGGCTTAGGAGGCCGGTGCCTTATCCATTGGGCCACGGAGGCAACTGATGTCGTACTTAAAGAACATATTTATCATCTGTCATTAAGACGCTGAACGCTTGTTTGAAAAGAAAAAAACATTATTTATATTTCATTACTTATGATGTTGGCGGTCGGGGTTGGGAAGGGAATGTACTTTCCTGCCTGAGCTATTTATATCATAAAGTGACATGACAAGATGCCATCTGTATTGTTAGATGTCTAATCTTACTATATATATATATATATATATATATATATATATATATAGTAAGATTAGACATCTAACAATACAGATGGCATATATATATATATATAGTAAGATTAGACATCTAACAATACAGATGGCATCTTGTCATGTCACTTTATGATATAAATAGCCAATATATATATATATATATATATATATATATATATATATATATATATATATATATATATATATATATAATATATATATATATCTGTGTGTGTGTGTGTGTGTGTGTATACAAGGCCTGTCTAAAAGTTATCCGACCTTAGGCCAGAAAAATATTTCAAATATGTGAAGGGGTTGGGACACTAATCCCTTTTAAAGTAGGCCCCTTGTGCTTGCACACACTTAGCCCACCGATCCATCCACTGCCGGAAATACCCCATAAAGTCTTCTTTTGGAATGGTGTTCATCTCCGCCGTCGCGTTCCGCATTATCCTTTTTTTCGAACCCTCTCAACAACAGCTGCACTCCGAGAAGTTTTAGGGTCTCCCAGAACGCTACTCACTCTCTGCTGATGTGTGGCCATTTTTGAATCAGTTGCACCACTCCTTAATTTGTGTTACACATCGCATCTTCGCCAAACACCTGCTGAATCTAACGCGACCAAATTGCAGGAACTTTCCTAACTAATTATATAATATATATATATATATATATATATATATATATATATATATATATATATATATATATATATATATATATAAGAGAGCAGAACGCGGACTTTTGGTTTACTTTCGGCAGCCTCGTAACTCTCGCTTCCCTTATTTTGTCTTTTAGTCCTCACATTCCATGAGCGATGTTTCTGACAGAGAGAGAAGAATTGCTGTTTCCTATATCGGAATCTATCCATATAACACTTATCGTTGGTTAGTTTTTTTTACCTTGAATGTGTATTTTTTAGCTCCTTATATTAAGTGGCTTTATGTCTTGTCTGGAGCGACTTCCATTAAAAAAATTTAATCAAACATTTTATCCGTAAAAACATCCCTTATTCTTTGCACTGGTCGATCTTGAAAATATCTAGGTGTTATACACCAGGATCTAGGTTTTGCCAACTATGTACTTTAGAAACCGTTCTGATAATTACTGCTGCCAAGAGTAAAAACATCATAAATTCTAAAAGCGAATTTATTTCGGCATGTAGGCATAAACTTGTTTTTAAATATATCAACTGATACTCATCCCCCACCCAATAACCAAACCTTTCAAAGATAAACAAGGCAACTTACATTAAATATTACCTAAAACAATTTCTTAACTTGATCTTTTTCAAACCCATATTTTACTATTTAAGATTACATGTACCTTTTGCATACATAAGTTTAGAACTCTATTTAACTCTGTATGGAGGGGTTTTAACCCATTACTCTTGACACCAATCTTTAACTATGAGTATTGACTTACTCCTCTCCAGGAGTTAGGCACAAGGCCAGTTTTTATCTTACTCCCACAAGTAAGATGTGACCCAAGGTCGGGTCGGGAAAGTGGGGTTTAAAAATTAACTGGGCAGCCCCGTCGGCATTCCCCGGTAGGGGCGCCTCAGGCAGTAAGTAATAAACTTACTCCTCCCCAAAGAGGGGAGACGAAGCCTGGGAGGGTGGACTTCCTAGAACTGCACAGGACAGACTCATAGACCGGCGTAAATCAAGCCCGAAGGCCAAGACAATACCAGTCTATGGGGTACAATACCATCGGAACAGATATTACACTTTGATCTTAGCCAAAAGATCTTTAACTATTTTATCTTCTAAATCAATCTTGATAGTTTTAAATTCAATCTTTAAATTCCACGTAAATTTGATGGCAGTTGTTGCATGGGACAGTGTATAAGCCGGCATGGGATGTGGGTTTTTTTTCGGAAATGTCTTGCTGTGTTTAATGTTTGTTTTATGGTTTGTGATGTGTTTTTTACTGTTGGAATGCCTAGTTTGTTAAGTGTGTTGCATATGGATGTGTTATTGGAATACGTGTGTAAGAGAAGGGATCTGTCTATGAGAGAGGTGTTTGGTGTTTGATTTTTTTTGTGTTGTTTCTGGAGAATATTTGAAAGGCTTTCTTCTTGGCATTTAATATAAAATGTGTGGGGTATTGCAGTGTTTTTAAGGAATTAATGATGTATTTTATTTCATCATCTATGTATTGAGGACTGCAGATTCTAAGAGCGCATAGGATATATTGTATGTATTTAAGCAGCATATTTTCATTTAGCATGATAAAACTTTTTTTCATTTTTTCAAATTTCCGAATAGTTCATTTGATATTTCGGTCAAATTGGGGTTCTTGTTCCATTTTTCTTTCCCTTTTCGCGAGTACTTTAGATTTTATTCATCAAATAAGCATCATATGGTGTTAGTCCTGGTGTCTTTACTGTTGAACTGGTGTCACCAGATCAAGCTGTCTGAAGATACTGTCTTTCTGACTAAAAAATGCACCAAACATTTATGTTATTGTTTTTTTTTCTTTACCCCTTTGCAAAACTCAATCATGTTCTGCTAAAAACAACATTTTTCTTTCTTTCTACAAAATAACCAAACGAAACAGCATGAAGAAATATTTGAAGATATAAAGAACTTGCAGCATAGAACCTTTTACCAACATCACCGTATTCGGCATTAAACAATGGACACTATTTTCTTTACTGATTCAAAGTTATTATTTTTTTTAACGTATGAAAGGTGATAACGTACGTAGGAAGACGAAATGCCTTAACAGAGATTTATGGGGTGTTTTTTTTTTATTAAATAATCAAAATTAAACGTTCTACCTCCGACGGGACTCGAACCCGCAATCCCCGGCTTAGGAGGCCGGTGCCTTATCCATTGGGCCACGGAGGCTGCTGATTGTTCAGCGCAAAACAAATATTTATATAGCATAAATAAAATGCTGATGGCTGGTTTGAAAAGAGATCCGTGTTGACGGTTTTATTTTTATTGTATAAACAATTGCTAGAATGATAATGAGACACTTATCGGGGTCGCAGGTGTTATTTTGGGGTTGGTCCCTTCTTATCTAAGGCTTGAGAGTCGGAACTTATAAAGAAATGGACACTCGGAGGTTGTCAGTTCTTATGGAGTCAGTTCCTAGTATTGACGGATAATCCCGAGTAAGTCCCGGATATGTCCGAAGTAGTTTACGATGTGAAAGCCCGACAAAATGTAAAAAAAGGCAGACGACATTTGAAATGAGTTAGGGTTAGGTTAGGGTTAAACAAATTAAAAAATAAAATTGAAAACATTTCCTCAAAAAAATAAGAAAGTAAAAAAAGAGAAGGTGGCTTTCTCCGTCAATACTCAGAATTGACTCCATAAGAACTGATATCGTCTGGGTGCCTATTCCTCACAAGTACCTAGGAGTCTAATCTACAATTGTTGACAGGAGACAGATTCATATCTTTCTTCCCGGAGAGTGGGTAGTTAGTTTAAAGAATACCATCGGGGACTATGAGATCGGTTAGTCAAATCTCATCGGATCGATGCATTCAATTAGGCACTTCTAAACGCACACATGATTTCATGCACATGACACACACACGCGCACGCACGCACGCACGCACGCACACACACACATACACACATACACAGACCCACACACAGACATCGTCCTCTCTCCATATATTAGGATGGTAAGGTATACAAAAAAGAGTGACAAAACTAATCCCCCACTTTTATAATAAATAGCAATGTGTACTTATTTGTGTATATAAATATATATCCGTCCCGTCACATGAAAGTTAGCGAGTACAAAACTGCTGGGCGAAACCATTTGAAATATTTAGGGGAAGGAAGAAACCAAATAGCAAGCGCGACAATCCTCCACCCGTCGTCTAAAATCAATTCGAGGAAAAAATCCTTCATTCTACTTTCAAAACGGGACGTTCTTTTTTTTTTCCTTTCTTTCTTTTTTCCTATTTTCTTTCTTTCTTTTTTCATTTATTCTTTCCTTCTTTTTTCCTTTCTTCTTTCTTTCTTTTTTCATTTCTTCTTTTTTCTTTTTTCATTTCTTCTTTCATTTCTTCTTTCTTTTTTTTAACTTTCTTCTTTCTTTCGTTTTTAACTTTTTTCTTTCTTTCTTTTTTCATTTCTTCTTTCTTTCTTTTTTCCATTTCTTCTTTCTTTCTTTTTTCCTTTCTCCTTTCTTTCTTTTTTCATTTCTCCTTTCTTTCTTCTTTCCTTTCTTCTTTCTTTAATTTTCCTTTCTTCTTTCTTTCTTCCTTTCTTCTTAATTTCTTTTTCCTTTCTTCTTTCGTTCTTTTTTCCTTTCTTCTTTCTTTCGTTTTTAACTTTCATCTTTCTTTCTTTTTTTTTCTTCTTTTTTTCTTTTTTCATTTTTTCTTTCTTTCTTTTTTCCTTTCTTCTTTCTTTCGTTTTTAACTTTTTTCTTTCTTTCTTTTTTTCTTTTCTCCTTTCTTCCTTTTTTCTTTTCTCCTTTCTTTCTTTTTTCATTTTTCTTTCTTTCTTTTTTCATTTCTTCTTTCTTTTTTTTCCTTTCTTCTTTCTTTTTTTCCATTTCTTCGTTCTTTCTTTTTTCTTTCTTCTGTCTTTCTTTTTTCATTTTTTCTTTCTTTCTTTTTCTTTCTTCTTTCTTTCTTTTTTCAATTCTTCTATCTTTTTTTTTCCTTTCTTCTTTCTTTTTTTCCTTTCTTCTTTCTTTTTTCTTACTTCGTTCTTTCTTTTTTCTTTCTCCTGTCTTTCTTTTTTCATTTCTTCTTTCTTTCTTTTTTCCTTTCTTCTTTCTTTCGTTTGTAACTTTCCAGTTTGAGACGTTTTCGTACTTATTTCTTTTTTGTTTTAACTTCATCAATCGCGACGTTATTTTATATGAATATGGAGTGTATTGCGAACACTCGCGAAGCATAATTTTAATCCCGTTATTTTAGACGGAGAGTGTACACTCGTAATAAGCATAAAATATTACAGTTACAAAGAAAGATGCAAAAGAATTAGGATTAACTACTTTACTAGCGCTTAGAATTAAAGGTGATGTACTTTAAACTTTCAAAATTATTTATGGAATTTCGAAATATAGTGGAAATATTTCTTTTCAGTTTGGTCTATTAACAAATTGATTTTTTTGCTAATAGAGGAATATATTTTTGGAGCTAGTTGCCGGATGAGATTAATTTTTATTTATTTAATTTTTATTTATTTAATTTTTATTCATTGAATTTTTATTTAATTTTCATTTATTTAATTTTTATTTAATTTTTACTTATTTAATTCTTATTTATTCAATTTTTATTCATCTAATGTTTATTTATTTAATTTTTATTCATTTAATTTTTATCTATTTAACTTATATTTATTTAATTTTTATTTATTTTATTTTTATTAATTTAATTTTCATTTATTTAATTTTTATTTATTTAATTTTTATTTATTTATTTATTTTTTAATTTAATTTTTATTAATTTAATTTATATTGATGTAATTTTTAATTAATTAATTTTTGGTTTATTTAATGTTAATTCATTTGATTTTTATTTATTTAACTTTTATTTATTCAATTTTTATTTATTTAACTTTTTTATTTAATCTTTATTTATTTAATTTTTATTAATTTAATTTTTATTTTTTAAATTTTTATTAATTACATTTTTATTTATTTAATTTATATTCATTTGATTTTTATTTAATTAATTTTTATTTCTTTTATTTTTTATTTATTTAATTTTTATTTATTTAATTTTTATTTATCTAATTTTTATTGATTTTTTATTTATTTAATTTAAAGAAAATGAAGATCGCCAAAAGGGCATAACGAACAAATAATACGAATAATATAACTCTTATTTTCGTTTCCCTTTTTTCTCTTGAATTGTCCGAATCTTTATCTCCCCTCTTGAAAATCCGCTATCTTCGCCCCTGACCTTTCATCTCAAGGTCAAGTTCAGTAAATGAATAGATTTCTTTCCCGGTAAACAAAAGAAAAGAAAAGGAAGTCACTTCATGATAAAACGACAACTTTTTTTCTTCAAAAGACGTCCCCCCCCCCTTGCCTAAACCCTTCCTCACCGCGGGTACAGCCACACCAGTGTTTCTTCATCAACTCTATTCGACCCCCGCGAAAAGTGTGAGGGATTTAGAAGAATTGGAATGATTAGCTAAAGAAAATTTAAAATTTAAAAAAAGAAATCAAGGGTACGACCCATGGTCTCATCAGAGCCAACTTGTATTTTACACAGTATAACATACCAGTTGGCTCTGATAAGACTATTGGTTGTACCTTGACATGTCGATGTCAGTGCTTATAATATTAGATGATTATTATTACTTTAATTGTTCTACTTGAAAGAGTATTGAGCACTTTTGAATTGAAAACTATTTACCAATTTAAAAATAATATTTTAAAAAATGGTAACAACTTGGATATATATATATATATATATATATATATATATATATATATATATATATATATATACAGGGTGGGCCAAAATAAGGGTCCTATCTTTAAATTTGAATAACTTGAATTTGAATAACTTCCACAAAATAAAAGTTAAACTCACCAAACTTTATGTGTGTGTAGACTGACCCTTCCGAGATTTTTTGAAATAAACAAAACAAATTTTAGCCGAAAAACACTTCTTAAAACTTACAAAAACTAAAGTATTGTTTTTTACACTGTTTTGAGTTTTTTAAGCAAAAATAATGTTTTCTAAATGAGGGTACGTTCCTTACGGCTAATACGGCTCATGCTTGCTTCGGAAGGGGTCCTTTACTTATTCTAAAAAAAAAAAAAAAAAATCAATAAATAAAAAAGTTATGAATTTTTTAAAATAGGACCCTTATTTTTGCCCACCCTGTATATATATATATATAGATATATATAATTTGTAAAGACACGAAAACTAATACCGCCTGAAGATGATTTGACGATTCAAATCGAAAGTACTTGAAAAAAAAAAAAGAATGGAACAAGAAACCCATGGATCATATTTACATCAATTTGACCGAAACATTAGATGGACAATTCGGAAAATTGAAAAAAAAGTCGCATCAAACAAAACCACTCCCTGGTATTTAATAATGTTTGCCTAAATATATATATATATATATATATATATATATATATATATATATATATATTAGTACTTCATGTATCCACATAAAATATTATAACGAGATATAATTTTTTATGTATCAGTTTTCAGTATTTACTTCAACAGTGCTCGATACGTAAGTAGAGCTAGGTAGTAAGCAATGAAAATATATATGGCATGGAAAATATATATGGCAATCGTCAGGCATTTAGCCTGACGATTCCCCCCGGGGATGAAACACGGGAGCCTCTGTGTAGCTTGATTGCCATATATATTTTCATTGCTTACTATATATATATATATATATATAGAGAGAGAGAGAGAGGGGGGGGGGAGAGAGAGCGAGAGAGAGAGAATGGTAGTTTGCTTGAAGCATTGCTGGGAATAGTAGTAGTATGTTTTTAAAAAGGCTGTGGGCAATGCAAAGTCTCGAGTAGGATGTAAGCTGGAAGGAACACAAATAATAAATCGAAATCGAAATGGAACTTACTATTTATTTTTTCTTAAAATCTTACATAACAGCAAATGTGGTGTTGGCTGTTTGTGTGATGTCCGGATGATTATTAAAAATCATTTATTTAATATTTCGGGAAAAAAAGAAAAGAAACTTCCTTTGTCAAAAATAATAAACACCAAAGGAAAACTCCGTCCGTGCAGAGAATCTACCAAAATGGATACCAGAGAATATATATATATATTTTAAGGGAAGTGGGGTCTGATCAACTCTGCTGGGAAGCCATACAATTAAATACTGTCTTGTTTTTAAATTCCCGAAACAGTTTTTCATGGTAAACAACTGATGATCCCTTAAAATAGTGTTAGAAATAAACTAATATAATAACTGTAAAAAATAAATTGACTTACATGAGTGATTTTCCACTGGAAGACTTGGGACTATAATTTTTTTTTGTTTTTTTTTTTAATATAGTTTTAATGGTTGAGAAACTTCCGAGACTATATATATATATATATATATATATATATATATATATATATATATATATATATATATATATATATATACACACACATTATTATTTAAATTTATATACACATGTACAAAATCTGCGACACTGGCATGTCGATGTTAACGATCAACAGCTGTTATAAACTGAGATCTCATCAGGAAGAGAGCGGAACCCATTCGTCGACTTCCAGTTCATTCTTTAACCTCGATGATGTCATTTTCAAACCAAAGAGTTTTTGCCGACTATGGTTCTAAGACTCCTGCGTTCATCCGCCACTTTTTACGCCCAAGTCGCAGCTGTAGTCATTGGAAGCGCAAGTTCATTGCAGACGCTACGTTTCAAAACGTACAGCAAATCTCTTCTGCTCTAGACAGTTTCCTTTAGGCTGCAGAAGGCAGTGGAAGCTAACGCAATCCTTCTTTTCACATTGTTTGATACATTCTGAGCTGACGATCCGAGTAGAACGAAATTATCTCCCTTTTTCGACGTTGTTTTGGTTAATTTTGATATGCCGATTGACTACATCTGATCGACGGGTATCAAACTACATTGGTGGAAAAAAATCGTCGGACTATTGTCGTCAAAGTAACTGCTGGCTCGAAGCAAGTTATGAATAGTCTAGATGGGAGGTGACGGTGGTTAAGTGGATAACGACACGGACTGAAGACCTGGGTGTTCCTAAGTTCGAATTCAGTCGGTTCCGCAGTACCACTTTCACTTAGGGATGTTGGCAACCTTCTCGTGGTCCTTCCCGTAAGTACCCAATGTCTTTCCAGAAAGATTTCTAACTAGAAAAACATCGGGGAAACTAATGCCAACACCAGAATCATCTGATTCACACGAAAGAAGAAGTAGTCTAGATATGACCTAAATCGTTCGATGTGAGGTCAATAAAATCAGATAATAGTAAAGAGCCGACGTGAATGTGAGTGTTCGACGTATAGTTTCCAATCAGTGTATTTGTCGATATTCTCTATCGAACACTTCTTATCAATAACAAAACGTATTCAATAATAAAGATATAAGTGAATGTGTGCAATAATAAGTATGAATGAGTGCGTGTTCGCAAGCATGTGCGTGTGTGTATATGTCTATGTGCATGTGTGTATATGTCTATGTGCATGTGCATGTGTGTATATGTCTATGTGCATGTGCATGTGTGTGGGGTTTACACCCTACTTGATTTTGAACGTGGGCCAATGTAATAAATCTCACCAAGAAGCCGAGGCAGGCGTGGTGAGGCGTGGTGAGACGTGGTGCGGCGGCCCTTACGCGAATACAACCACTTGGTACCTGAAGTTATCTTCAGCTGATGACCGATTGTCCACCTCTTGTCTCAGATCACACCCGTCCCACAGACAACGGGCGTGGGCGTGAGAAGGGGGGTGGGGAGAGGGTATTAAAGATAAATCTCCGTATATTCTCCATTTAATTCTCAAACGGATTAGGCGGAAATAAACGCTGAGATTTGCGGGGTGAGATTGTGCCAGGATCTGACCCGGCCAGACCCACCCGATCAAGTCGAGGTGGGACGATGGCCTGACCCCGCCGGGGGTACGACGAAAGGACTGACAGGTAGAAATAACTGTGTTACCCTGCGCGCACTGTCAGAGAGAGAGAGAGAGAGAGAGAGAGAGAGTGAGAGAGAGAGAGAGAGAGAGAGACAGACAGACAGACAGACAGACAGTGACGGAGATATATTAAGGAGAGAAAGTAGAAATACAGACATAGATACAAATATATAACGACAGAGAGAGAACGAGAAAGCGCATGCGCGCAAAGGAGTGAGTTGGAAAATCATAGAGAGGCAGGTAAACAGAAAACGAGAGAGAGAGAGAGAGAGAAAGAGAGAGAGAGAGAGAGAGAAAGAAAGAGAGAGAGAGTAAATGAACAAATGAATCACAGCAAAATAATATATATATATATATATATATATATATATATATATATATATGTGTATATATATGAGAAAGGAAGGATGAGATAGTCCGACGTAATGGGAAATGAAAAAGGAAAAACCAAGAGATATTTTTTTATGTATTCATCAACGTTTCGTCTTTATTGTAAGACTTCTTCAGCATCCCCTCCCCTCTCTCCCACCCAAAACAAATTCATTAACACTCCCACCTCTCCCCTTTTTATTGCTGCCTAAATGTACCCACTCACAGCCTTCCATATTCATTTCACTCTCTGCTACTGACTGACTTCTCGCAGCCTGGACCCTGGTCCAGCGCTCTTAGTAGCCACGGCTACTACTTTTCCTCATCAACCCATCATGTCAACCCAATATTTCGATGTACTTGCATGACATTTTTCTTAAAATTATCATCCTGAGGAAGTCTTACAAATAAAGACGAAACGTTGATGAATACATAAAAAATATCTCTTGGTTTTTCCTTTTCCATATATATATATATATATATATATATATATATATATATATATATATATATATATATATATATATATATATGGAAATTGAAAAAGGAAAACCAAAAAATATTATTTATGTATTCATCAACGTTTCGTCTTTATAATAAGACTTCCTCAGGATGATTGTCTAAAGAAAACATCATACAAGTACGAAATGTTTGAAATGGATGTGTGGCGGCGGCGGCTGCCGGATCATAACCTGCGGCCGCTTAAGCAAACTATCAAATTATGAGATACAAATGGATGGTGGTAGTGGCAAGCGGCGGTTGGAGTATACATTATTAGGAAATGTATTACAATAAATGCGGGGGGAGTGGGGGCGAACGTTGGTAGCGGCTCAAATTAATTTAAATTATGAAAGGGGATACGAAATAGTCCCATTGAATCTTTTTTAATTTAGCCTTGAGATGAGAAAAACGGGAGGTTAAGATGCTGCGGTCGTGTAATAGGACAGTGTAGGAGGTGATGGAGGCGAGGGCGGAGGGGAGAGGACGATACAAAAGGTCAGGCGTGGGAAGCTGTCCATCTTAGACACCTACATATATATGTATGATCATATATATATATATATATATATATATATATATATATATATATATATATATATGCACATACACATGCATAAATTACCACCTAAAATCGTACCCAATGTATGGAAAGCTTAAAATTAAAAAGAGGAAAAGAAAATGTTATTTCTGTTCTAATGTGCAAGAAGTTGTAAAAATATAAAAGTGTGGTTTTGTCCATTATTTAAAAATAAATCCTGACTGTTTGGTTGTTGGGATGAGTGAAGAGTTTACGTAAAAAGAGACGGATATATTTATTTATTTATTTATTTATTTGTTTATTTATTTATTTATTTGTTTATTTATTTGTTTATTTATTTATTTATTAATTAATTTATTTATTTATTTGTTTATTTATTAATTTGTGTTGATGCATTTTACAATTCATAATTTATTTAATTATTTATTAATTATTTGTGGTCCTGAGCGTTTGTCTCGTGATTTTAGCCTGAATCTACGAACTGCGTTCGAGCCAACTCCGACACTGATGCAGGTAAGAGAGTCCGAAACATCGTCTTCTGTAAGTGAAAAAACACTTTAATATTTAAAAAAAAGATTTATTGTACATATATATATATATATATATATATATATATACATATATATACGTAAGGACACATACATATCAGCACACACACACACACACACACACACACACACACACACACACACACACACACACACACACACACACACACACACACACACTTGTTGTATACATACACGGAAGCAGGTGTTTTGGATAGAAGTAAAATATTTGATTGATTTGCTGACACGCGTGTAAATGACCTTTCACATACGAGCCCCATCCATAATCACACAATCTATAGAAAAATCAAAAAAATCTAGAAGATTCACGTGGCTTCAGTGTATAAGACTTCGTACAAGTCTTTGGAATTTCGTGAAGAGTGAAGGAAATGTAACACATATATATAGTAATAGGGGGTTACCCGTCCCCCACGAAGGTAGCAAAACATATACAGTAATTAAAATGTCACTTCCTACGTAGCCGTGTGGATCGCGTACGGATACTGTCAACAAAACGGTCGCGTTTCGATCTGAATTTGAGGCATTCGCCAGTCGAGTTACACTGAAGAGCTGTGATACAGCGAAACAGTCCGTCTGTGGATGATAGACATTTGTCTGTTTATTCAAATTAAAAACAACATTAAATAAAAGAATTCTCCAAACAATCACATCTCTAACCTAACAACTTCTTTTTGGAGAGTAGAACGTGGACCGTGAGCAACCTCGTAACTCTCACTTCTCTTATTTTGTGCTCGCATTCCACGGGCGATAATTCTGACAAAGGGGGGAAAATTGCTGATTTTGGGTCGGAATCTATCCATATAAGACCTATCGTTTGCTAGTTTTTGTCTTTGAAGTGGTATTTTTTTTAGCTCCTTACACCAAGGGGCTTCATGCCTTGTCTGGAGCGATTTCAATTGAAACAAAACAACCCAAAAAACAACATAATTGAAAATCTTATAAAAACTGACATTTCATGTCTTTGTTTTGGCGGACCCCGCCCTAGCCTCCGATTAACGCGTGTTAGGGTTTATTTCCCTTTACTAATCTACAGGGAAACACATACCTACTAAACAACGCTATGAGAATGTTATGTTCTACGGCATATCAACCCTTTTCGGGTTATTTAATGCCGAATCCGGTCATTTTGGTGAAAGTTTTTATGCTTCAAGTTCTTTATATGTTCAAGTATCTATTTATGATGTTTGGTTGAGTGAAATGATGGGGAGGGAAAGAGGAGGAGGGGAAGGGATGGAGAAGGAACGGGGGAGGGAAAGGGGAGGGAGGGGAATTGTGTTTTATGTCTTTTAAGGTCATACAAGGGAGAATAGAACCGAATACAATAAACGCATTTATTAACATATTGACAAAACGTAAAAGGCTTAAAACATAACAGTACAAGAACATACAATACAATAGTTTATTACTCATCACTTGTGGTGGGCTCT
>OY744538.1:7917157-7954657 GCA_963556195.1 Sepiola atlantica
GTTTTACCTAATGAGCTATGCATTAAAGCTAATGGCAGTTAGCGATATCCTTACAAATAAGTTCTACCCAAGAAAGGGAGCTTTATATAGTCATCCACATATAGACAGTTTCGCTGTATCACAGCTCTTCAGTGCGTCTAGACCAGCTAGTGCCCCAAGCCGGGATTGAAACTTGAATGAATAAGTAATATAATGAATAGTGTGATAACAAATATATATACTCGAATGAAAGAATGAATAAATATATAATATAGGAACGGAATGAAAGAATCAAAGAATGAATGAATGAATAAATGAATGAATAACAGAATAAATGAAAGAATGAATGAATAAATATATAATATAGGAACAGAATGAAAGAATCAGAGAATGAATGAATGAATGAATAACAGAATAAATGAAAGAATGAATGAATAAATATATAATATAGGAACGGAATGAAAGAATCAGAGAATGAATGAATGAATAACAGAATAAATGAAAGAATGAATGAATAAATATATAATATAGGAACGGAATGAAAGAATCAGAGAATGAATGAATAACAGAATAAATGAAAGAATGAATGAATAAATATATAATATAGGAACGGAATGAAAGAATCAGAGAATGAATGAATGAATAAATGAATAACAGAATAAATGAAAGAATGAATGAATAAATACATAAAATGGGAATGGAATGAAAGAATAAGAGAATGAATGAATGAATGAATAACAGAATAAATGAAAGAATTAATGAATAACTATATAAATAGGAACAGAATAAAAGAATTAGAGAATGAATGAATGAATAAAAGAATGAATAAAAGAATGAATTAATAACTATATAAGCGAGAAACAGAATGAAAGAATGAATGAATAAATAAAGGAATGAAAGAATAACTATGCAATCGAAAAACAAAATGAAAGAACGAATGAATAAATATATAAAATAACAGAATAAAAGAATGAAAAAAAAAACGAATATAAGTGTTCGAAAAAGAACGAAAGAATCGATGAATACATAAACCAACGAATGTAAGAATAAATAAAAATGGAGCAATAAAAAGTGAATGTCGGGAGTGAAAAAAAATAAATATGAAAAGAACGAGAAGGATCGAAAGGGGGGGGGGGGGCGTTAAGCGAACGTGTCACCGAAAGGCAAAATGAGCGGCCATCTTTGGCTCTTATGAAAAAGATAAAAAGAATCAGAAACGAAGAAAACCCGAGTAGCGCGGCCATGTTGACAACTTAATTCGGCCGCGGAGGGTGAGAAAGTGACTGTCTAATAAAGATGGCGATAGTTATTATTTTAGCAGCTTTATGGGGAGATTACATTGAAAGATTTATTTGTCGTATATCGGATAAACATCAAACCCCCATCCCCCTACAAGACAGGCAACAATGTGTGAGCGTGTATGCCGGGGCATATAAATGCTCAGGTTGGTGTCTGAAAGCGCGATTAAGCCACCGGGTGAGATGCCCCTTTCAGCTTTCGTTTAAGACAGGAGTCTGGGAGTTGGGAAACAGATGTAACACCTGCAGCGACTGTTGTTTCCAAGGATGTAGACTTGCTCTTCTTTTTTTTGCACCAGGGTGGGCGTCGCTTAGAGAGTGGGATTGGTTCTGTACAAGGATTTCCTAACTTAAAAAAGCCTCACGCACTGCCAGTCATCATATATGAGGTGTAACAGCTAATGTCATACACAAAAGCTCGGAGTCTATATCTGTAACTTAGTTTAGAATCAGATGATCAAGCCTACATGTGCTTTAGGATCAACCTCACAACACAGCGTTAGTTACCTATATTTCCTCTACCGTTCTACTTCGACCCAGGATTGTACCCTATGTCTGCGAGAGTCTAGATGCAGCACTTTCCTTAGCTCCGAGTGCCCAAATCCATATATTTGGCTTGTAATGCCCACCACAGAGATTGGATTGGTTCTTCGATCTATACAGACGCAGCTGGCAACAGCACGCATAGTTTCTTTATTGCACATTACTTTTTACAAACAGTGACTTTCACGACTCGTTTCCCACATCGTAAGGATCAGCAAACCTCACTTCTTGACCTATTCTTGACAACACTGCCAGAGGCTTGTGTTACGGATACCCATAGTCGACTCCAAAGCATGTGAACCTGATCTTATGCCTGCTATATTAATAAAAAATACTCTTCTGAGCTGCCTCTCATCCTCTCCAAACTCTATAACAAATGCTTTGTCGAATCTTGCTTCCCTGTTAGCGAGAAAATTGCATCTGTGGTATCAGTGTTCATGAAGTTTGGTAAAAGAAATGATCTGCAAAATTATCGCCTCGTATCGTTATCTTCGCTAAAATCTTTGAATCATTAATCAATCTAGCAAATCAATCTAGCAATAGTCCGTCATCTGGAAAATGCTAAACTTCTTTCTGATCAACAGTATAGATTGAGGCAACGCATATACCATACACTGGATAAAGCTGGTTGAGTTAGGGCGGTAAGCTTAATGTATCCAAATATATCTGGTATGAAGGTCTTCTACAGAAAATTAATTCCTACGGTATTACTGGACAAATATTTAATATAATCAGATCCTTCTTAGCTAAAAGAAAGATCCAGGTCATCCTCGATGTCCGTACATCTAAACAACATGACATTAATGCCGGTGTACCCAGGGGTTGAAACTGGACATTTATTGTTCCTGATTTTCATAAACTTCCTCCCTGATGACATTGTGTTCGAGATGTGCATAGTTGCTGATAACACGACGCTCTATTGTCGATGTGGAAAAACGGACACAAAATATCCAATGCAATGGTTGAATCCTTAGAAAATGACCCCTAGCCTGTAGTTGAATGGGGATATAAATGGATTGTGACATTTATTGCTGCCGAAATGTATATAGTTCTTATACAGAAATATATTGCTCCTACCAAAATATATTGTTCATACTAAAATATATTGATCCTACCAAAATATATGGCTGATACCGAAATATATTGTTCATACCGAAACATAGTATTTATACTGAAATATATTTCTTATGCTGAAATATATTGCTCCTACCGAAATGTATATAGTTCTTTTACAGAAATATATTGTTTATACCGAAATATATAGCTATAACCAAATATATGGCTCCTACCGAAATATATTGGTCATACCAAAATATATCGTTCATATCGAAATATATTGTTCATACTAAAATATATTTCTCCTACCGAAATGTATTGCCCATTCCGAAATAATTGTTCGTACCGAAATATATTGCTTGTTATGAAATATATTGCTCTTACCGAAATATATTGTTCATACCAAAGTATATTTCTCCTACCGAAATATATTGTTCTTACCGAAATATATTGTTCATACCGAAATATATTGCTTGTTATGAAGTATATTGCTTTTACCGAAATATATTGTTCTTACCGAAATATATTGTTCATACCAAAGTATATTTCTCCTACCGAAATATATTGTTCTTACCGAAATATATCGTTCATACCGAAATATATTGCTTGTTATGAAGTATATTGCTTTTACCGAAATATATTGTTCTTACCGAAATATATCGTTCATACCGAAATATATTGTTCATACCGAAATATATTGTTCATACCGAAATATATTGCTCTTACCGAAATATATTGTTCAGGCTGAAATGTTTTGCTAATAACGAAATATATTGTTTATACCGAAATATATTGCTTATACCGAAATATATTTTTCATACCGAAATATATTGCTTTTACCGAATTTTTCTGTTCATACGGAAATATATTTCTCTCAATATAAATGGAGTCGGCATTAAAATGAGTTATCTACCGTAAAACAAAACAAACAAAACAAACCCTGTATATTATAATCTAAGGTAAGTAATAAATAAGTTATAAAAAATTTCCCAAACATTATTATAGATAAAAGAAAGCGCTCAGATCTGACAGCTTTATACCAGACTGGTGTAAAGCGCTCAGATCTGACAGCTTTATACCAGACTGGTGTAAAGCGCTCAGATCTGACAGCTTTATACCAGACTGGTGTAAAGCGCTCAGATCTGACAGATTTATACCAGACTGGTGTAAAGCGCTCAGATCTGACAGCTTTATACCAGACTGGTGTAAAGCGCTCAGATCTGACAGCTTTATACCAGACTGGTGTAAAGCGCTCAGATCTGACAGCTTCATACCAGACTGGTGTAAAGCGCTCAGATCTGACAGATTTATACCAGACTGGTGCAAAGCGCTCAGATCTGACAGATTTATACCAGACTGGTGTAAAGCGCTCAGATCTGACAGCTTTATACCAGACTGGTGTAAAGCGCTCAGATCTGACAGATTTATACCAGACTGGTGCAAAGCGCTCAGATCTGACAGATTTATACCAGACTGGTGTAAAGCACTCAGATCTGACAGCTTTATACCAGACTGGTGTAAAGCGCTCAGATCTGACAGCTTTATACCAGACTGGTGTAAAGCGCTCAGATCTGACAGCTTCATACCAGACTGGTGTAAAGCGCTCAGACTCGGCAGATTTATACCAGACTGGTGCAAAGCGCTCAGATCTGACAGATTTATACCAGACTGGTGTAAAGCGCTCAGATCTGACAGCTTTATACCAGACTGGTGTAAAGCGCTCAGATCTGACAGATTTATACCAGACTGGTGTAGGTACAGCAGAAAAATAAAAGAATATGCGAGCAACTGATTCAATTTCTGTTCAATTTTTTTCATGCATGACCTTTATTGTAATCACTTGACCTTTTAGATCGGTTTGTTTTGTTTTTACTCTGACTTGTTTACTATACCCTTTTTTAACGAAATAATGTAAGTAAAATCTATTATATGGTGAATCTGTGTCTTCCTGTCTCCCTGTGCGAGGTTGCAATGAAAAACAAAGCCCTATACTAAGATCAAACACACTTTACGACCGTGCTAGTAAACTCCTCACACCTGACATTATCCTGTATTTGTACAAAGCCACCATCCGCTCATGCATGGAGTATTGTTGCCACATCTGGGCTGGTGCATCATCTACTAGTCTCTCCCTCCTTGACAAGGTCCAAAAAAGAGTCGCCAACCTAATAGGTCCCTCACTGTCAACCAAGCTCCAATCCCTGTCCCATCACCGCAATGTAGCATCCTTGTGCTTGTTTTACAAGTACTTCAATGGATTATGCTCCGATGAACTTGCTACTCTGGTGCCCTCTCGACGTAAATTCACTAGACTAATTCGACAATCAACTAAATCTCATTCATTCACTGTGGAGGTCCCCAGATGCCGGAGAGCCTTCTACTCAAATAGCTTATTTCCTCGTGCTGCTGCCCTCTGGAACTCCCTCCCTGTCCCCTGTTTCCCCGACAGTACTGACATGCAGAAATTTAAAACTAATGTAAACAGACATCTCGCTGCGCAGATCCCAATTTAGGCTGACCCCCCCCCCCAACCTTCTCCCGTTTTATTTTTATCAGTAGCCCCTTACGTCTACAGTGGCGGCCTGCCTTGTTTGGGGTGAACTATGTTAAAAAAAAGATCTGATGGTGGTATTAATTTCAGAACGTAAATTCGTATGAATCAATCTAGATGACTTTTGAGTGAGTCTTTCCTGTTGTTAGTATTGGTTTCTTTAAATTCTTTCCAGTTCGAACTTAGCGCACCCAGGTCGTGAGTCCGCGTCGTTAGGCACTTCACACCGGCCACCTCCCGGTAATTTTGTAGTAGGGTTTACTTTACAATAATATCGTTGGGTCTGCGTTCGCACCGAAAATCTATAAGCAGCAAAGACAACGTTTTAATTGCTATTATTTTAGTTATCACCTGAAGAATAAGACTGGTAATATGGGGATCAGTGCTGCGAGAACGAGTACTCGGCTCTCCCTTTATTCTGTCCCGTGCTAAATATGAATACACTAAGTACATAAACAGATGTTAATTGGGAGGCAGTCAGAAACTGAGAAAAGGGACCAGAGATACGAATCTGTGAACAACAACTTTTTTTTTATTTATTGATTATTTTAAAAAAAATTATTGATTATTTTAAAAAAATTTATTAATTATTTAAATTTTTTTTATTGATTATTTAAAAAAAAATTATTGATTATTTTAAAAAATTTTATTGATTATTTAAAAAAAAATATTGATTATTTATAAAAAAATTATTGATTATTTAAAAAAAATTTATTGATTATTTAAAAGAAAATTATTGATTATTTAAAAAAAATTTATTGATTATTTAAAAAAAAGTTATTGATTATTTAAAAAAAATTATTGATTATTTAAATTTTTTTTATTGATTATTTAAAAAAAATTATTGATTATTTAAAAAAAAATTATTGATTATTTAAAAAAAAAACGACTTCAAACTTTTAGGAACCTACAAGAACATCATCGTCAAAAAAGAAATCAGAATGTTAGGAATCTTTACATTGGGAATCTTTATATCGGGAATCTTTATTGGCGAGGAAGAGAAAAGCGTTTCTCTTATTCAGTGTTGGTTTGTCTGTCAGCGCGATAAGGTGCTCGAAACGTGAAACTTGAAAAATATGCAGAAAATTTCTTGAATCTACTCCGCAGAGTTTGGATATCGTTACTGCTGAACACTTTTGAAGCCGCCCAACCGGGATAAATGAATGAATGAATGAAGAAAGAAGGAAAGAAAGAAAGGAAGAAAGAAAGGAAGGAAGGAACGAAGGAAGGAAGGAAGAAAGGAAGGAAAAGGAGATTAAAGAAAAAGAAGGAGAGAAAGAAAAAATAAAGAAAACCTCTAGAACGGAAATAAAGAAATATCGAAAAGTTAACCCTATCCCTAACCCTAACCCTAACCCTTACCCTAACCCTAATCCTCTCTCTATGTTGATGACATATATACTTCAAACTACTCCCCAGAATTATACTAAATTTAACACGCAGACTCCATGTAGTACCAGGTGTGCCATAGGCAGGGTAATTATACTACTACTACTACTACTACTACTACTACTACTACTACTACTACTACTACTACTACTACTACTACCAGTGATTGTGATAATGGTACAACGCAGTGGCACCTCAGAGAGTGTCTCCTGTGTGTTGGAGAGGATGGAAATACCAAGGAAGGATATCACCGTCAAGCCTCGACTGGAAGGGTACGGAGAGTAGTCGAATGTCCGAGGAGAATTATTGTTACCCAAATTACGTAGAGAAGGCTCCGGCGTTATCAACAAGAAAACTGTCATAAACGGCTGCTGCAAGAACACCAAGTGAACTGCAACGTTGATAGAAAAGAAGCGAAATGTACTGTAAATCTGAGGGACTTATTGTCACTCAGACTCCAGGGTAAACCACCTGTTTTTACCAGTTGGAGATCTCTGATAATGACTCGTGTGAGAATTCCTCGCGGGGAAATAATAATAAACACTCATAGGCTCCAAACAATTGAGTAGAATTGGACCGAATGTAACAAAAAAGAGCCTTTGGTATGTCAGATAAGACATATATCGAACTACTACTACTACTACTACTACTACTACTGATAATAATAATACAAACGAACAAACTGACCCAAGCAAGAAGACCTGATGTGATGATAGCCAATAATAAGAAAAACATCTGTCGAATAATAGATTTCGCCGTCCCAGCAGTTCACAGGGTGAACATTAAGGAGGCAAAATGAGCAAATGCATGGAGCGTGCCAGAGAAATGAAGAGAACATTGAACAATTGTAATACCAATAATCATAGGAGCACCTGAAAAACAAAGACTAGGAGAAATCAGAATCAAACGGATGATTTGCAACATACCGATGAAAACAGCTGACATATTAAGAAAACTCCCCGAGTGCGGAAACCAACTAACATAATGTCGATAAATCACGAATAAACTTAGATAAAATAGCGCGATGTTTGAAAAGAAAATTCATTTTTATTCTTCTGATTAGTCGTAATTTGCAATTAACTGAACAAGCAACTGGGCTCACTCTTAGCTGTCTATGCATTTAGCTCGCCGTCGCTCGCTTTTAACGTCGCTGCGAGCATTTAGAGAACGAGTGACTCTGTCTTTTCATCTAATTTACATAGTGTGATCGTACGCACCGGAAATACTCACTAGTAAAAAACAAACGAAAAGAAAACGCGTGTTAAGTGTTGTCAAATGGAGCTAGTGTCAGAGAGATGTAAGGTTAGTCTTCGGGAAAGTGTTGTGGTAGTGAAACCGATGTAAGATTTAGTTTCATTATTATCGTCAAAGATACATTTTTTCCATGGGCATTCAATATAGACACATCCTAGTTAACAATACTAAAATAATACACCACGATACCAATACGAAAAGATTAAAAAATTCTTGAAACCCCCTACATAAAAACTAAACATCCCACAATCAATAATGTGAATTACAAAACTAGTCACATTTCAAAGTTTCTAGCATAGTAATAAACTTTACCAAATTCTTAGCCATTAAACAATTATACGTTTGGATCTAGCACGCTCTTAGAACGTAATCACGCTCTCATGTAACATCTCAATATTATAGATGCTCCTTTTAAGTTGTAAATTACTGGCCGTTATAATAATAAAACAAAACTCACCAGTAAAGACATATTTTTTAAGAAACTAAAACTAGCACCGCCTGAAGATGATTTGACGAATCAAATCGAAAGTACTCGCGAAAAAGGAAAGAAAATGGAACAAGAAACCAATGGAACTTACATACAGAAATTTTATTGAAACATTAAATGGACCATTCGGAAAATTGAAAAAATAAAAGAAGTCGTATCAAGCAAAAACATTCCGTTTTATTTAATACTATTTGCCTATATATATATATATATATATATATATATATATATATATATATATATATATATATATATATATATATATATATATATATACCCTGGCCTGTTTAATCTGCACATATTTATGCATTTATATGTCAAGCATATTTTATAAATTCTTCCTTTGTCCACTGAAGTGAACCTTGAATTAAATTCCATCTTGCTAAATTTCCTGTTTTGCGCTGCCAATAACAGCATTCGAACACCATTGAAACGACATTGCGAAACTCTCGTAACGCGACACGAACGATCGATCCGCCATCTTCTTCGAATGCTACCATTCACGAAAGAACTCACCCAACAAAACATGAAGAAAACCCCAAAAGATATAAATTTTTAAATAGCTGAATTAGAAATAAAGTGTCGCACAAGGAAGCGAAGAAAAGCGAGAGAAATTTGCTAAAATGAAATAAAAATAAAATAACCGAAAACGGGAAAGAAAAAGAAAATCAAAATGGACGTACTTGAGTTTCCGCCGCGAATCGAACGGCCACTTGAATTTTCCCTTAATGAGAACTAAAAACAAAATGGCAGATTTATTTCGTCGCTGAAAATAACAATAAACAACAGGTTTTCATGAGATGCGTCCATTCAATCTGCTCGTTTAACGATGAAAAATATGTTTCAAACTTAAGCTTGACAGACTGGCGAAAATCCTATTTCAAACTTACGTGTGACAGACCAATGAAAATCCTATTTCCAACTTACGTGTGACAGACTGGCGAAAATCCTATTTCGAACTTCCGTGTGACAGACCAATGAAAATCCTATTTCAAACTTCCGTGTGACAGACTAATGAAAATCCTATTTCGAACTTCCGTGTGACAGACCAATGAAAATCCTATTTCGAACTTCCGTGTGACAGACTAATGAAAATCCTATTTCAAACTTACGTGTGACAGACCAATGAAAATCCTATTTCGAACTTCCGTGTGACAGACCAATGAAAATCCTATTTCAAACTTACGTGTGACAGACCAATGAAAATCCTATTTCGAACTTCCGTGTGACAGACCAATGAAAATCCTATTTCCAACTTACGTGTGACAGACCAATGAAAATCCTATTTCGAACTTCCGTGTGACAGACCAATGAAAATCCTATTTCAAACTTACGTGTGACAGACCAATGAAAATCCTATTTCGAACTTCCGTGTGACAGACCAAAGAATATGGTATGTCAAACGTAAGATATATAAAAATGGCGCTTATAATAAATGCGCCGTTTAGTTTACATAATGATTACGTATTAAATATATGGTGTCATTCATAGGAAGGATTAGGACCGTTCGTCTCCCCTCTCTTTCTCTCTCTCTCTCGTTACCGGAAACAACTACAAACCTTCTCGTCTTATTTTTTGGGGAGTACAAAATTTTATTATCGCAAGCATGAAACAAAGACAAATTTTATTGTTCATGATTAAAAGTTAATCAAGAAAAAAAAACGCCAGCCGACCGGTTTCGACCTCTCTTAACAAAGGCTGTATCGAGGGATTAAAAAAAAGACGAGGGATTTAAAAAAGGGGGAAGAGAGAGAGTACAGAATATATATATAAAATTCGTCTTCCCTTCATGCTTGCGATATATATATATATATATATATATATATATATATATATATATATATATATATATATATATATATTGTGTGTTTTTTCTCCATGTGTAAAGAAAATAGCGTTGATTTGAGTAATTTCTGCCTGATTTTTCAATAGAAAAAATATCCTCGCTTATTTGATGGTCCGCAACCCTAACCCTAACTTTACTAGACGATGATGATAATCTCTTCCCTTCTCTGAAGCCCCTTTTCTCACAGAAGAAGCGTTGCTAGCCGTTCTCTACTTTATCCCTATTTTAAGGGTAGGTGCTCGTCTGAGCTCCAATCTCTGATACCTCCCCCCTGTAAAACCTTCAAAGCAAAAAGAAGAGTAGAAAGTGACTAACTTGGGTTTACTTTCGGCAGCCTCGTAACTCTTGCTTCCCTTATTTTGACATTTGGTCCTCACATTCCATGAGCAATGTTTCTGACAAAGGGGGAAGAATTGCTGTTGTCTGGGGCGGAGTCTATCCATCTAGCACTTATCGTTGACTGGTTTTTGACATTGAAGTAGTATTTTCTTTTAACTCTTTACATCAAGTGGCTTCATGCCTTGTCTGGAGCGATTTTCATTAAAAAAGAAAAACTCGTCTAGCTTCAACCACTGTGAAGAATTTTCCCTTCTTCTTGTGTGGATCTAAAACTAAACGGAACTTCCATGAACAAAGTTTCTTTCCAATAAGTCCCACCCTACTGCTTCCTTGCTGACTACCAAATGGTCATCTTCAAGTCCAATGTTAACAAATACTTTAATAATCAAAGTGTGACCATTTAAGCCATCGTTTCTAATCCCCTCAAAGGTGTTGTTGTTCTATCGCCAACTGAGAATCTCATGAACCCTTATACTCGAGTGGACTTCGGGCCTTGATAAGCGGTGACTCATTAGTATAAAAATCACAATGGCCACACCGAAGATCAGGAGGAGAGGTAAACAAGGTAGGAATTTTACTAAATAAAATAAACATTTATATTAAATAAAATAAACATTTATATTAAATTAAATAAACATTTATATTAAATAAAATAAACATTTATATTAAATTAAATAAACATTTATATTAAATTAAATAAACATTTATATTAAATTAAATAAACATTTATATTAAATAAAATAAACATGTACATTAAATTAAATACACATTTATATTAAATTAAATAAACATTTATATTAAATTAAATAAACATTTATATTAAATAAAATAAACATTTATATTAAATTAAATAAACATTTATATTAAATAAAATAAACATTTATATTAAATTAAATAAACATTTAAATAAAATAAAATAAACATTTTTATTAAATAAAATAAACATTTTTATTAAATAAAATAAACATTTATATTAAATAAACATTTATATTAAATAAAATAAACATTTATATTAAATTAAATAAACATTTATATTAAATTAAATAAACATTTTTATTAAATAAAATAAACATTTTTATTAAATAAAATAAACATTTATATTAAATAAAATAAACATTTAAATAAAATAAAATAAACATTTATATTAAATAAAATAAACATTTATATTAAATAAAATAAACATTTATATTAAATAAAATAAACAGTTATATTGAATAAGATAAACATTTATCTTCTTCTTTTATTATTATTATTATTATTATTATTATTATTGTTATTATTATTATTATTATTATTATTATTATTATTATTATTATTATTATTATTATTATTATTATTATTATTATTATTATTATTATTATTATTATTATTATTATTATTATTATATATAAAGTAGAGACGATTTTTCCCCTGTACCTTCTCGGAGTATAGGAAAATAACCACATGCATCACAGGCTACTAAACTCACCATTATATTACACTTATTTCCTCGAGCGTGTTTAAGTAAATTTGTTATTATTTTTTCCCGCTAACACTAAATATTACATTTGACCCACCATCTACGACTCTCCGTAAAACCAACTCCATATAGGTGGTAGCAAAAACTTTTCTCTCTAACAATTCTGTACTGTCACTCTACTCATCGACACCGGGAACTTATAAACACAGTTTAATTTTCACAAAAGACCCCGTTCTTATTTATTATTTGCCTGGTATTAATTTACTACATAATATAAAGCAATACGCAAAGACTTAATGACCGCTCCCGTTCACTCCGATGATTTTCCGCGAATATCAGATGACTTTTACATCTATATTCATTCCGGAATTAACCGAATGAAATTAACGAACACAGTTCCTGCAACATTTAATCATTCAACATGGCGGCTACAATTTCTTGATCGAATCGACTTTCTATTTAATTCAATAAGCGCCAAGATACTCGTAGACCCCGATACATTTACATTTTCAAAATCATACACCTTTAACACGCATATTATAAAAACTTGCACATATCCATTTACTTCATCAACTACAAATGACCTAAATTGTGAACTTTACATTTGGTCGGCAGAAGCTAAATCTTAAAATAACACGCACGCCAATAAACAAACTTAGCTTAATTCGCCTATTTTCATATTTATTTTACCTCGAACCCGTGGCGCAGTCGTTAAGAAGGCAGGGTTCATGATCGCCTGTGTCAGCGTTCGATCCCACTTTTTTCTTTTTTTTTTAAATTTATAACATTCGCCAACACGATAGAGGGGGGGGGGGAGAAAAACAATAGGCTGTTTCTTTTTTCATTCGACGTCATGCAATAGGTAGTACTTTCTCCCGGGCAACACCGGGCAACGCCGGGCGACCGGTCCCGCTAGTATTAAATAAAGTAAACATTTTATCATTTTACACGGAAAATCGTTAAGAAACTAATAGCTTACACCACCACCACCACCACCACCACCACCACTAATAATAATAATAATAATAATAATAATAATAATAATAATAATAATAATAACAATAATAACAATAATAATAATAATGATAATAATGATAATAATAATGATAATAATAATAACAATAATAACAATAATAATAATAATAACAATAATAATAATAACAACAACAACGACGACGACGACGACAACGATGATGATGATGATGATGATGATGATGATGATGATGATGATGATGATGGTGGTGATGGTGATGGTGGTGATGATGGTGATGATGATGATGAACGCGTATATACGGCGTAATCGCGTTGGCACACCGGTTCACCATAGATTGCCGAAATTAAGCAACGTTTAATCTGGTCAGTATTTAAATGGTTGACCATTTAGGAAAACCAGGTGCTGTATAGCTCTCTGCTTATCTCGGCATCCTCGATTTTTCCTTGCCACTGGATCCAAGCAATGCCGGTTCAGGAAAGGTGCAGTTGTGGATTACGCAACTCTTGCTTCGCGGTAAACTTTCCGCGCAGGCACCCTTACAGGGGGTATCCATTGTCTTTCGAGACTGCACGGAAGCCTCTCTGTCTCTCTCAAGAAACACTTGCGGGCTAAATCTATTGATCAAAATTCCACGAAATAAAGTCCTAACAGCTTTCCACAGGAGATACACTTGTGCGCATTTTTTGACTCAATAAAAATAAAAGAAACTCATGTCTTGGGTTTGTTAAAATAAATGTATCCCCACAAAACACACACACAGACGCACACACACACAGACGCACAGACGCACACACAGACGCACACACACACACACACCATCTGGCGATGATGACCATGGAAGCGTACGTTATTCTTAGAAATACGAAACAGACTTTATCATTATTTGGGCAATTATAATATCGGATCTTCCAATTTTATGGCAGCAGAACTTTTAACGAAAATTAAAATGATAAATAAAATTTAAAAAAATTAAAAATTAAAATGATAAATAAAATTTCAAAAAATAAATAAATAAAACTAATATTCGTTTATCGAACAACTTCCCAAAAAACAACTCGTGAAAAAAAAACAAAACAAAAAGACAAAACAAGAAAAAACTTGCGAACAAACTTTCCAAAAATGAAGCAGAAGGCGAAGTTTTTGGCTCGTCTCAAAAGTGCTTATCTCTAAGTTGCAATCGAATTGGTTATTTCAAACGAAGAATTCACAAGTGCGATGCGCGAATTTACGTGAGATAAAAAAAGGAAAAAAAAGAAAAGAAATGAAAAAACATAAAACAAAAACAAACAAAAACAAATAAACAAACAAAACACACAAACCGAAAAAAAAAAAAAAATGAGACGCAGAAACGGACAGAACAAATGAGCTAAAAAGCTAAAATGACAGACGATGAAATACTACTTCCGCTAATATGGCGGGCGATAAAAAAAAATAAAAACTACTTCCGCTAATATGGCGGGCGATAAAAAAATTACTTTCGCTGCAGCATCGGTTCAGGTTGATGTCCGTCTGAAGAATAATTCCACAGCCACTTATTCACGGCGTTCGGTTTCTCTGGATTGTTACAAAAATTATCTTTGTTTTATTCATCTTTTTTTTTTTTTTTTTATTATTTGGTAGATGGCCGACTAACAAACTGAATGTTTCAAGTTCGAATCTAGTCGGTTGCATGACACAACTTTCATTTATGGATGTTGGCCACCTTCACGTTGTCTCTCGCTTCCTACATAATTTTTACTTTAGTCCTCACATCTCATATGAGAGATGTTTCTGACAAAGGGGAAAGAATTGCTGTTTTCTAGATGTGTTGTTTTGTGAGTGGGTGGTGTGTGGAGATTTACAATCATCTCAGAGTATTTATCATCGTTCAACTGTCAATCGATTCATCACAGTAACCCTTATACTCGAGTGGTCGTAAAACGTTGAGCAGTGGTGACTCATTGGTATAAAAACAAAACAAACATAAGAAAGTCGGAGAAACCAAGGTCATCGTGGAGAATGAGCCCCACCACCCCCCTAAAGTCCAACTTTTCCTGATCGTGGTAGGGACGATGGTAACGTGGTAGTGTCAGGGGCAACCGATGGCGAACAGGTTTGCCACCAAAGAGCATTAGAACCGTAATCCGGCAAAATCCAAGAGGAGTCGGTATCAGGATCCGTCGTCCTCTGGTCGTCGTCTCTGCCTCTGGATGTGGCAATCAAAGATGCGTCAGGCGCAGAACCACAAATAAATGAGGTGAGAGCGGTAACGTTGCTTCTGCGTCATTCCTTTGTGTGTTTTGTGCAAAACCTTCCTCGACTTCGCATGCTAACGCTGAGTCTTGCTGTTCTCAGTGTCGATGAAAATAGTCGTGCAATGCTGATGCATACGAATTTACTTCACTATGATTCGTCTTTTTTAATTAAAAAATATACTTGATTTATTGTCTTTTTCTTCATCGTCGCTTTCTTCTTCTTTTTTTTCTTCCTTTTCTTCTTTTTGGCATAAGATTATTATGTATCAACGAGTGCACATCCGTCGTGGTGAAAATTATGGAAGAAACTATGCTTCGCGAGTGTTCGTACTTTTATTCATATTCATATGAAAAGAAAATAACGTCTTAATCGGTGAAGTAAAATAGAAATATGAAAGAAAGAAAACGTCTTTAACTGGAAAAATAAAGAAGAATGAAAAAGAAAATCGGTATAGAAAGCATAAAGAAAATAAAAATAAGAAATCGGAGGGTTGTCTGACTTGTTATTTGCTTTCTCAATTCCCCTAAATACTCGAACTAGATTCATCTGGCAATGTTTATTCCCTAACTTTTGTGTGATGGTATATATATATATATATATATATATATATATATATATATATATATATATATATATATAGGTTTGGATTGGTAGTTTTGTTTTACGGCATATCAACCCTTTTTGGATTATTTAATGCCGAATCTGGTCTTGTTTTCTTCTCTTTTTTGTTTCTTTCCCCTTTTAATATCTGTTTCTATTTAACCCATAGTTGGGACCCTAACAGGTACTACCACTCCGGGTCAGGGTGGACCTGGGAGCAATGGTAATTAAGAGGAGGCTCCACATTCCCCAAAGTCCGTAAGCCGGATCTCACCATCGGATGTAGTTTAAGGTCATATCCAGGACCGGGAGTAGGGTAGGAAAAATAAAAATAAAAAAGGGGAAGGAGAAAGGGAGAGGGGCTGTTGTTTTTGTTTTTGGTTTTGTAGAACATAATTAAGTTTTACAAAAAAAAAAAAAAAAAAAAAAAAAAACGTCAATGTAGGTGAATTTCGTCTCAGGGAGCCACAGGGCAGCCTGATCTGGTATCACCAGTATATATATATATATATATATAGTGAATGCTTTTTATTTAAACATGTACAATCCAGGATTCCTGGATTTCATCGACTGGGTTGGATCACAAAAAAAACCCTTCTGCCTGATGAGACCTCATCTCTTGATAGCTGTAGATCGATAACATCGACATGCCAGTGTAGCAGACTTTGTACATGTTTGAATAAAAAATCATTCACAATACAGCTCTATATTTTTATTGAGCACTCTTTTATAAGCCCGGTTTGATTCCCTTTGGATTTCTACCCTGTGGATTTTTACCCTACCTGGATTACTATATTATATATATATATATATATATATATATATATAATTGTTCAAAGCTCTTGTTATATTGAGCACTGTAAGTAGGTTGATAAAAAGTAGTCATTTATAGCATAATGCAATACTCGAGACCCCAGCTTATTGAGTTATGTTTGACAGCTTGGTAATATGCCCGCTGGATTTGGTATTTATGGCGTTAATTTACTCTCCCATTTCCACGGTAATGTGTGTTAGGGAACAAAAAAATAAAAAGAAAAAAAGGGAGGGAGTTCAAAGTTCCCCAAAGAGATTTAGCGATCTAATAAATTCCTTCTGCCGGCTCAAGGAAGGTTTTTGAATAGCAATAGAGACAGATTCCAATATTTTCAAATGGTTCTTGGAATCTGCTCTATGCAAGACCTCAAAACGGTCTATTTCATAGCTACTGGCACAGCTTGGGTTTTGAACCAAATGCTGGCCAATAGCAGAGTCCAAAAAATTAGGGGAGGGGTAACACAAGGATCCTACCCTTCCCTGGCGTATTTTTGATGGAACGTGCTGGTTTATGCGGGTCTGCAAATGCAAGGAAGCGCGCCCTATATAGCCAGCATCACATTGGCATTTAAATTGGTATACAATATTACTATAATTTGTATAGGGTACACTATCCTTGCGAAAGGAAGGAAAAGCAGGTCTAGTAGCATAAACTAATCGTAAGGAAGCAGAGTAGAAACAATTACCAATGCTATCAACAATCTGTTTACCTATTTCCCCCTATCCACGGTAATCTCTTTGGGGAACTTTGAACTCCCTCCCCTTTTTTTTGTTCCCTAACGCAGTGCCTTTCAATCGTTTTTTTTAAGTAAATCATTAAATTGACTTTTAATCGCTTTAGCGCTAATTTTGGCACTTTCAACTTCCCCATTTGCTCTTTCTTTCGACAATATTATTAATTAAAATTATCGATTTTCTCCTGACGAGATGATAGTCGAAAGGGCCTTAGAGAGATTTCCGCGTATCACTTTTAAATGCATTTATAAGTTTTGTACCTCAAAACGTGAATTTGTAATTGCAAGGGTTGCGCAATCTCCAACAACCGCTCTCCTGAGTCGGCATTGCTTGATTCCAATGGCAAGTAGTAATACAGGACGACTGGAAACAATGCCGAGATAAGCAGAGAGCACATACAGTACCTGGTATTCCCAAATGGTCACCCATTTAGTACTTCGTGATTGTGCCGTATAAATATATATATATATATAAGATTGTGCCGTATATATATATATATATATATATATATATATATATATATATATAATTGGTGAGTTCATATTCTCTCTCTCTCTCTCTCTCTCTCTCTATATATATATATATATATATGTATATATAAGTAAAATTGGTGAGTTCATATTATATATATATATATATATATATATATATATATATATATATATATATATATATATATATATATAAACTTTTTTTTTTGAAAAACCATAACAATGTAATTTGTTTGAAATAAATAAATAACATTTATTTATTTCAAACTGAGCTTTCGAATATAAAATATTCCTCGTCAGAGAGTTTTTTTTTCTTCTTCTTTTTTTCATCGTCTGGTGGTATTGACTTGGTGAGAAAGAATGTCCGTGTCTTAAGGGCGCGGTGTGTGTGTGTTTTTCTGTATCAGGTAATCATTTTTTAAATTTGTCAATGAACACCATTTGTCTAAGGTTATCATATTGCATTTGTAGATGAAATCCTGTTATAAAAGAATATTTCTGATTGATAAATTCTAAATCGATGTTTTTCATTATTTTCTTTTTGTTGATTTCCAAATTTGTATCGATACATTTCAGGTAGAAATTAATAAACTTTTAAAATACATATTTTAACTTGATTACAGTCATCACAATCGACTGCTGCTAAGGCGGCGTATGCTTTTTCAAAAAGTTTTACCGCGTAATACTGTTTGGAATAACATGGCTCACATCTTCCCCAACCACATTTCAATCTTGGAGAAGTCTAACCTGTTTAGCTAAATTAAAAACTTGAATAATGGAAGGGTATTTATTTACTCCTCTCCAGGAGTTAGGCACAAGCCCATTTTTATCTTAGTCCCACAAGTAAGATGTGACCCAAGGTCGGGTCGGGAAAGTGGGGTTTGAAAAGCCAGTGCCCGAGAGGTGAGCACTGTGGCCATTAAAAATTACCTGGGCAGCCACGTCGGCATTCCCCGGTAGGGGCGCCTCAGGCAGTAAGCAATAAACTTACTCCTCCCCAAAGAGGGGAGGCGAAGCCTGGGAGGGTGGACCTCCTAGAACTGCACAGGAAAATCCCATAGACCGGCGTAAATCAAGCCCCGAAGGCCAAGATAATACCAGTCTATGGGGTGCAGTATCCATCGGAACAGATACTACACTTTGATCTTAGCCAAAATTTATTTAGATGGATGCATCCTGGGAAACATTAACTCCTAGAGTTAAAATTACATTCCCAGAATGCATACCACCTTAGGCATAAAAGCCCACTGTGGAAGGGGGAGGTGGGGGTAAGGGTCACTGTGACATTTAAAACAACAGTTTGACATTTTTTATTTCAAATCAAAGACAAAACAAAGACATTTTTTATTTGACGAAAACCAAAAAAAAAATGCACAATGACAAAAACCTACTCTACCCTAAGCTAGACTTTTGCACTAAAAAATTCGCAGTCACTCTATGGCTTAACCCTACTTAAAATATCCCCAAAATGAAACATGAAAACATGAAATAACGTGGGAGTGGGATACACATTACAAACACCCAAAAAGAAAGAAAAATAAAGAACCAAATAAAATGATAAGGGGTGGTTAGTAGGACCCTTCCTACCCTCTTGCTAAGTTTGGACCGCCCACTGTTTTCCGGCTCGTGGCCGAAAACAAGCAGGACGACCCCTAATTGGGAGTGGGAATAAAGTGAGGCGTTCTGAAAATAAATTAATCAGGATCTGGGTACGGGAATGGATGGCGTCTTCCAAGATAATATTGCCAAGGGTTTCATCAGCCGGGGACAAAATAAATATGTGGAGTGGGTATCTTTGGAAGCTCTCTAGTGCCGGCAAAAACAAAATCGGGACAGGACATCATTTATCCCTACTAGCTTATGATTCGACTAGGCTAATAAAAAACATTTTGTTTTATACTGGGCTGGGTTCCGTAGGACCCAGTACCGTCTGCGCCATGCTAAGGCGGGAAAACGTATTCAAACCTGGACCCTCGTCGGATGCACAAACTAGTGTTGCGCACCCATCTTCTATTGAACTCCATGCGATGTAGTCGTTTCCAATCGCATCTGATTTTCACTTTAAGCTGATGCTTAAAGTAAACAACCAGATCACGATCCGAAACAGACCCAACCCCATGAACCTCATCTAGACGTGCAACCCACGTCACTAACCTCGCTGTGGCTAGGATCGCCAGAAAAATCATTCTTTTCTCCCTAGACCATGGCGGTGCTACGTTGTTGATGACGTATGCTACATCAAGTACCATCGGCTGCTCGGCGTCGATGCGAGCCGCTACCTCTCTGACATACTCCCAGAGACGACGAACTTTGCTGCAAGTGAAGAAGGCGTGCTCGGCCGTTTCTTCCTCATTGTCCTCACAGCGCGGGCATAAGGGAACGTCCCTTATGCCATCCCTGCGTAATCTGTCATAGAGGGGCAATGCATTTCGAACCAGTCGCCAGGTCAGAGAATACTCAGAATTGTTGAGATAACTCTGGCCTGGCGCCCAACTCCACTGGGAGCGAGCCTCCTCACTCGACAATCCAAGCCGCCTTCCAAGCGGATCTGAAGCGGACTCCTCCACTAAATCCCGATATAGTCTCTTCCTAGACCGGACAAGGTCACTGGACCCCGGCAACGCCTTAAGCGCGGCTCGGCATTCGGCGACGAACATCGACTCCCCTCTTGGTCTACGTCGACCTTCGACCGAGTGGTCGGGTATGAGGTTGGGAAAGGCGCTCTCAACCGCAGGGACACACGGAGCGTCCTCCGTCAAAGTACGACTCAGGAAAGCCAGTCTCTCGACATGTCTATGACTTGCAAAGTCAGGCATCCCCAAGCCTCCATCGCACGGACGTTGCGTACAGACCTGTCTGCGGACGTATACTTTCCGCCCCTTCCACAGAAGTGAAAAGATCAAGCGCGTGAAAGCAAGAAGGCGGTCCGCAGGCAGAGGGAGTACAGACAGTCAGTAAAGGATGAGAGGAAAGACGTAAGTGGCGCACGCCTCCGCTCTCCCCTTCAAGGAAAGTTTCCTTCGAATCCAAGCCCTCACAGACGATTCGACCTTTGCCTGTACTTCCGACCAATTCTTTTCTAACTGGAGACCCGGTCCGAACCAAACGCCAAGGATCCGAACCGGGCTATCGGTCCAGCTGAAATTACCTGGGAGTGCGGTCTCTCCGCTCCAGGCAGCCAACCGCAGGCCGTTGGACTTGCTGCGGTTGACAATGGCCCCTGTTACTTCTTCGTACCGAACGAGCGCCTTAGTCACCGCTTCTATGTCTTCACAGCTGGACACAAAAACGGTGACATCATCGGCATACGCGGAAACCCTGACTCGCGCATAGTGAGGAGGGATAGCGATTCCGCGCAGGACTGGTGTAGTCGCCCCGTCCCTTAATTTGCGAAGGAAGGGCTCCAACGCCAGGACATAAAGCAGGGGCGACAGCGGACAACCCTGACGCACCGAACGAGAAACCACGAACGACTCCGAAAGCCTACCGTTTACCTGCACCGCTACCATCGGCAGACGATACAGAATAGAGACCCACTTGCGGAAGTCCGGATTAAAACCGGCAGCCTCTAGAACAGATTCCAAGAAACCATGGTCGACCCGATCGAAAGCCTTGGACTGATCTAAATTGATCAGCGCGGCTTCAGTGTCGTCTTCTATACCCTCTAGGATCGTGCGAACCAGATGCAATTTGTTTTGAATTGCCCTCCCCTTCACAGCATAGTTCTGCTCAGGCTCGATCAAGTCAGCGATAACAATCTGCAAACGGTTCGCAAGAACACGGGCCAAAATCTTTAACTCTGTGTTTAGCAGAGTTATGGGCCTATAACTATCGAAATCCCCCACTTCACGTTGGACCCCCTTCTTCAACAATGTGACCACTCCTTCGGTAACCTGCCCAGGGATCGAGCCCTGAGCAAACCAGTGGTTAAACACATCCTTCAGAAGAGGAACAAACATTGGCGACAGCATCAAGTAAACTTCGTATGGCAGACCATCGAGTCCTGGAGATTTGTTCAAGCCGACCCGCTTCAACGCAGTAATGATCTCACCCTCTGTAACGTCCCCATCACAGCTAGCTGCTCGGGCCGCCTCTAGGCGGGGCGAGTCAGCCAAATAGCTGTCAAACTCCTGGCCGCGGAGTCTGGGTAGTTGGGTGAAGCGATCCTCCAAATGCTCGTGGAACCCCTCGCAAATCTCACGAGTCGATACCAGGGTATGTCCTTCCAGGTTATTCACCTTTCGAATGTACCCATCCGAGCCACAACGTAAAGCAGCCTTACGCTCAACAGCGTCAACGTTCACAGCTTCGTTAGAGACTTTCTTTAACCTAGCGCGAACTACTTGACCTTCATATCGCTCGCTAGCCAAGCGATTGAGGTCCCCCTTAATTAAAGCTATCTCTAGGGGATCCCCCCCCAGCCACCGCCCGGGTCATCTTATCCTCTACACGCTTTTGCGTCCTAACCCTATCTCGAGCGAGGCGCTGGCTGTAACGGGCACAAAAGCGTCTAACATGAGCCTTAGTGCTAACCCACCAACTACTCCCGATAACCGCCCCCACTAAACCCCGCTGAAGTAGTAACGTTAGCTTGTCCCCGAAGTCGGGCATCTCCAGTAAGGAGGTATTCAACTTCCAGTACCCAGCTAACCTAGGCCTATCACTTAAACTCAAACGGGCCATAACCAATTTATGGTCCGAATGACCTAACCAAGTGAACGTGGGACAAGATATAAAATCTATGTCGTCTCTTCTAACTAACATTCTGTCCAAGTAAGTACTCGGACAGAAGGCCGCGCTAGTATGCCACGTCCACATCTCCCGCCCTGGGTGATCAACGCGAAACCTGTCGACAAGATCGCATGAGGCCATCAGGTCAGACAGACTGCTTTCACACCACCCCGACCCTCTATTCCCCCCGACCTTATCTATAATGGGGTCAAGGACGGCGTTCCAATCCCCCATTAAAACTACTCGCTCCGGACCCCCGAGAAACGTTTCCAACCGTCGATAAAAGGAGACCCTCTCACCCGCAATGTTGGGCGCATAAACCGTAATGATCCGAAACTTACTGTTTTCAACGGCAACATCGACTACGACCAGCCGACCTACCGCATCCGTATGAACAACGCTCACTGTCGCAGACAGAGTGCGTCTCACTAGCAAAGAGACACCACAACTACGGACATTGCCATATGCTGAGATGACGTCGTAGTCGTCATTCAGCACATCACAATCCCCATACGAAACGAAGTGGGTCTCCTCGATCGCAGCTATATCTACCTTAAGGGCCACGCGAACAGCCTTGATTCGAGATCTCATGCCCCTCACATTCAATGTGGCCAGGTTTAAAGCCATTATCCTTTATTAGATGTCGCAAATGGGCCTAAAGTCCTCGGGAGTGAGGACGCCAAAGGCCTGACCAAGACTGCCAGTCAGCAGTTCGGACGAAATCCGTCCGTCTCGAGCCAGACCTCCCACGTCCAGGGGAAAGGTTAGTTTACAGGCCCGAAAAAATGAGGGATGAACATAAATGGGGACCCTCCCCGGACATTTTGAAGCCAGTTTTTTTAACGCCGGGTGCTCCTCATCTATAAGATTAAATCCCGGAAATGCCACCTGTCCCTCCTCTACCATCCTCCAAAGGGCCATTGCTCTACTGCCCTTGCCCTGCTTTAGGAAAGTGGTAATTTTGGGTGCATCCTGAAAGTTCAGGGGATTTTTAACTTGTTTCCCATCAACATGGGTAAACGCCTCCAGTTGCTTCAAATATCTCCTCTGTCTCCCGTTCAAGTCCGACTGAACCTGGGAGGCATCGGCTATACAATTTTTTTCCCTGGGCAAGAAAGGGAGTTTCTTTATTCTTTCCCGTCTGATAACCAGCTGAGTAGAAGTTGTGGGTTTCACTTCCTCGTTGACTTCTACCTGCTTCTCTGGAGCTGCTTCTGCCACAGGTTTCTCCGCAATTTTCTCCTTTTCTGGAGATGCTCCCTCACAAGGGTTGTTAGAAAGGGGAGGGGTACTCTCCTCAACCAATACTGTGGGTGTTGGAGGTTGGGGAGTTGCAGGTTGGGCATTCCTAGTGTCAGGATCTACTGAGCCTTCTTCCATCTTTTCTTTCTCTTCCTCGTTTAGGGCCTCTTTTTTCTTTTTCGCTTTCGGGTCCTTTTTAGGCTACTCGACACTTTCCACTGCCATTCTCTCCTCCTCTATTTGGTCTTCCTCCGATTCTGAAGAGTGCTCCGAAAGTTTTCTCTTGACTGCCGGTGTTGGCGTCATTTCGGGTTGGGCTAGGTTACGACTAACTTTGGCCCTATCACTATTTTTAGAAACCACTTTGTTCCCTCAGATGTTGGCGTGGGGTTTTCATCCATTGTTCCTTCCGTTGACGTCGGCACTTTAGTTGTGGTTACAACTTCTACTTCAGTTGCCACTTTGATTTTTGCTGGCACTGTTTTGGATGTTTAAGGCCCAGACGCCGAGGATTTCGCTGCGATCCTTTTGGGGCAATCTTTCGCCATATGCCCCGGCGTCAGGCATTACCAGCAATGTGGTTTCCTCCCCTCGACGATTAGCGACATTGTCCACGCTTCACATCGGAGTTGCGCTGGTATCGCAAGGAAACTGGCGTAATTCAGCCTCATTTTAAAGATATATTCCCCCGTGAGAATATTTCGGGGGCCACGGACCGGAAGAACCGCCTCTACATCTCCATATTGAGACATAATGGCACCCAGATGATCTGCGCCAATGCAAAATGGGACGCCAAGTATCTTAACAGTCGTCCGCATTTTCTCCAGGTACTCAGTTTTGATCCTCAGCCCATTCCACAAGATATCATTTCTTGATACTTTCTCTGCCTGTTCCGGAGTAGGGAGCAGAATATCCCACGCTGCATATGATTTTTTCAGGATATATATGGCTGGTATATTTAAGTCTCCCAGCATCTAATACATTCGATCTTTAGGGACACCAGTGAGCCCCTTTAACTTGATGTATGTGGTCACCAGAGTCACTATTCTAGCTCTGACACTCTCCAGGGTACCAGGGATGAGTTTGATTGTATTTCCCTCCGTAAGGTCTTTATATTTGTCCCTGAAGAGTTCTTTATAATGCTCTTGGGTCTTCTGGTTCTGGGGCCCCCATTTTGTTATTTTTCTTTGGACCTGAGGAGCATTTATGGTAAAGGTCTTCTGCCCTGCTGGAATCTGGGAACTAGAGTTACTCAGAGCAGGCCACGCATCCGGTGGTGCTTTTAAGGTCCCCTTTCTTGCTTTTCCTGTTACTTGACCTTCTTCTTCTGAAGACGAATCCCCTGAGGAGCACCCAAGAAACAACCCTGGCCTATATAATTTTTGGGCTATCTCTAAGTCTAGGGACTGGCTTTTTTTAAGATCCTGTGCCTTATTGCCCCTACGATTGCGTCTCTCGAAATTAAAAGGGATATTTCTCGGGAGACTAGTGCCGACGGGATGGTTAAAATCCCCGAAACTAAGCTCACATGAGCTACTGGCTGCTGCGGCAACCCTTGCAACTGCACGAACTTGGGCGCACTCGGGTGTGCTAACCCCCGACATGGGCATATCCCATATAGATACTGGAAAGCACTCGGGTGTGCTCTCCCCCAACTCAACCAGAGTGCCGCTCGGTGCGGCCCTCTCCGACATACTCTGGGCGCACTCGGGTGTGCTCCCCGCCAAGACTGGATTGCCGCTCGGTGCGGCAGTCCTCGCCACAACTGGAGTATCGCTCGGTGCGACAGTTCCCTCCACAACTGGATTGTCGCTCGGTGCGACAGTCCCCTCCACAACTTGGGCGCACTCGGATGTGCTCCCCGCCAAGACTGGATTGCCGTCAGATCGGTTCGTGGGTTTCCCCGAACACATGCCAGCTGCTTAAGTGCGCACCTCAGTAGAACGCTGAAAAAAAAAAGAAACAGTAAACAATTAATATTGCCCAAGAGGGGCGAAAAAAGAAGAAGGAAAAATCCCCAAGAGGGGGAAAAGAAAGTGACAAAAAGCCCCAAAAGGGGCTTGGTCAATAATAAAAAGCTTTAAACCTGGCCAAAGGCCCGGTAGCTGATCACTGGACTTATGGTAAAATGAAAGTGTCGCAACTGAGAACAGATACTACACTTTGATCTTATCCAAAAGACCAAGAACGTTCATGGAAGGGTAGCCAGATAAAAATTGGCACCATGATGTGACTTGACTCTTGTCTGGTGGCGTCGATGATGATGATCTAGTAGTCATCTGATTCGTTCAGTCCACCATCCTATACTCCTTGGCCTTTTGGCTAAGATCAAAGTGTAGTATCTGTTCCGATGGATAATGCACGCCTGTCCTGTGCAGTTCTAGGAGGTCCACCCTCCCAGGCTTTGCCTCCCCTCTTTGGGGAGGAGTAAGTTTATTGCTTACTGTCTGAGGCGCCCCTACCGGGGAATGCCGACGGGGCTGCCCAGGCAATTTTTAATGGCCAGAGTGCTCACCTCTCGGGCGCTGGCTTTTCAAACCCCACTTTCCTGACCCGATCTTGGGTCACATCTTACTTGTGGGAGTAAGATAAAACTGGCCTTGTGCCTAACTCCTGGGGAGGAGTAAATAAAACCATCCTATACTCCTTGGCCTTTTGGCTAAGATCAAAGTGTAGTATCTGTTCCGATGGATACTGCACCCCATAGACTGGTATTGCCTTGGCCTTCGGGTCTTGATTTACGCCGGTCTGTGGGTTTGTTCTGTGCAGTTCTAGGAAGTCCACCCTCACAGGCTTCGCCTCCCCTCTTTGGGGAAGAGTAAGTTTATTGCTTACTGCCTGAGGCCCCCCTACCGGGGAATGCCGATAGGGCTGCCCAGGCAACTTTTAAACTCCACTTTCCCGACCCGACCGTGGGTCACATCTTACTTGATGGAGTAAGATAAAAACTGGCCTTGTGCCTAACTCCTGGAGAGGAGTAAATCAATACTCCTCCGAGAAAAGAAAACAACGAACCGTGATTGTTTTAAAGTACCCCAGCGCGTACACAATGGTTCAAACACCGACTATTTATATTACGGATTAAAAAATGGGAAAATATAATAGTTGCTAATAATGGGAATTCGTAAAAAAGCAAAAAGTAAAAAAAAAAAAAAAGTAAAAATCTTTATTTTCGATATCGTTTTTTTTTCTGATAATCTATTTGCTTCCATTCTTTATTCTGTGAATGGCTGATCTATTCACAGAAAAAAGAATGGCTGATCTATTCACAGAAAAAGGAATGGCTGATCTATTCACAGAAAAAAAAATCTACAGATGAAAGAATTTCGATGTTAAAGGTTACATCACATTTTTTATAACACACACAATAAAAAATGGAAGAAAATAGATGATCACATATTTTTAACGTTTTTAACGTCTATTCATCGCAAACAAGGCATCATATTGTCACTGAAACGTTTAGGGGCTTCTGTGATTAGGAGCCAGATTTATTGAAGATATCCTATGTGTGGAGTTGTGCAGCGAGATGCTTGTTCATATTACATTTAATTTCTGCATGCTGGTACAGTAGGGAAAACAGGGAGCAGGGAAGGAATTCCAAAAGCAAGCAGTTCGAAGAAAGAAGTTATTAGAGTAAACAGCTTTCCGGCATCTGCGGACTTATATGGTAAACGGGTTGGCTTTTGCGGCTTATATGGTAAACGGGTTGGCTTTTGCAGCTTATATGGTAAACGGGTTGGCTTTCGCAGCTTATATGGTAAACGGGTTGGCTTTCGCAGCTTATATGGTAAACGGGTTGGCTTTCGCAGCTTATATGGTAAACGGGTTGGCTTTTGCGGCTTATATGGTAAACGGGCTGGCTTTTGCGGCTTATATAGTAAACGGGTTGGCTTTTGCGGCTTATATGGTAAACGGGGTGGCTTTTGCGGCTTATATGGTAAACGGGTTGGCTTTTGCAGCTTATATGGTAAACGGGTTGGCTTTTGCGGCTTATATGGTAAACGGGTTGGCTTTTGCGGCTTATATGGTAAACGGGTTGGCTTTCGCAGCTAGTCGGGTGGGTCTGGGGTATTTGCGTTCGGGGGGAGGGGGTACAAGTGTAGTAAATTCGTCAGAGCAAATTCCGTGGAAGTACTTGTAAAACAAGCACAGGGGTGCAACATTGCGGCGGCAGTTCAGGGGTTGGAGCTTAATATACACCCCAGGACCTATAAGGTTAGATAGTTTGGAGAGAGTTTGAATTAACCACTAGACACTATCCTCGAGTGTCTTCCATCATTCTGTACAAGGGTTTGTCAGGACAACCTGACATGAGGATGCCCCCCTACTAGTAAACCCTGACAAAATATTACAAATAACATAGTATTCGATGCCCAAATACGATCCCCTCGACACGGTTATACACTGGCTCATACAAGGAATGGTGCACTGTCTCCTAGTGATGTTGCCTCTAGTCAAAGCACTTAGCTGGATACTCTACCAGACTAGATGAATTCTTGTCCTGGAATCCGGTAAGATCAAGAGACCACGCGAAAGATATACCATACCATAGTTAACTGGTCAATTTGGGAAGAGGAAAATTTCTATATTTTGGCAATAAATTTTATTTTATTTATTTGATTTAAATAGAAATATCGCAAGCATAATTTTCTGTTTTCTTTTTTTCTTAAAGAAGTTTTGACGTTATTTCTCTAAAAAATAGTCAGATGAAGATATCTATTCAGGAATTAAAATGTAAAATGAAAAAAAAATGAAAGCCAAAAACTTATGTGAATGATGTATTCATCAACGTTTCGTCTTTATTGCAAGACTTCCTCGGGATTAAGAAAGCAATGTAGAAAAATCATACAGAATATTAATTTTGATATGTCAGAAAGTGTCCAGACTTCGGCATGGTTGTTGACGTGAACAATCAGAGAATGAAAAACATGATTTTGTCATAGCGTTATCAGCAGTGGCTTGTCTCCTTCAAAGGATGCGAGATGAATGGGTTGGACTTGTCAGTTTATGGCTATTTTTGCTAGGAAGATTGTTGGTGTCAAAATATGCTATAGCCAAGCATGGCTGCAGTATGAGTCTGCCGTTTATTTTAAATTGGGAGGGGACGAACAGGAGAAAGAAAAGAAAAGGATACAAAATGGAAAAAAAGAGAATGGGGAAAAGAAGGGGGACGAAAATAATAAGAGAGTAGAGATGTAGATAATGTTTGGCTGATTTTGAAACACAGAATATGACTTAACTTAAAAGTTTTGGCATATATATATACATATACATATATTGTATTGTTGGAAGGCGATGACAATGCGTTGGTTAGGTAATATATTAGGATGAAATACACGATATATTATAAAATAAAATGCCGTGGAAACAGGATGAATGAAAAAGACCAAAGGAACAGGAACAACAATTAAACACAGGAAAAATCATCAAAATTAGAGATTTACCGGTTTCGTTCGGATCTGAACACATTCGTTTATCCGAACGAAACCGTTACATCTCTCGTTTCGACTATTTGTTCCCGTGTTTAATTGTTTTTCCTTTTGTCTTTTTCATATATGTATATATTCATATTTGTTTAATGACTATTATGTTGTATCATTCAAAAGTTATCGATCCCCAACATGTTTAGTGAACTTTAGCAGTGGTTTCAGTGGCAGCAACAAAAGTAGGTCATACGTATACCCCAGGAATTAACCCAGACACATTTAAGTACGTTTCATTCTCCCTCGATGTTCAACTGCTGCCTGTGACAGTAATAACACTGTGCTCCGATGAACTTGCTCATCTTGTGCCCCCTCGACGTAAATACACTCGACCAACTCGACAATCAGCTAAATCCCAGCCATTCACTGTGGAGGTCCCCAGATACCGGAGAGCCTTCCACTCCAATAGCTTATTTCCTCGTGCTGTCGGCTGGTGGAACTCTCTTCCTACTCCCTGTTTCCCCGACTGTACTGAGATGCAGAAATTTAAAACCAATGTGAACAGGCATCTCGGTGCACAGCTCCCAATTTGGAATGACCCCCCAAATTTTAACCATAATCCTCTTACGTCTATAGTTGCAGTTTGCCTTGTTTGGGCCGAACTATGTTAAAAAAAAAGCAACAGCCCCAAAACGTAGTTCGTGCCACCAGGGTTCGAATTTGATTACGAAATTTAAATGCTTTTTGTTCTTATGTTTATTTAATGTGTTTAATTAGTCAAAATACTAAAATCATTACAATCGTTGATTTTAATTTTTTTAATTTCTATCTTGTTTAGTTAATTTAAAAATTTTTTTTAATTGCTTTATACTTAATTTTGAGTTTTGGCGGAGGTATGTGCTCTAATAAAGGCCATTTCTTCCCCTTTTTCCAGTTTTTAAAGATATATTTAATCTTTTATCTTTGGTTACTTTTCCCGCGTTTTCTTCATCATCATCATCATCATCATCATCATCACCACCACCACCACCACAATCATCATTATCGCTCGTTTTCCCACGCCTCCTCCTCCCTCTTCTTTATCACCCTTTTTCCGTCTTATCCATTCTCCTTCCATTTCCTTCTCCAATTCGTGTTCTATCATCTTCCTCCTAAAAATGTTTAGGATTTGTTTTCCCCCCTCTACTCCCCTTTTCCTTTTCCTCCTCCACCTTATTGCCTTCGTCCTACCTTGAATTCCCCCCTTTCGCTTTTCCCCGCTTTCAAGAGGCAACGCCTGTGTTTAGTTACTCGGAATGAAGAAGGCAAATTGGTTGAAATTTACAAGGGGCAGATAACTCATCGTTTCATACACGAACACTTCGCGGCGACAATAAGTGCTTCTCTCGAGTCACTCGTCGTTTTTCTTCAGTTAACTTTTTTCTTTTTTTTATACATTAAAAAAAAAAATTACTGGAATATTTTTCCTACAAAACATTCCATGAAAAGAAGAAAATGTCGGTAGTTAGAATTTTACGTTTTTCTTATAAATGTCTTTGACTTTTTGCAAATAGTTTTTTCGCAAATACGTTTGTTTTTATCGCGTAAGAATATTAACGTAGCAATGGTAACATTATAACTACTAGCGTAACTTACTAGTTAACTTACTAGGTTAACTTAATAGGTTAAGATCAATAATTATGTACAGTTAAAGGCGCTTTTCGGCTTTATTTCCAAACTACTTATCTAAATAAATAAATGTGAAAATGCGGCCCATTTCTCGAACTAACTGTGAAGTAAAAACGGTTTAGCAATTTGTATGCAATTAAGGGTAATTTCATTGTTTAATATCGTAAATTCGTTTTTTATATCTAATATATAAAATTAAGTCAGTCGGACTTTCAATGCCATGTCTATACTCGCATACAATAGGAGAGGATGGAAAGACCGAGGAGGGATAGCGCCATGCAGACCTCGATTTGAAGGGTACGGAAAGTACTGGGAGATTAATGAGACTCACTATCACTCAGATTCCAGGAAAAACCACCGACCGCATTAAACAAGAAATCACTGGTAACGTCTAGTGTGAGAACAGTGAGTATTGATTTACTCCTCTCCAGGAGTTAGGCACAAGGCCAGTTTTTATCTTACTCCCACAAGTAAGATGTGACCCAAGGTCGGGTCGGGAAAGTGGGGTTTAAAAATTGCCTGGGCAGCCCCATCGGCATTCCCCGGTAGAGGCGCCTCAGGCAGTAAGCAATAAACTTACTCCTCCCCAAAGAGGGGAGGCAAAGCCTGGGAAGGTGGACCTTCCAGAACTGCACAGGACAGACCCATTGACCGGCGTAAATCAAGACCCGAAGGCCAAGACAACACCAGTATGGGGTGAAGTATCCATCGGAACAGATACTACACTTTGATCTTAGCCAAAAGGCCAAGAAGACTTATGAAATCCGACAGAACGGAGAGTAATGCAAAAATCACAGAAACGTGCTGTCATTCAGATTCTAGGGATAGCCACTGTTTTTATTAGTGATAAATGAATGGTAACGAATGGTGTGAGAACTCTACGTAACTACTACTACTACTACTACTACTACTACTACTACTACTACTACTGCTACTAATACTAATAATAATAATAATAATAATAATAATAATAATAATAATAATAATAATAATGGTACTAAAAAGTTTTGATGCTTTAATTATTTGCCGGGAATCATTGAGACAATTTAATTTCACTTTCTTGGCGATAACAGTTTTCCAATTCGCTGTTCGGTGCACGAAGCCATTTTTCAAATGAGTGATTTTTGGTGCCTTCAAGTTTCTGTAAAAAAATAAGGTTAGACAATCGTGATGCTAACTCCCCACTCTCGTATAGCCATATTCGCCCCCCGCCCCCCCCCCCCGCCACACGCTTCTACCAAACAGGCCAGCACACACGCACATACACACACGCACATACACACGCACATACACACGCACACTGGCACATGGTTATGTACACTTGAGCACGAGCGACCGGATGCACGCAGGAGAAAACAAATCGTATACTCGCACACACATATACGACGCACAACATCTAGACACGCTACATATACACATTGATAACACTGTATAGACACATGCAGAAGCACGTACACTAATCGAAGTACACGCATACAGATTCACGAACACGTATTCATACACATACACATACACATACACACACATACAGAAAACACACACAAACACCGAAGTACGAACACATTAATACGCATGTATTCACAGGTATACCTACATTTACTCACCCATGCAGAAATACACACACCCACACACACACAGAGACACAGACACACACACACACACACACACACACACACACACACACACTTAAAATGCAGCTGTTATCATTGCCGTCTGTTGTACAGTCCAAATCTTCCCTTTCATTCCAATTTCTCTTAGTCTTTTTCTTCAGCTTGCTCCTATGATTATTGGTATTATATATATATATATATATATATATATATATATATATATATATATATATATAGTAAGTTACGAAAATATATTTATGGCAATTAAGCTACACAGAGGCTCCCGCGTTTCATCCCCGAGGTAATCTTCACGCATGGAGTTATTTTTCCCGCGTGTTGTTATATACACGGCTAACTAGTTAACCAATCAGATTCTTTGTTGTTCTCTTAACCAATCGTTGGGCTTCTCACGAACAAAGATCTGGTTAGTTTTACTTGTTATTTCCTGTTCTATTGTTCTGTTTTCTATATAGTGGCCTATATCCTGTTTCTTTGTTGCGTCAATATAATGGGTGAACTTATTTTAACACGTGGTTCCTTGTATTTCTATTTTAGGTTTTAGTTTTTAAGTTGTTAGGTTTTAGTTTAGTTTAGTCTTTTTTATTTATTTGTTTATTTATTTATTTATGTATGCATGTATTGTTAGCCTAAGGTAAATTTTATTCGGTGCAGGCAGCTGTTAGCTATTTCATATCTACAGTTTAATTGATTTTGGGGGTCTTTAAAGTTTAGGATTTCAAATTTCTCATTCAGACATAATCTACACGGGTCGTCTAAATTTCTACACGTACTGGCCTGTCGTATTATTTTCCATTCAGTTATTGTTGAGCGTCAATTTTCTTTGAGCTCCCAATAGTGGTTTGCTAGTGCTGTTTTAATTCGACGTTCTCTGTTTTTAAATATGCCTTTGTGGTCATAATATCTGGTTTTAAAATCTAGGGAGGTCATATCCATGTAGTACTTCTTGTTATTCGGTCTTTCCTTGGCAAATATTGTGGCTTGGTAAACAATACTTTTGGTTAGGCATTTATTTTTTAGTGGACACTACAAAATAAATGCCTAACCAGAAGTATTTTAATTCATTGAAAAGCCATGGTTTTAGGAAAAATAAAACCTTGTTTTGAACAATTGAAGATGTAATAGATTTTGTATTTTTACAACTTTTATTCTCATTCTATAACTTGCCTATATATATATATATATATATATATATATATATATATATATTGGATTGGTCTCTATACTGATTTAAAAATTAAAAATTTAAATGCATTACAAACACTAAAAATAGTTTAATTATATATATATATATATATATATATATATATATATATATATATATATATATATATATATTATTGGTGATTGCAGCGTTCGTTGTTTTTTTTTTTGCTTACTATTATTTCGATTTTCTCACTTCCTAAGTGATTAAGATGCAGAAAATTACATTATTTGTTGCCCATAACTCTATACGACGTATTTTTCGTTAATATATATATATATATATATATATATATATATATATATATATATATATATATATATAATTAATTTTATACGTACGTACAAATAATCCATGGACATCTGTCATCAGCATGGCTAACTTAGACAAGAATCGAACCTTCGATATTGATGTCTATAGTCCAGCGTTCTACCACTTAATATGCAGAAAATTGCATTATAAGTCGCCCTTAATTTTATTTTATATATATATATATATATATATATATATATATATATATATATGTATGTTATTGTTTATTATCTATGTACATATACGTTTCGTCCTTAATAATCGGGACTCATCAGCATAGAGATATGACTATTCACTACCGGTCATGCGATTCGAAACCCCGGATTACGAGTATTTTGCAACTTAACCACTCGACCAATTTTGAACAGCGAATAAACGGTGATAATTTTAACACTTTATACGGCGGCTTAACGTCTAGAGCGTTCGACTTTTTTAATCAAAGGAACGGTGCTTTGTGTTCTTGTCTACTTGACTTTTACCTTGTGATCTGTTGGGACGGTAAAATTTATAATTTGGCAGTTTTTCCATCCTCCTGTACTATTATGACATCTGGTCTCCTTGCTTGGATGAGTTTGTCTGTTTGTATATCTCCATGAGTATTTTATGATTTTCGTTTTCTAATACTGTCCCTGTACTATTTGTGTTCAAAATCATGTCGTTTGCATAGTTCCCAGTGTACGGCCTTCCCCACGCAGCCCTATCTGTTCTTGTATTTGTTATGTGATAGTTTGCTGCATTCACTGTTTACCTGATTTACCGTTTAGTCTCTTTGTCCACAAAGTATACATTTTTTGCTTTCCTATTTTTTTCTACTTCAGGTTTGATATAGTTTATTGTAATCGCATTGTTCTGTGCGGCTGTTTGTAGTGATTCCATTTCTTTGTTTAGGTGTTCTTTTCGTAGCCATGTCCAGTTTGTTGTGAGTTTCTTATTTTGTCATTCTTATGAATCGTCCGTGCAAGTGTTTCTCTTCTCACTCTTCTTTTATCACCTTGTTTCTCGTTCTAGTCTTCCATGTGTTGTTCATTGTGACGGTGTATATTGCTGCGGTAATTAGCCTTTCTGTGTTCTGATTGCAATAATCCTTCGGTAATCAAAAGAAAAGAAAAACATTATTTTACCATTTTTTTTTGCACTCTGGACTAGGACAAAAATTATATCTCTTTCTATGACTGACGACAGAACAGATACTACACGTGTGTATTGTTATTATTATTATGATTATTATGATTATTATTATTATTATTATTATTATTATTATTATTATTAGAATTATTATTATTATTATTATTATTATTATTATTATTATCTGCATTATTATTATTATAATTATTATTTGTACTCACTAGGAGTTCTCACACAGATAATCGTCAGTGATTGCTCACCGACAACAACCAGTGGTATTTCCTGGAGTCTGAGTAACAACAAGTCTCCCCAGACTTCCAGTGTTCTTCACCTCTTTTCGATAACGATGCGGTATCGCAACAATCTCTTACCATTGATTTCTCGCCGGTAAGGACACTTGGTCTTCTCTGGGATTTGGGTGACAACAAGCCCCCCCAAGATCTCAGCACTCTCTGCACTTTTCCAGTGGAGGTCTGGTTTGTGCTGTCCCTCCTCGGTCTTCTCATCCTCCTCGACCCTCTACAAATATGTTGTCTGGTGTCAGCCTAGGCCGGCACCAGTTTAAAAAAAAAAAAAAAAAAAAAAATGAATAAAATAATATTTTTTCAAATTTCTTAATTTTTTCCCTTCAATTCATTCTTTTTTTCCCTTCCTTTTCTCTTCCATTATGGTAAAACAAAAAAACAAACAAAAATAAATAAATAAATAAATAGATAAATTTAAAAAAAAAAAAAAAAAATTTTTTTTTAATTCTTTTTAATTTTTTGGGGGGTGGGTGGGTGAGGGAGAGGGAGGAGCTTATAGTGTTTCTTGTAATTTCTGTTTCTTGGTTCATATTTGTGTAGTGATAGCTGAGGCCGGTGTAATTTATTGGGGGGGGGGAATTATGAAGTGCTGTTTCTTGCAGTTTCTGTTCCTTGGCTCTTGTTGTGGTGTTCTTCGTGTGGTCTTGTTTTCTCCGTTGTAAATTCCTTGTGTCTGGTTAGCCTTTGTAGCTTATGTGTGTTAGTTTCTGCATTCGAGGATTTTCCTTAAGATTGCAGCTGTTTTGATCATTGCCGTCCTTTGTATGGTTTCGATAGTCCTTTTGATTCCAATTTCTCCAAATCTTTTCTCCATGTTTTTTGGGATTGTTCCTAGTGCTCCTACGATTATTGGTATTATACTAACTTTCTTCATGCTCCATATTCCTTTCAGTTCTCTGGCTAGTTCTGTGTATTTACTTCGTTTTTCCGTGTCTTTGATCTTCACTCTGTGGTCTGCTGGGACGGCGAATTCTACGATTTTACAAGATTTTTCATTTTTGTCTATTATAATAACATCAGGTCTCCTTGCTTGTATGAGTTTATCTGTTTGTATATCCATATCCCAGAGGATTTTGTGTTTTTCGTTTTCCAGTACTGTTTCTGGTTTATGTTTGTACCATTTGTCTGCATATTCGAAATTCAATTGTTTGCACAGTTCCCTGTGTATTACTTTCCCAACACAATCATGTCTGTTCTTGTATTCTTTTTGAGCAAGTTTGCTACATTCACTTATTATATGATTTACTGTTTCGTCTCTTTGCCCACACAGTCTGCATTTATTGTTTTCCTGGGTTTTATCTATTTTAGCTTTAATGTAGTTTGTCCTAATCGCATTGTTCTGTGCAGCCATCAGTAAAGATTCCGTTTCTCTGTTCAAGTTTCCTTTTCTTAGCCATGTCCAGCTATTTACGTTGGTTTCTTCTCTTGTGAGTCTTATGAAGCGTCCATGTAGTTGTTTTTCTTCCCATTTTTCTTTTCTTGTCTGTTTGTGTCCAGTTTCGATGCTTCCTGCATTGTTCGTTGGGACGGTATCTCTTGCTGCGGTGATCAGCTTTTCTGTGTTCTGGTTTATTATTATTATTATTATTATTATTATTATTATTATTATTATTATTATTATTATTATTATTAGCACTATTATTATTATTATTATTAGCCTTATTATTAGCATTATTATTATTATTAGCATTATTATTATTATTAGCATTATTATTATTAGCATTATTATTATTATTATTATTATTATTATTAGCATTATTATTATTATTAGCATTATTATTATTATCATTATT
>OY744538.1:7959657-7979657 GCA_963556195.1 Sepiola atlantica
TAAATAGCATTTTTCGCTCCCTCGAGCAGAACATCAACGCGTGTTAGGTAAAAAAATAATTTTATTTTTTTTCAATCCATATCACAGAATCGTTGGGAAGAAATACCAAATATTTCACAAGGTGTTCATGTTATTTTATGGGCCAGTGTTATTTACTCGGCGCACGTGTTCCTATTTACTTGCCTCCCCACGAGAGCAAAGTTAGACACAAAGTCGGTTTTTAATTTAAAGAAAATCCAGTCCCCCCCCATCCAAAATGCACTCTGGATTGGAACAAAAATAAAAATTGTTTCAGTCTAGAAGGATTTCTCCTTCACTGACCCAGGACAGAAAAGAGGAAGTGTAGTCTCGGAACAGATACTACACTTTGCTTCTAGCCAAAAAGGACAAGTATTATTTACTCCTCTCCAGGAGTTAGGCACAAGGCCAGTTTTATCCTACTCCCACAAGTAAGATGTGACCCAAGGTCGGGTCGGAAAGTGGGGGTTGAAAAGCCAGCGCCCGAGAGATGAACACTCTGACCATCAAAAATTGCCTGGGCAGTCCCGTCGGCATTCCCCGGTAGGGGCGCCTCAGGCAGTAAGCAATAAACTTATTCCTCCCCAAAGAGGGGAGGCGAAGCCTGGGAGGGTGGACCTCCTAGAACTGCACAGGACAGACCCATAGACTGGCGTAAATCAAGCCCCGAAGGCCAAGACAATACCAGTCCATGGGGTGTAGTATCCATCGGAACAGATACCACACTTTGATCTTAAAAAGGACAAGTTATCGTACGTATTTTATTGTCTTGAAAGCATTCAATATGACTTAATACATTGTGTTGTATATGATTTGCCAGGTGTAATGGGTTATACAGTATGATTGACGGGGTCTGAGATGGGAAGCAGGTAGCTGGTCAGTTGGTTCGTGTAATCATGTGATTAGAAAAATGGACTACCGGTTCTGCGTAGCGGGTTCGAGTTCACTCGGGACTACTGCATCATTTTCACTAATACTCTTGGGAAAAGTATGATTCATATATCGTCCCTCCAGCTATGGATCAAATAGTAGAGTAGACTAGACTTTAAAGCCTTGGTTGGGCAACTAGTCTAGAAGAAGGAAAACTCCGAAATGACACCAGTCTTTCTCTGCTTATTATTGTTTCAGGTCGTCGTGCACTTCTCGTGGCCACTTGACTTAAGTAATGTCGGTTCAGAATTGCGCAACACTTGCTTCATTATAGAGCTTCGTACAGTCACCCTTATAGAGGGTATCCATTGTTTCTCGAAGCTGATATCCATTACTAGTAAATCGAATATATTTGAAGTCAACATCGTCGTCGTCTGTTTCGTCATGAATATACCAACCCCTCCCCTTTATCCTCTCGTAGGAGAGAACCCTAACCCTAACCCTAACCCTAATCTTAACCCTATACCAGCACCTTTTCTCCTCACGTGGGAAGGAACCAGTATGACAGCAGCTTCACATTTGACCTTCGAAGGATGGACAATATCCATGGCCACCATTACGGTTAAATGCTTCCTAAACCACATGGTCACAGGAAGAGCAACACGTCTAACACTTTTATGTAAGAAATGACTCCCGGATCGTAACACTGAGTTGAAATCTTGACACTTCGTTTAGAAAAAATGCAATATTCAGATTGGTTGAGGCTATCATGACGTGTTTGGGGTCGCGTGTCCTAGACTCTTTCACAAAATCATATCGAGATAATATGTATAAGAGGAGTCAGATTTGACAGTTTTATCAGTTCGCGAGCTGATGGCCTAGTGTGGTCATAGCCAGTAAATTCTGGGTGAGGGTGACACAGTCAAGGTCTTATTGGGCACATTTCTCGCTCACGTGTCGCTAAACCGACTTCAAAGAACTTCGTTAAACAAAGTTATTTTCACATTTTGCAGCCATTTTTCTGGTCCGTCCCTAATATAGTGAAGTGTGCCTCTCCCTGGGATTGAACCAAGCGACCGGATCCTGACAACACTGAGCAAAGCCGGCGCTACCGTCGTTTAAGCCGAACCGAGGTTGGGGGTAGTCTAGTTATTTACCTCAAGGAGGTTAGACACAAGGTCAAAGTATTTTTTTATTTACCTCCTCTCCAGGAGGGTTAGACACAAGGTCACGTGTGGTTGGTCAGCGCACTAGGATTAGCACACTCCGGCATTCCCCGGTAGGAGCGCCTCAGGCGATTAGCAATAAACTAACCCCTTTTTCAAAGAGAAGGCAAATTAAACAGAATCCAATCGTTACTCGCCAAGAGTTGCATTTGTGCACAGTTAAATAAAATATAGTTCTTTCATTTATTGTATTTCTAACTAACGAATACATGTTTCACATAATTAATATATATATATATATATATATATATATATATATATATATATATATATATATATATATATGGGAAGAGAAGGATGAAAACTATTTTCTCCCATACCCCTTCTTAAATTCCCTCATTTTCTCAAAACGCTCTCTAAGACCATAACTTTCGCCCATCCACCAAAATCACAGCCCCCCTTCCTCTCTACCCACTCTCCTTTCCTGCATACACCCCCCATACACAAACATTCCAACCTACTTTTTCCCCTTCAATCTCGAACCGTAGCCATCTGGTCAAACACCCCCTCCCCCCCTCTTCCTCACCTCCCTCTCTGCCATCCACTTTACCCCTGCTCATCCCCCACCTCTTTCTCTTACCACCAGCTACAGTAGTCCTGGCTCACCCCATCCTTCCATTTTTTTCCCCACTCATTCTTTTCTACATTCATTTCTATTTCTCCAACAAATACGGACGTCAACCCAGTAGTTGGCCACTATTTCATTCTATTTTTCCCAATATGTCTACCCTACATGTATCTGTGCTTGCATGACATTCTTTCTCTATTTTATCATCCTGATGAAGTCTTATAAATAAAGACGAAACGTTGATGTACACATAAAAAACATCCATTTTTTGGTTTTCCTTTTTCATTTTCCCATATATATATATATATATATATATATATATATATATATATATATATATATATATATATATATACACACACACATTAGTATAAATATATATGTATATACGCATATGTAAGATAATGAAGAGTGGCAAAAATGAATCGTGGTCGAGTCCATTGTGGGTGGGACGCCGAGAAAGAAAGCGACTTGATAACTATTAAAAAGGAGAAGGTTCCGCAGTGCAAGCGAGACTTAAAAGGAGGCGGTTTCAGAAACGCGAAGAGCCGGAGCGCTTGGTGATCGGAGTATCGAAGTACCGGAAGAATGAGAGATTACCGATGTTTATAGCACCGATGAAGCTTTATTGGCTATGGTACCCAAGCCCGTCTTGCTGTTAGGCTTTCGTGTCCGCCGACTAAAAATGTACTGTGAAGGAATCCCCTGACTTGTATTTCATCAAACAGACAATTGGAAGTGCTTGTTGAACAATTGCTTCAGTTCACGCTCGGATAGACAATGCAGAGCAAATTGCTTTCCAATCGGATGTATATATGAACGAGTTTCACCTGGTAAATCATCTACATGAATAAAATGAACTTCATATATATATATATATATATATATATATATATATATATATATATATATATATATATATATATATAATATTAAATTATTTTTTAATATTTTACCTACGTACGACGTCGTTTCGAGCTTACTGCTCTCATCAGCGCGGGGAAATAACAATGTCAGACGGTCGTAAGGCGCTAACCCGGTTCACAGAGACACTTTGAATCTGTAGACGTTCACCTAGTCTGATTAGGTCATGAGAGATGGTCACGTGAAAACGGAGAAATTAAGTGATATTTACACTGAAAGCGATGAGCATAAATATCTAAACATTCTATAATACTCAACGACAGTTTTGGAGCATTGCACTGAGGCTTTTAGGTGAATGTTTTATATATATATATATATATATATATATATATATATATATATATATATATATATATATATATATATATATATATATATAGTCTCGGAAGTTTCTCAACCATTAAAAAAAAAACCGAAAAAAAAAACCCTTAAGTCCCAAGTCGTTCAGTGGAAAATCACTCATGTAAGTCAATTTAGTTTTTACAGTTATCATATTAGTTTGCTTCTAACATTATTTAAGGGATCATCAGTTGTTTACCATGAAAAACTGTTTCGGTAAATTTATATATATATATATATATATATATATATATATATATATATATATGTATAGGCAAACATTGTTAAAAATAACATGATTTTACAGCTCAATTATACCTTTTCTATTTTTTCCATTTTCTAATGATATTTCGTCTCAAATATTAAAAATAATAATGTATATTCCATATGTATCACGAACGTTTTCGATTTTTCATCGAAGTATCCTTATGTCAAAAAAGCAAATGAACAAAAAAGTTTGATAAAAAAGAGAATATTAAAGATAACAGAGAAACTCCCATGTGAAGTCAGTTATACGCCAAAAGAACGTTTTCACACTAATCTTTTCATGAATTTTAACACAAAAAATAAAAAAAATAAAATAAGATATAATTTATAAGATATCATCATGCAATGTAAATTCAAAAATACATACACAATATATATATATATATATATATTATATATATATATATATATATATATTATATTATATATATATATATTATATATATATATATATATATATATATATATATATATATATATATATATAAATAAATATATATATATTTTGGTACAGAACACAACAGAAGCTGAAGAGAGCCGGATGGCTAAGACTTTCCGTGCTTGAAACCGACGGTACGAATGTTGTACTAATTTTTCTGTACCAAAATAAATAAATATTATGCTCTTAATTTTTAACTTTAATTCTTAATTAATCGAGCACTCTGCTGGGATTTTTCCTATTATATTACAAAGAAGATATATATATATATATATATATATATATATATATATATTTCATGACCTGACGATCGTGAGCGCCTCAAATCACTCTCGTGAAACAAAATCAATTTAATAGTCAAAATGAAATAAATGATCATTTATATTCATATATATACATATATATATATATATATATATATATATATATATATATATATATATATATATATATATTAGTTTGAATTTGGAGAGTTTTAATTACCTACTAGACATCATTCTTAAGTGCCTTCGGACTCTCTGTACAAGGGTTTGTCGGGACAACCTGACATGAGGATACTTCACCCTACAAGTAAACCCTGACCAAATATTCAAAATAACATGGGCTGACACTTGACCTCTCTATGATATAGATATCCAAGTGTTCAATTAAAGTTCCCCTCTACCCCTTAAACGATGTGTTAGTAAATAGATGAAGAACCTTATTTTTCCTCTCCCCAATTGACCAGCTAACTTTGTTATAGTATATATTTCTTGTGGTCTTTTAGTCTTACCGGATTCCAGGACAAGAATTCATCTTGTCTGGTGGAGTATCCAGCTAGGTGCTGCTACTTGAGGTAACATTACTAGAAGAAGGTGCATCATTTTATCGTGTTGGCCAACCGTGTCGAGGGGCTCTTATTTGGACTTTGAATACTATGTTATTTTGAATATTTGGTCAAGGTTTACTAGTAGAGTGAAGTATCCTCACGTCAGGGTGTACTGGCAAACCTTTGTATAGTGAGACCGAAGACACTCGGATGGTGTCTAGTAAGTAATTCAAACTCTCCTTCGTAATGCGTACTAGTGTGTGTGTCTTTTCCTCGGGTTTTATAGCGTACACGCTTATCTGTACTATTTGAATAAATGAATCTTTTGAAGAAAGAATTGGCTGAGATCAAAGTGTAGTATCTGTTCCGATTGATACTACACCCCTTAGACCGGTACTGTCTTGACCTTCGGGCGTTGATTCCGCCAGTCTGATGCATTGTCTTGTGTAGTTCTAGGAGTTCCACCCTCCCAGGCTTTGCTTTCTCACCCTTTGAGAAGGGGTTAATTTATTGCTAATCGCCTGAAGCGTCCTTACCGGAGAATGCCGACAGAGCTGCACTGCCATATTTTTTTGTAGGCCAGAGTTCTCATCCTTTAGGGCGCTGGCTTTTCAATCCTACTTTCCGACCTTGCGTCACATCTTACCCCTGTGGGAAGGAGATAAAAAAGGCATATCAATACAATACAGAACATATCCGACCTTAGGCCAGAAACGTATCCGACCTTAGGCCAGAAAAAATATTTCAAATACGTGACGGGGTTGAGACCCCAATCTCCTTCAAAGTGTTTAAAAAGGAAAAAAAAATTTTTTTTCTTTTTTTTGGCGGGAATTTTTTTTTGGGGGGGGGGGCGGGAAATTCCCCCCCCCCCCAAAAAAAAGTGGGGGGGGGGGAATTTCTACCCCCCCACAACAATCGAGAGCGAACGCAGACCCAATGTATTTTCGAAGAACAGTTATACGTCATTCATTTGTAACTGCAAGAAGTGAAAAAAAAAAACGATTTCTTTATCTAGTTTAAATTTCGATATCTGTTCCCCTTTAGCTCATACGGTAGAGCGTCGGGCAGTTCGCGTCAAGATTGCGAGTTCGAAGCGTGGCGTGGACACCTAAATTATTTATTGTTTATTTCTGACTTTGAAATTTCGTTTACAAAAATTCTCCTGACAGAATGACAGAGTAGGTGCTCGTTATATTATAAGTGGACTAGGGAAAATAGACTCCCTAACGGTCGTCTATTTTTGCTAGGCTGCCGCGTTCTTGGGTGGTGAGACAAAGAAAACAAAATTTGTCCCCGAATACTTTTTTTTGTTTAAAAAGGAAAAAAAATTGGAGTAGGGGTGGTTCTACGCCCCCAACAATCGAGAGCGAACGCAGACCCAATGTATTTTCGAAGAACCAATTATTATATGATCATTTATTGCTAACTTGGAGATGTGAAAAAAAAACATTTCTTCAACTATCAAAATGAAGACGTTAAATTTATCTATGTCCCAGTGGGGGTTTCGTTAGAGGTTGCGAGTTCGAATCACGGCGTGGCACCGAAATTATTTATTTCGTTTACAAAAATTCTCGGCGAGGGACAGACAGACATCCTGACAGAATGACAGAGAATGTGCTCGTTTATTATATTATATTATATAGATCTACAATAACTTCACTTTATATACACTCGATTAAATGTATTGGGTCGTCTACAATTATGTCGATTATCCTTTAACTGCTAACCTATAAACTCTCAACCCTTTTTACCTGCCGTCAACAATTCCATATTCTTTCGCTTTAAAGCAAATTACTTCTTAATTCTAATGCATTTCGATTTGAATTCAATTTGAATTTTGATTGTATTATGCAAGTTCTATCTGATTTGAATTTAATTAATTTCATTTTATATTCCTTATTATTTTCTGTTGTACAAAAGGGTATCTAAAACTTTTAATTTTATCCCTTTTAAAATTACACATTTTATTCTTTGCATTTTTGAATCCTTAAGTGATTTTTTAAGAATATTTGGAGTATTGTATATCATCTAATCGATGAATCTTCTACTTTTAATGTTATTGTGAGTATCTTTTATTCATTTTTATTTTAGTTATTTGCATTTTATTTATTTTATTTCATCTTATTTTAATATCATAGTATCTATATAAGTATTTAAATGTAATTTAAAGTATTTTTCATTCATTGTATTTATTAGTTGTATTTTATTAATTTTTAAATTTTATGGCATCTTATTTTAATATTATAGTATCTATATGACTTTAGAAGTATTTACTCGATGAATCTTCTACTTTAAATGTAATTATAAGTATTCTTTATTCATTTATTTTTACTTGTATTTTATTAATTCTTTAATGTTATTTTTCTCATTTAAATATTATAGTATCTATATGACTATATACGTATTTAATTGATGAATGTTCTACTTTAAATTTAATAATAAGTATATCTTTATTCTTTGTATTTTTTTAGTTGTATTTTATTTATTCTTTAAATTTTACTTTTTCTCATTTTAATATTATAGTATCTATATGACTATATGACTATATAAGAATTTAATAGAGTAATCCTTTACTTTAAATGTAATAATAAGTATTCTTAATTCATTTTGTTTATCTTATTTTAATATTTTAGTATCTATATGATTATATAAGCATTTAATCAATGAATCTTCTACTTTAAATGTAATTAGAAGTATTGTTTATTCATTTTTTATGTTGTATTTAAATTAATTTATACTTATATTTTTTATTATTTAAATATTATAGTATCTATATGATTATATAATCATTTAATCAATGAATCTTCTACTTTAAATGTAATTAGAAGTATTGTTTATTCATTTTTTATGTTGTATTTAAATTAATTTAACTTTTATTTTTTATTATTTAAATATTATAGTATCTATATGATTATATAAGCATTTAATCAATGAATCTTCTACTTTAAATGTAATTAGAAGTATTGTTTATTCATTTTTTATGTTGTACTTAAAGTAATTTTTAAATTATATTTTTTATTATTTAAATATTATAGTATCTATATGCTTATATAAGTATTTAATCGACGAATCTTCTACTTCAAATGTAATTATAAGTATCCTTTATTCCTTTTTATTTTTAGTTGTATTTTATTAATATTAAAATCTTACTTTATCTTATTTAATATTAGAGTATCTATATGATTATATAAGTATTTAATCGATGAATCTTTTACTTTAAATGTTATTATCAGTATATCCTTCATTCATTTTATTTATTAGTTATATTTTATCAATTTGTAAATTTTAGGTCATGTCATTTTAATATTATAGTATTTATATAACTACAGGGTGGTGCAAAAGTCGCGCATTGGTTTGTTTAGGTGATAGAAGCTACAACATTTCAAGTAATTTACTAGGCTTTTCTGATAAATAATACATTTACTTGGTAATTTTGTTGCAGTAGGTTTTAAAAATAATATCCGTTAAATGGGCACCATTTTCGGCCTCACAAAGACGGGCATTTTCCATTACAGTCCTTAGAATAGCTGGCTCTAGTTCTTGGATTTCATGTCTGATATTATTTTAAGCTCTTGAATCGATGTAGGCTTGTTCACATATACCCTTTCCTTAAGATAACCCCAAAGGGAAAGGTCAGGGGCTGTTAAATCCGGTGAAGGCCAGTTAAAATCAGAAAATCTGCTAATTAAGCGCTCGCCAAACAATCCCCTTAAGAGCGCCATACTTTGTCGGGCAGTGTGGGCAGTAACTCCATCTCGTTGGAACCACATTTCTGGGTTGTCCTGAACAGCTGGCCTTAAAAAAATTTCAATCATTTGTTGATATCGCTGTGCAGTTATCGTCACCGCGACACCTTCTTCGTCTTCAAAGAAATATGGACCGATCACTCTTTCCGAGGTAACACCACACCATACGGTACATTTTAGTGGATGTAATTCACGCTGATGAACGGTTCTTGGATTTTCAATGGCCCATATTCTGCAGTTTTGCTTATTTACGAACCCGTTCAGATGAAAATGGGCTTCGTCGCTCATTATCAGCTTATGGATGAACTCATTTTTTTCTCTGGCTAATTGCTGAATGTGAACAGTATAAGCTATGCGTAATTGCAAATCTGTGGGTTGTAATGCCTGTACCAATTGAATTTTGTATAGAAACAGATGCAATTCACGCAAAATTCTTTGAAGTGACCTTCTGGACATCCCAATCTGAGTGGTTCGTCTTCGAGTTAAGGTGTCTGGATTTTCAGCAATGCTATCCTCAACGAGTGCTACATTTTCCGCTGTCCGTACTGAACGTAGTCTGCCAGATCGTGGAAGATCACTCACTGAACCCTGCTGCCGAAATCGGACCACAAGACGATCAATTGTGGTCTGACTGGGAGATTGTCTGACATTATAATGCCGACGATAGGCTTTTTGGGTTAAGATTATTGAACGATGGTTTCCGAAGTAAATTTCAATAATTTTGGTTCGTTGTTCAGCGCTATATTTTTCCATGATAAATTATCAATGTTTATATCTGTAATATTCTGAAAAATAAGGAGAAAATTTGATTAAATGTGAAAGTTGTTACTGGTTCAAACTAATGCGTGACTTTTGCACCACCCTGTATATAAGTATATAATCGATGAATATTCTACTTTAAATGTAATTTTAAGTATCCTTTATACATTTTATTTTTTAGTTGTATGTTATTAATTTGTAAATTTTATTCTATCTTATTTTAATATTATAGTATCTGTATAACTATATAAGTATGTATATATGTCTGTGTTGATGCTTCTGGAGCCGTATGCATGTAGATATTTGTATATATATATCTGAATGTGTTAAATTCAATCCGTGTGTTTCTGTGTAGGTCAGATTATGTTAGATGTGTCGCTTACTTCCCTTTATAATTTTTTCAATGTTATTTCCAAATTGTGATTATTTTGAATGACTTCCCTTTCTTGATTATCGTTTATATTTTCAAATAAGCTTAGTTGAAATTGCAATTGTTGCAATACTCATTCACAGTTGATTGGGACCTGATTTTGAGGTTATTCAAACAATATTTATCTGAAGTTTAACATTTTTTTAGGATTTGTTAAATGGGCCTCTCTTATTCGATAACTTTCACGTTGATATGACAGCAATATTTTGAGCTAAGATTTTATTTATCTTGTAACAGTGTTGGATAATAGCCCTGTGAGGCCGGACGCATGTTGAGTATTGATTTACTCCTCTCCAGGAGTTAGGCACAAGGCCAGTTTTTATTTACTCCCACACGTAAGATGTGACCCAAGGTCGGGTCGGGAAAGTGGGGTTTAAAAATTGCCTGGGCAGCCCCGTCGGCATTCCACGGTAGGGGCGCCTTAGGCAGTAAGCGATAAACTTACTCCTCCCCAAAGCCTGGGAAGGTGGACCTCCCAGAATTGCACAGGACAGACCCATTGACCGGCATAAATCAAGACCTGAAGGCCAAGACAACACCAGTATGGGGTGCAGTATCCATCGGAACAGATACTACACTTTGATCTTAGCCAAAAGGCGTGTGGAGGATCGTTTGGTTTGGCTTGCGCGATTTAGTGCGGGTGGACCCGTACAGTCGAGTGCAAAATAAAACTGGTTCTCACAGTTTGAGCTCACAAACGTGTACAGGCCACCATTTTGATGAGGCCTTTTAGGTCTGGAGTTACAAAGGAGTCAGACTGTGACGAATGCACCTGTGCATAGGGGTTCTGTGACATCACCGGCTCTTGTGTGGGAAACTGAATTTTGAGAGTCTGGTTTTGGGAAGCAAGCTGAACAGACGTATTTCTCTATGTAGTCCGCAAATGAAAAGGGAATTTATTCCTCTAAAGGGATACAGGCGTGAGGAAATTCCTTCCTCTCCCCTCCTTGAATGGCTAAGGACTTAATGGAACATAGATACTTAGGCATTAACTACGATAAAAGTAGTGAATTGATCTCTCTCTCTCTCTCTTCGTTAGTAAAACATCACTAAGAACGACAGAAATTTGACGCCTAAATAAAAGTAATCACATTTAGAAGAGAGAGTGTGCCTTGTTTTTCGCTGTGTATGAGAATCTTTGTTACAGCCCAATGCAACGATGATGATACTTGACGCGCGGCGTGTGGTGATGATGGCGACGGTGTTCCACAGCAGTTCCGAAACGAGGAGAGAACTCAACCGCTGGACGACATCGAGACGACACTCCTCCACGACGAAGAAGAAGAAAAGGTACGAGTAATTAAAGGACTATGTAACAATAGCATTCTCATAATAATTAACGCTTAATAATTGTTTTTGTTTTTTGAATGAAGCTTAATAAAGTTAAATAATTACAGTGTTTTCTTTTTCAAATTATGTCTGAAAAACTTGCCCCCCCCCCCCCAACGAAATCACTTAAGGTCCTCTTTGACATTCGGGAACACTTCCATTGTCTTCCCCGGTAAATTTTACATAAGAATACACTTTAAGATTCTTCTGTAGATTCTCTAACCTTTTTTTCCATAGGGCACAGACATACACACACACACAATATATATATATATATATATATATATATATATATATATATATATATATATATGATTATCTTTATTTACACAGACGTGTACAAAATCTGCGACACTGGCATGTCGATGTTATCGATCAACAGTTATTATAAACTGAGACCTCAGCAGGCAGAGTTAGAATCCGATCTTACCCTTAGATCATATTTGGAAAGAATGAAATGGAGAAGAAAAAAAGAAGAAGAAGAAAAAAAATTTCAAATTTCAAAATTTGGGAAGTCACGTGGTTGGCACCGTTAAGAATCAACATGTAAATATCAAAATCAAAATCTCTCGTTTCACTTTATTTTATTTTATTTTATATTTTATATTTTATATTTTATATATTATCTTTTATATTAATATTTTTTATTATATATTTTTAAAATTTTTTATTTTTATTTTGATTTTAACAACTCTCCCTGATGAGATCTCAGTTTATAAAAACTGTTTTAAACATGCCAGTGTCGCAGATTTTGTACATGTCTGTGTATATAAGCTCTATTTGATATTGAGCACTTTTTATAAACCCGGCTGAAATTCTTTGGATTACTACCCTGTGGATGTTTTACCTGGATTATATATATATATATATATATATATATATATATATATATATATATATATATATATATATATATATATATATATATAATATTAAAGTGCATTTACCTATGTACGACGTCCTCATCAGTGCAAGGAGTGGTGGTCAGACGGGCTCGAACGCAGATCGTAGATTCAGAATAGAAGCACGATCTTACATCCTAATCCATTAGGCCAATGGAAATCACCACATACATTATTGAAAGTAAGATCCATTTAAAGCCAGCGGGCGTGTAAGCTTTGCTTCCATATATATATATATATATATATATATATATATATATATATATATATATATATATATATATATATATATATATATATTACTATTTCATGTATCCATATGAAATTTTATAAGGAGATATAATTTTTTATGTATTAATTTTCAGTATTTACTTTAACAGTGCTCGATACGTGAGTAGAGCTAGGTAGTAAGCTATGAAAATATATTTATGGCAATTAAGCTACACAGAGCTTCCGCGTTTCATCCAGCATTTTAGCCTGAAAATTGTTCACGAACTTATCCAGAGTCAGCCGTTTGAAGTGCCTGATTTAGTAAGCAACTCTTATTAGGGAACATAACAATGACCAACTTTTCACTAAGACAGAAAAAACAAGTAAGCTGGTGTAGTGTGTGTGTCGAGAACTTTCCAAAATGCTTTTAGGAATTTAATGTACTTGGATAATGAAGTTCATATTTCTGGGTTGTTAAATAGAATTTTGTTGCACCGGGCAATTGCTCTTATCTCTGCAACTGCATTCATTGTTGCTATTATTATTTCATAAGTTGCTGGTCTCGCTTTTTTATGTATGTCTATTATGACTCTTAATTATATTTTTCAAATTATTTGTACAACTATAACTAAGTTTAATCGTGTTTTTATTTAATATTTTATGCAGTGGGTTATTTATTGAGAAGTGTCAAGGAACAAATGTCTAATTTTAGATTTAACTAGAAAATTAAATGGGGGCGTATACCAAATATTTATATATATATATATATATATATATATATATATATATATATATATATATATATATATATATATATATATATATATATATATAATCCAGGTAAGGTTAACAACCACAGGATGAAAATTCAAAGAATTTCAATAGGGCTTATATAATAGTCCTCAATAGTAAATAGAGCTAGACTGAACTTTTGCTCCTAAAGAGACCTTAGTTTCTCATAACTAATGATCGATAACATCGACATGCCGATGTAGCGGCTTTTTGTACATGTCTGTATGAATAAAATAATTACAAATAATTTAATATTTACTTTAATATATGCGATGCGAAACTTGAGTCTAGGACTTCCGGTTTGTTTCTTTCATAGGTTGTGGACTGCGGCGTTGTCTGATTGTGGAAATAATAATATCAAGGGAGGCGCGAGAGCGTTCTATCCCTTAATAGACCTCACGAATGGCCTATGCTGGAAATCTCATTTTTTTGATCAATCATAACTCAAAAACCAATAGACCAAATTAGTTAAAACTTTGCACAAAATTTTTATTTGATAGGTTCTATAAGTGTGTAGAATTTCAGCATCATTAGTCAAGGCAACCCAGAGATGCAGAAAGTTCAATCATGAAATTATGTTATCTGTACGTACGTACGTACGTATGTGCCACCCTGTATCTCATCAACTATTTGATGGATTCAGCTGATTTTTGGCAGAGATAGAGGTTCTAGGGTCTAGTTGATGGCATTTTAATTTCAGTTTATCATATACCTTAGTTTTTCAGAAAATTTAAAAAAAAACTTTAAAATGACCAGTATTTATACACTTTATTCTATATGTTATCGGTCTTTTATTGTTGTCTTTTGAAAATGAAAGTTTTTCTTTCGAAAATTTAAGATTACATTTTGCCGAACTTTTATTTACCTGACAGTATTTACTATTCTGGTACTTAATCAGTTTTTCGTGAAATATTAATAAATCGTTTTGAGATTCGTTTTCTCTTCTCGTTTGTTTCTGTTCACCCTCTCCACCTTCCGGCACCTACATCGCATTGCTACAGCCTCGGATTACAAACCTACACTTATATATATATATATATATATATATATATATATATATATATATATATATATATATATATATATAAAGAGGTGTACTAAAAGCGAACTTTTAGGAAAGGTAAAACCCTATTGGCTTAAGGAAAATTTAACTTGAATAAATTGCCTTTTTGCGGAATATACCTTGCTTTGAACTTTTGAATTGAATTTTGATTTGGCTTTTGCTTTCTCTAATTCCTTTCCATTCTCCTTCATTTATATATATATATATATATATATATATATATATATATATATATATATATATATATCGAATCGCATGACCGATAGTGAATAGTCATATCTCTATGCTGATGAGTCCCGATTATTAAGGACGAAACGTATACATACATAGATAATAAACAATAAAAAATATTTATTATTTGTAGCTCCTAGAAAAAACTCGTCTAGTAGAGCTCTATAAGTGTAGCATTAACACAGCATGACGTCGCTAGCTATAAATGCATCGTTCCTTTCATTAAGTCGAACGCTCTTATGGCATCAAGCCGCCGGATAAAGTGTTAAAATTATCACTGTTTATTCGCTTTTCAACACGGCCGTCGGGGTTTGAGTTGCAAAATACTCGTAATCCGGGGTTTCGAATAGCATGACCGGTAGTGAATAGTCATATCTCTATGCTGATGAGTCTCGATTATAAAGGAAAAACGTATACATGCATAGATAATAAACAATAACAAATATTATATATATATATATATATAACTATATATATATATATATATATATATATATATATATATATATATATATATATATATATATCTCGTTCTACTGCGGATATACTTACGGTCATCTCTGAACGCATATACCATACACTGGACAAGGCAGGTGAAGCTAGAGTGGTAGCCCTTGATATATCTAAAGCTTTTGACATGGTCTTCTCATGAAAATTAATTCGTATAGTATCACTGGACCATTATTTAATATAATCAGATTCTTTTAGGTTGTCCTCGATGGCCATACATCCAAACAACATGACCCTAATGCGATCAATCTTTAGCCCTTTATTGTTTCTGATTTTCTTAAACGACCTTCCTGATGAAATTGTCCGAATTAGGTATATTTGCTGATGACATTATACCCTACTCTCGAGATGTGGGTAAAAAGAAGGCGCACATATCCAAGGCCATGGCTGAATCCTTAGAAAATAACCCCCAGCCGATAGCTGAATGGTAACTTCTTTTCTTTTAACAATTATAAGAAATCTCTCCAACCACAGATTGGCGTGGATAATAGCATCCTACATTAGAGTCCAACATTAAAAATACTCGGCTTAACATTCACTGGTAACATGTGTTGGAACAAATACATAGAAGATACTGTCAAGGCTGCTGCAAAGAAGGTGGGCTTCCTCTACCGTGCTAGAAAATATCTCACACCTGCCAGTATCCTATATCTCTACAAAGTCACCATCTGCGCATGCATGGAGTATTGTTGTCACATCTGGGCTGGTGCACCAACCACTAGCCTCTCCCTCTTGTACAGGGTGCAAAAAAAGAGTCTCTAATCTAATAGGCACCACACTGTCCACCAAGCTTCAGTCCCTGCCCCATCGCCACAATGTTGCTTCCTTGTGCTTGTTTTACAAGTACTACAATGGAATGTGCTCCGATGAACTTGCTGCTCTTGTGCCCCTTCGACGTAAATACCCCCAACCAAAACGACAATAAGCAAACTCCCACCCCTTCAGATGGCCCCAGATATTAAAAAAGCTTTCTACTCTTATAGTTTATTTCTTTGAACCCCTTGCCTTTGGAATTTTCTACCTGCTCCCTGTTTCCCTGACTGTACTAACATGCAGAAATGTAAATGTAACATGAACAAACATCTTGCTGCACAAATCTCTGCTTAAGATGTTTCTATAAATATGGCCCCTAAATTCACAGTAGACCCCTTACGTCTCGGTGGCAATCTGCTTTGTTTGAAGTGAATATAAGTAAAACAGAAATTTAAAACGAGAAGTAAAACCTTTTACAGTGTGGGATTTTTACCCTCTCTATAGGGACACCTTTAAAAGAAATGAAGTTAAATAAAAGTATGCATTTCACCCCGAAATTAGATTACAACAATTTTTTTTTTAAATAATAAACAATTTTTTTCATTTAATAATTTTTTTTTAAATTTAAAAATTAAAAAAAAAAATGTTTTTTAATTTTTTTAAAAATCAAAAAAAATTTTTTTCAATTTTTTAAATTTGAAAAATTAAATTTTTGCGCTGAATTATAAAAAAAATTTAAATTCAAAAAAAAATTTTTAAAGATCAAAAAATTAAAAAAATTAAACAATTAAATTTTTGTTTTAAATCAACATTTTTTTTTTAAATTAAAAACATTTAAAAAACTTAACAAACAATTTTGAAAAATGAAAAAAAGAATTTTTTTAAATTAAAAAAATACAACAATAGTAATATAAACTACTCAATGTTTCACAATAATATTTATATTTTGTTTATTTTGAATGCGAAAAAAAAGTTGACATTTCAAATAATTCTTTTTAAATTATGACAATGGAAAACGTTTATTCAGTTCCTTCTTTCAGCTCATTCGCTTCTTCTGTGTCGGGGTCGGCAACCTTACAAATTCCAGTAAATGTCTTGTAATAGGATTTTCTTTTCTTTTTAATTTAATAAAATTTCTTTAAATGCTTATCCCCCCCCCCGTCCAATTCTTAGGAATTTGTTTAAATAAGTGTTCTTTGTTCTTTTACTAAAAATTTCCATCCGTTCTCCCCTTAGGTTATCTCCCTTTGATTCTGTATTTCTTTTTCCGTGAATTTAGTAACAGAAACTAAAGATCGTTTATTTTTTTCACTTGAATATTATCATCATCGTCATCATCGTCATCATCGTCATCATTTAATTTATTTCCGGGTAAGTAATTGTGTTTCCCTTAAGTCCTCAGCCCCCCCCCCAAAAAAAAACCAAAAAAAAAACTGAAATGCATATATAACTGGAAGTGTTAATTGATTTTCAAATTTCATATTTATATATTTTTTTTGTTTTTTTTTGTGTGCTTTTTCATCCTTTTCTGTTCGGTTTTGTTTCTATTTGTGATTTTTTTGTCTTTTTACATCTCCCCTTTGGTGAAAGGGGAGTGATTTGTGGGGAGGTTGATTTCTGGGGGTTCTATTTTTTTTTTTGAATATTAAGTGATTCAATGTTATTTATTCATCGTTCATTTTACAAATCGATTTCAATTTTTTTATTCAATTATGATTCGTGATCCACATGGGATGGATGTGACACGGGGTTGTTTTAATGTGCGAGACATCCAGTTTCCGCACAAAGGGCGTGACGTCACTCAATGACGTCACAGACTGCATTTATTTATTGTGGTTTTTTGTTTCTTTCGTCGTCTTTCTACACTTTTTTTGAAAATCCTGGCACAATTTGGAGATTTTGTAGTAAAGAATTATATATATATATATATATATATATATATATATATATATATATTACACTTTATATGTGGGATGATATATAACTATTTCCACATTCGGACAACGATGCAGCCTACGCAAACCCTGAAAGCCACAGACCGGAAGACCAAAACTGGAGTCTTGGTCTTCCGGCCTGTGACTTTCATTGTTTGTGTCGGCGGCGCCGCTGTCTGATTTTCGAAATAATTATTTATGTATATTCAATTTATATATATATATATAATATATATATATATATATATATATATATATATATATATATATATATATATATATATATATAATATATATATAATATATATATGTTATATATATATTATATATATTATATATATATATTATATATATTGTATATATATATATTATATATATATTATATATGGATAATATATATATTTTATATATATAAATTATATATATATATAATATATGTTATATATATGTTATATATATATTATATATATATATATTATATATATTATATATATAATATATATAATTTATATATAACATATATATATAATATATATATATGTTATATATATATTATATATTATATATTATATATATATATTATATATATATTATATATATAATATATATATTTTATATATATTATATATATATATTATATATATAATATATATATTATATATATTATATATATATCATATATATAATATAGATATAATGTATATATGTATACATTATATATATTATATATATTTTTATTATATATATTATATAAATATTATAAATATATATATATATATATTTATAATATATATATTATATAAATATATATATATATAGAGAGAGAGGGAGAGAGAGACAGGCAGAGAGATGTATTTATGGAATTAAATTTGCAATAAATTATGATTGATAACATTTATAATAACTTAAAATTCAGAATCTTAATTTCAAAAATTTAAATGTAAAAAATATTTAAAAAAATAATTTTCAGATCCCAAGTTAAATAATCAAAATAAACGAAGGAGAATTAGAGAATGAGAGAATAAGAGATTAAGAGAATAAGAGAATCAGAGAATGGTGGATATACCGATTGATTCGATACGTTTTTTTTGGTACAAACAAAATTCGCATGAAACAAATGCCGCTTGATAATAATTCTAACAAAGAAGAGATCAGCTTATTTGCATTATTCGAAATGCTACCCGAATCTTCAATGTTATTCTCACAAATTAACAAAAAAACGTAGTCTATCACTTACATCTTGTTGAACTCGGGAATCTTTATGTTTAACTCGGGAATCTATACGGAATTTCGAACTGAACTCTTGATTTTATCCACAATAATGATCCCTATTCGTTCATGCATATTTTATATTCGTTTGGGATAGTTGCTACATTCACTTATGATGTAGTTTACTGTTCGTCTCTTTCTCTACATAGTCCACATTCTGTCAGCCATGATCGGTAGAAGTCTTAAATAAGTATTTATTTTTGCATTCTTAGTTAGTATCGTCTCTAGTGAGGATTGAACCTTCACCGCCAGAACTTAGAACTGATTGTAACCTAACACCTTCATCCGTTGCGCTACTGGTTTATGTGGACAATTCTAGTACGGGCTTTAAACTTAATATTGTTTCAGATGTGCAGTATTACGACTTATTATTATATATATAGTGAATCGGGGTATGTTGAATAGAAATCTATAAAGTGCTCGATCTTAAGAATGCGAGAGCTAAAATACAAAGTATTTATTTAAAAACTATGCATTACAGTTTCAGAGATGCACCATGGTTTCATTGACACGGGTAGGCCTTTACTGTTTATAACGCTCCCCCCCCCCCGAGAACCCATTTCAAATTACGAACGTCTCACGGAACAAAGACAGTTCGAAAAATGAAACATGC
>OY744538.1:7984657-8009657 GCA_963556195.1 Sepiola atlantica
CTAAGAAAGTCATAAGCGAACAAAATATGAACTTTAACTTTTGATAAAAATCTAGTAGCTCAATTTCACAGTCCATTAACTTTTACGAATCGTTTACTCCCCCCCCCTTATGCCCACGCCAATTAACTTCTACTCCCCCCAACTATGCATTTTCAATTTTTCTTGTCTCTGAATTTTCCGTTCTCCCCTTTTTTCGTCCCCACAACACCCACCATAACATTCCTCTCTATTTTCTTCTTTTCACCCACCGATATAAGTAACTTTTTCCTCTACACACTCACCACTTAAACTTCCACCAATCATTCAATGGAAAGTTAGTTCAATACCTATAACTTTCGCTACATCAAAAGATTATATAACACCAATTTTTATAACAAAAATAAAATGTTACAAAATACCCAGGATACAAATAAATATTGCAGGCAAAATTGAGCTCAATGGTTAACACTTAAAGTCAAACACAGCTTTTATTCTTTCTTCATTCATAAATATTTCAAAAGTAAAAACTAGTTAATATTCAGTTTGTTAATTTTTCTGAGAAAAAATAAGCTTCGTTTTATTGGAGTATTATCTATAATAAAATATTTTTAAAGCATGCCTTGCCCCCTTAAAAATTGAATCTCTCCTTAAATATATATTTTGACCTTTATTGACTGCGACATTCACATTGGAGAAAGTATGAGGCTTCCGGATTTAATTTTTGTTTTTCTAATTTCTGTTTATAATTATTAAAAAATTCAATTGAACATTGTCTGTATCGAATTGATAAATAATTTATGTACTTACGATGAGATTCATATAATTGTCAATTTTCTACTCTGCTATGAAAATAGTAATAAATTGAAATTTCTGAAACATATGTATGCAAGGACAAATATTGTTCGTGCAGAATTTTTCGGAGCATGATAATTACAAAATATTTATTATGTCATAACTTTTGCATTCTATATATATATATATATATATATATATATATATATATATATATATATATATATATATATATAGCTATATAAGCAGAACCACAATGCGTATTATATATATATATATATATATATGCATATATATATATATATATATATATATATATATATATATATATTAACTTGATCGATTTATTTATCTAGTTTAACTGATAGTTTGACATATTCTTCTTCGATGAAGGTTCATAAAGATATTTATCAGTTTATATATGTATATATATATATATATGTATATGTATATACATATATATACATGTATATATACATGTATATATATATATACATGTGTATATATGTATATATATGTGTATATATGTATAAATATATGTGTATATATATATGTATATATATGTATATATATATGTGTATATATATGTATATATATATGTATATATATATGTATATATATATATATATATGTATATATATATATATATGTATATATATATATATATGTATAGTGTGTAGATTTCAATTTTGTGTAGAGAATCTGAATAACAGAGCTCAATGTAATTTAAACAGAGCAAAACAGAATTATAAAAAGAAAAACTATACACACATTAAGGTTGTACACATAATAACTTATTTCGACCCCTTTAATTAGGTCTCCTCAGATGTATAGACAGGGTTTTTTTGACGTGGTTGTCTATACATCTGAGGAGACCTAATTAAAGGGGTCGAAATAAGTTATTATGTGTACAACCTTAATGTGTGTATAGTTTTTCTTTTTATAATTCTATATATATGTATATATATATGTATATATATATATATATATATATATATATATATATATATATATATATATATATATATATGTGTGTGTGTGCGCGTGTGTGTACTTATAAGTACTTATTTAAATAATAGTTTAAAACATAATGAAAATATTTTCGTATTCTTCCATATATCTCGATCGACCCTTCCGTCGGTCTTTCGCACTTCAGATTAAAGTATCATTTTCATCGCTAACCGCACAGATCGAATGGACGTATCTTAAGTTTATCCATTCTTGTTAACCGCTGTGCATATCAGGACTTACAGAGTGACACCTCGCCCATATCGAAAAAAACAAAAATGCCACCCATGGAATCGGTAATAAAATCGACAATACTTTCTTCAATCGAACCATATTCGGTACAAATAATCTTCAGTCTATGCTTGACTTCTTCACCAAATTTTAGTCATGGATATTCAACGGTCTGTGTTTTATTGCTTGTCAATGATATGGGGGGGCACTTTGTTCATTGTCTTATCAGTAAGAGGCGTGATCCTGAATGCGTTTCATATTGACTAGACCTTAACCTCCAGATTTTTAACTGTGATCTTATCTCAAAGATAATCTCTATCAAAACAACCCCTAGACTATTCTTGAACTGAAGAGAGACATCAGAGCTCAAATCCAGGTGTGCTTATAAGTGAACAGCGATAAAATAAAAACTGTTGGACATTCCTAATTGAAATGAAGAGAGACATCAGAGTTCAATTCTTGGCACTTCCAAGACAGGTGTGCGTCAGAGTTATTTTCAATTGTGCATGTTGTGTCCAGGTGTGCTTATAATTAAACAGCGATAAAACAAAAACTGTTGGACATTCCTAATTGAAACTTGGTGGTCAAGCCAGGCAGAGATTGAAGTTTATTTGTACCAAATATGGTTGGATTGTAAAAAGAATTGTAAATTTTATTAACAATTTTATGTCTGGAATATTTTTTTCGTTATTCTGTATTTAAATAATAGTTTTAGAAAATAAAAATTAAAATATTTAAAAATAACATTGAAAAAGTGGATTTGTTTTTGTTTTTTTTTTGTCGTAGAGTTTGGGCAGTGTTTTTAATGGAGATTTTCAGAAAAAGAAAGCAGACGAAAGAGCAAGGGTGCTCAGTGCACGTAGCCATTGGCCATTTGGTATTGTTGTGCGTCTACTATGACGCTGGTGTAACCGGCCTGGGGCATCATGGGATATGGCCTTTGCGGCTGGATAGGCCCAGTCTGATAAAGGGCCGACTGTCCGTAGGAGTCGTAGCCGCACGTGGCCGCTTTCAGACACGTGGTGTAGGCGTCCTGCTCGGTGGCAGCGGCGGCGGCGGCAGCAGCGGCGGCGGCGGCGAGAGATTTCTCCTGCAAACTGCGCATGCTCAACAGTTTCTGCGTCGTTGTCGTCGATGTGGCCGGCGCGACGAGGCCGCCGCCGCCGGCCGTGGACACACCGTCAGAAAGCACCGCGACTGCAGCCTGCTGCCGGTTGTCCGGAGTGGTGTTCACCGTCGACAGGGTTGCCACGGCGGCGGCGGCGGAGGAGGAGCGCTTTAGATCGTGCTGGACCGACGCCGTCTCGGCCTTCAGATAGACGGGCGACACGTCGTACTCGGCGACCGAGACGACGGACGAGGACGACGAGGACTCCGACGAGGAAGAATTTGAGCACGACGAAGACGGCGCCATGTTGCTAATCGATCCATTAACAGCATGCGTTTGTTGTTGTTGTTGTTGTTGCTGGTGATGATGATGATGGTGATGATGATGGTGATGTTGTTGTTGCAACTGTTGTTCGTGGGAGTGCGGATGGTGATGTAGGTGTCCATTTTGTTGACTGACCGGCTGACCATGATTGTGTGTATGACCATTCGGATTACTGGTGCTGTTACTAGCAGAGTTACAGCTTCCACCGGAACTCGCACTGTTATTACTACTAGCGTTACTTCTACTGTTACTACTGCCATTGATATGGTTAGTGTTGTTGGTATTAGCGTTACTGTTATTGGTAGAAGTACCCACTTGGTATGTGTGGTTCGATTGCCTTCGCATAATTACAGACTGGTGAACCGAATCCCTATTTTGTGATGTACCAAGACTAGAAAGTAGATGACCATTGGTCTGTTGAGGGTCGACTTGCTGCTGTTGCTGCTGCTGGCTCTTGTACGATTCCTCTTTTACAAGTTGTGAAGCGTCCATCAAGGGGTCGTATTTTGATGTCGTCACAACCCCAGCACGACTGACCCCTACGCCAATACCGGTTCCGCTCGTCGTGGCCCCGTGTCGCTCCCCTCGGTGACTGTGGACCGACGAGTGTCTTTTGTCGTACTCCTCGTTGACGACGTCCACCTCAGAAGCGGACGACTCGGAACGATTACTGAAAGGTGCCGAATAACTCAGCACTGAAGCACTGTTGCTACCCGGTGTACTTCCGGTGCCGTACGCGGATGCTGCATCATGGGAACCGGTTCCGGTACAAGGACCGGGCGTCCGGTATTCGTACTGCTGAGCGGCAGGCATGGATTGGGTGCTGTCTGACTGGCGGTAACTTTCTCGACTTGAGTCGCTATGGCCGAGTCGCACTGTGCCGACGTTATCCAAAATACCAGTCGCTGGCGGTGCTGAGGCGACATAACCGGAATATGCCGACGTATCCCTATTAGGATAATATCGTTCTTCGTAGCCCCTATAAGGACTGCGATCGTCAAAGTATCTCTGGTGGGGCTGGTACGGATACACGCAGCTACTGTCGCGGTAGACCCCCATGCTCGTGGTGGCGGGGTGCACGTACGTGGAGGAATATATCGGGTTGTATCGGTCCATAGTTTCGTGTGGGTGTTGGTACATGACACCCTGGTAACCCTGGACTGGCATTGACATGTCAGGGATGTAGTCGTAGGTTGCGGCCTGCCGTTCCGGATAATCGTTGCTGTAGTCCGATCCGTCTGAAACGTGCGTGTAAGGTGATCGCCGGGCTTTCGTTCTGGTGTTACGGACCTTGCCTATTCGAGGGGTGCTGCGCTCCTGAGGATATGGCGATGAAGACTGCGTCAGGGTCTGTTCAAGCTGGATTTGTAAGTCTTTGTTCTTGACATCACTGAAAGAAGAAGACGAAAAACGGAAATTAGATAGACTGTATGGCAATCGACAGAGTGTATACATCCGCTATGGCTCAACAGTAAAAATTAAAACATGCACAAACTAATCCAATAAAAGTTCGATTAAAATAATTTTTTAAAAGATGTTAGCATTGTAACATGGCTATCAGGGTTAATCGATAAACTAATAGAGAAAAAAAAAACTTCAATAAATATTAAGGATAGGAAAGAAGATTAACTCAACAAAAGATGCAAGGTGAACAGAGTAGTTTAGCAATCGCTAGGTTGAGCTAGCAAGGCTCATAAGATCTCATTAGTTCTCGTTGTTTTTATGGCAAAACAAACAGACGATTCCATTCGCATTATTTAGGTACTATATTTGGAAAGTATGATCTAAGGTTAAGATCGGATTCTAACTCTGCCTGATGAGATCTCAGTTTATAATAACTGTTGATCGATAACATCGACATGCCAGTGTCGTAGATTTTGTACATGTCTGTGTAAATAAAAATAATCATATATAAAAGCTCTAATTGATATTGAGCACTTTTTATAAACCCGGTTTAAATTCTTTGGATTACTACTCTGTGGATGTTTTACCTGGATTATATATATATATAATATAATATTTTTTATATATATAATATAATATTTTTATATATATAATATAATATTTATATATATATAATATAATATAATATAATATTTATATATATATACAATATAATATTTATATATATATAATATTTATATATATATATAATATTTTTATATATATATATATATATATATATATATATATATATATATATATAAGTTAGGTTAATATTATATTGCAATAACCATGTTTTTATTTTATTATTTTTATTTTTCACATTTTCAAAAAACATAACATTTCTGTGAGATATATTTTTTACGGTCCGTTTCATTTGTCTTGTGCCAAACAACATTTTATGTTAATATCGTCTCTGCAACATTACGAAATTATCAGAAAAATTCACAAAGAGTAAAAAGTTCTTGGATTAAAGTGTTTTGAAAAAACCTACACTATACATTGGTTCATTTTTGGGTGAAACCAAACAAAAAACAAAGAAAAGTGCAAACTCACACGTGGAGGAACCCACTAATACGCCATTTTGAAATTTTCGTTCAGAGATAATACATATAGAAAAGTTGTGTGGACATTTATAAATTTTAATTCAGTAATATTTCTTAAAATAGTAAATAAGTTCTATAATTTATATATATATTTTTCCCATCACGTCGGATTACCTTCATCCTTCTCTTCCCATATATATATATATATATATATATATATATATATATATATATATATATATATATATATATATATATATATATATATATATATATATATATAACTTTTAGCACTCATTTATACAGTAAAAATATATATATTGTTCCTGATTTTTATAAACGATCTCCTTGGTGACATTGAGTTTGAGATTGGTATATTTGCTGACGATATTACGCTTTACTACTGTCATTTGGGCAAAACCGACGCTATCATATCTGAGGCAATGTCTGAATCCTTAGAAAGAGACCTCCAGGCTGTAGTGGATTTGGGTCATAAATGGTTAATAACTTTTAATGTTGCAAAGACAAATCTCCTTTCCTTCAATAACTACAGAAAACCTCTTCAACCACGGATTGTCATGGCAAATGACACCCTACAGGAGAGTTCAACATTCAAACTCCTTAGCCTGACCTTCACAGGTAACATGAATTGGAACAAATACATTGAAGACATTGCCAAGGCTGCTGCAAAGAAGGTGGGCTCCCTCTACAGTGCTAGTGAACTCCTCACACCTGACATTATCCTATATCTCTACAAAGCCACCATCCACCCATGCATGGAGTATTGTTGCCACATCTGGGCTGGTGCATCATCAACTAGTCTCTCCCCCTAGACAAAAAGAGTCCCAAACTTAATAGATCCCTCACTATCCACCAAGCTCCAGCCCCTGTCCCATCGCCGCAATGTTTCATCCTTGTGCTTGTTTTACTGTTTAACAAATACTTCAATGGATTGTGCTCCGACGAACTGGTTGCTCTGGTGCCCCCTCGACGTAAATACACTAGACCAACTCGACAATCAGCAAAATCCCATCCATTCACTGTGGAGGTCCCCAGATGGCGGAGAGCTTTCTACTCCAATAGCTTCTTTCCTCGTGCTGCCGGCCTCTGGAACTCCCTCCCTGCTTCCTGTTTCCCCGACTGTACCGACGTGCAGAGGTTTAAAACTAATGTAAATAGACATCTCGCTACACAGCTTGCAACTTAGGATGACACCCAAAACCTACACCGTAATTCTAAGTAACCCCTTACGTCTACAGTGGCGTCCTGCCTTGTTTGAGGTGATATATATATATATATATATATATATATATATATATATATATATATATATATATTCAACAATAATAATATAATGCAAGCCGCAACCCCTCAATTTATATAGACCATCCACAAAAATAGCCTCCACTGCGAACAGTACAGAAGCATCCCCTCTCCCGTATTCGTAGTAATAGCGGTATTATCCTAACACTAATATACGGCCGCCCATGTGGCTTAAATCCCAAGGATATTGACTAAATCCAAATATTGCAGACTTAGAACATGTATAAGCCGACTTTTACCACTGAGAAATTCAGAAAATATAAAAGGGGACACAACTGCATCCCTATAGAATATAGTATATATTTATAGCCATGCACGGTCAGCTATGTTGTCGTTTTATGACTCTTCGGTAGCGAATTCCGACATCTGAAACCCGGACGTCAGTGTTTTCGTATTTTTCTTCTATTTTTTTTACTAGACATTTTTTTAAAAGACTCTCAATGTTATTTGAAATGCCCAAATAATCTTTTTTCGCAATATGGTGTGCGGTAAATAACAAAAAGAAGCAACGAACAAAAATTAGTAACAAAAAAACAACCGTTTTTAGGCCGTTCTCTCGTCACTCTTAAAAAGCCGCTTACATACCAGAAAAAAAATAATAACTATTGCTGCCACTGGCGTCTGATCATGTGACCTCAATACTCATCCCTGATTGGTTCTTTTAGAAACGTCACCTTTGGGCCACGCCTATTCGGAATCAGTTTACCGTTATTATCATTTTTTTTTCTCTTCTCCCGTTTTTTTTTTTTTTAAATAGTCAGCTATTACACCGCTGACCGGGAGCGGCCTCGAACGATCCTCTCGTTTATTTTTCTCTTTTTCTCCACATATATTTTCACCCATAAATCCGCCATTTTCTTTCCTTTTTCTTTTTACAAAAAATAATTTATTGGTTCTTTTTTCCCTTTTTCTAATTTTTGTCTTTTATTATTTTCGCTGTTCAGCGCCAAATATGATACCGTACTCTTCATTTAACCCCCTTTTTTTAGCATTAAAAAAAAGAAGAAGTGTCCATGTCTTTAAGAGACCCTGTTCGTCCATTGGTCTGTCACGCTTAGATATGAAATACCCTTTTCATCACTAAGTGTACAGAGTGAACGGCTGCGTGTTGTAGATGCGTCCATGCATCTCTATAAGAGGCGCTGTCCGTCGGTCGATCTGTCGCACTTCACAGATTGCATGGACGTATCTTAAGAATGAACCTGTTCTTCTTTTCCATTAGCTCTCTTTATTTTGTTACCTTCTTCTTCTTCTTCTTCTTCTTCTTCTTCTTCTTCTTCTTCTTCTTCTTCTTCTTCTTCTTCTTCTTCTTCTTCTTCTTCTTCTTCTTCTTCTCTTTCTATCTATCTATCTATCTATCTATCTATCTATCTATCTATCTATCTATCTATTCTAGTCTGTTCATATCTATCTATCTATTCTGGATTATTTTTTATCTATCTATCTATCTATCTATCTATCTATCTATCTATCTATCTATCTATCTATCTATCTATCCTGGATTATTTTTTATCTATCTATCTATCTATCTATCTATCTATCCTGGATTAATTTTTATCTATCTATCTATCTATCTATCTATCTATCTATCTATCTATCTATCTATCTATCTATCTATCTATCTATCTATCTATCTATCTATTCTAGTCTGTTCATATCTATCTATCTATCTATTCTGGATTATTTTTTATCTATCTATCTATCTATCTATCTATCTATCTATCTATCTATCTATCTATCTATCTATCTATCTATTCTAGTCTGTTCATATCTATCTATCTATTCTGGATTATTTTTTATCTATCTATCTATCTATCTATCTATCTATCTATCTATCTATCTATCTATCTATCTATCTATCTATCTATCTATCTATTCTAGTCTGTTCATATCTATCTATCTATCTATTCTGGATTATTTTTTATCTATCTATCTATCTATCTATCTATCTATCTATCTATCTATCTATCTATCTATCTATCTATCTATCTATCTATCTATACCTTTATTTCTTAATCTCCCCCCTCCTCCCTCTCCTCTTTCCCCCTTCTCCTCAGGCCCCACCATTTTCGTTAGTTTTTTATTTTTCATTTTACCATATCACTCCCTTTTCTATTTTTTTTCTGTCTCTCTTTATTTCTCTCCATTTTTTGTTTTGTTTAAATAATAACAAAAAAAGAAATCTTCTTCATCTTCCCCGGGCCGCGCTCTTTCCATTTCTATATTTGTAAAAGAAACTTTTTTTGTTGTATTATTCTACTTGATGATTGATATTCTTTTTTTTTTGTTCTAAACATTGGTTGATTCGTTTATTTCCTCATCCGAATCAGGGATCGTTGCGTCAGTTTCTCGGAGCAAAACCAAAGCCACATACAATTAACGCCGGCGAAAAGCAGAAAAGCCAGAAGATATGCAAGAATTGTGGGGGGGGGGGGGGGGGGCGTCAATCAGGGAAGGGGAGGGGGAGAGTAAAAAAAGAAGCAAGTTTTCTGCTATTTATTCTCTGTTTATATTATTATTATTATTATTATTATTATTATTATTATTATTATTATTATTATTATTATTATTATTATTATTATTATTATTTTTTTTTTTATTAATTTTTATTTTTTATACTTCCGTTTATTTCTCAGTTATGTTATTATTACTGAAATAATCCAGCACAATCTCTCCCCATCTTTCGTTGGTGGCCATATTTGCGCATGCGTCGTACAGCGGCACGTGCATAGTCACACACACACACACACGAACAGGCATATACACACAAAGACACACACACACAGACGGACAGGCATCCACACTGACGTACGGACACATAGACACTTACTGATAGCCAGACGAGATTCACACTGAGAGAGAGAGAGAGAGAGAGATAGAGAGAGACAAAGAGAGAGTGTGAGAGAGAGAGAGAAACATATACACACGCACACATAGAGAGACAGACAAGTACACATACAGACGGCTTGTCATACGCAAACACACATTCACAAATTGATACGATTACATACGAGTGTACCCATGTAGAAAAAAAATGGCAGCAAAATATTTATATCGATATGTTTTATTCTGAAATAAAATATACTTTTGAGGTTCGTAATATTTTGTTTTGAAGAAACTCAATGGATATAAAAAATTAGACCAAAACAAAATGGCGCCATCAATTGTTCAGAGCAAAATATCGTTCACAGTAAATTTTGTGATTTATGATCATGTTTTAAACATGGTGGGAAAACTAATTCATAGTTTATCTCTATAATGATATTATACCACATAATGCATACGACAATAATTGAAAACTCAATCAAAATAAAAGCAAATAACACCAGCAACATGGTCGTAATCGATATATCTAAAATTTCCTTTGATAATGGTGGACATGCCAACAGTTACTCCCCTTTTTTTCTACCATTTTCTCGTGCAGGTTTTCTCTCTTTTCTTTTGCCCATTTGTTTTTTACTTCCATTTACCCCCCCCCCTCCCCGCTCCTAAAAAAAGTACAACCCTATGCACAAAACTGTTTTTTTAAATATTTAAATTCCAATTTTGATACATCAGGATTTACAACCCAAACAAAAAATTCTGTTCCGCTTCGCCAACTCTCATTGCATCTATCAATTAAACCATTTGTTGTGGTGGAAAACATTTTAAAACCGGTTTGGTTAATGGTAAGTTGATAAGATAAAATAGTTAACGCTTCGAGAATAGGCAACCTTTGGCTGCAACTAGATGTAGTTCTGACTTTTTGTTTGTTTTACAAGTAGTTTGCGGAAATTGACTGCTAATATAATACATATATATATATATATATATATATATATATATATATATATATATATATATATATATATATATATATGTATAAAAAATGAATGTGAAAAATATATAAATGTTTCCATATTTTTTATGTATTTCTTATTTGTTGACGTATAGGAATACAAAATGTTTTAAAAAAATGTCTTTCTAAAAGAACAGAATTTTCGTCCACTACCTCCTTTCTTCAAATCAAATGTATATATATATATATATATATATATATATATATATATATATATATATATATATATATATATATATATATATATATATATAGAGAGAGAGAGAGAGAGAGAGAGAGAGAGAGAGAGTCAGGTTGTATATGAAAAGAAATCAAAGAAAGTGCTCGATCATATAAGAGAGCTAATATAATTTATTTAGATAGTGTATATTACATATTTCAGCAATGTACCGCGGTTTCATCCAAAAGGGCAGATGTGTAAATCTGCCCTTTTGGATGAAACCGCGGTACATTGCTGAAATATGTAACATACAGTCTCTAAATAAATTATATATATATATATATATATATATATATATATATATATATATATATATATATATATATATATATATATATATATATATATGTGTGTGTGTGTGTGTATACTTACATATATATATATATATATGTGTGTGTGTGTGTGTATACTTATATATATATATATATATATATATATATATATATATATATATATATATATATATATATATAATTATTTAGTATAACTTTTTTCTTTTCAAATATGTCTGGCTACATAGAGTCAGACATGTTCCATATCGAGCCAACATAGTTAAGTTTCGTGAGGCCGGGAATTTGAGCAAAGATGCTTACAAGTAAAAAAAAAAAAAAACTATTCAGAGAAAGGGGACATCACGCAACCAGAATTGATTGGTCAGTGTACAATTGTTTAATTCTTCCCCAGTTTACAAACTTCTGTCTTATATATTTGGTGTCTTAAACATTTCTTAATTAGCTGTACAATTATTATAACTATGGTCAAGGAAACTCATTCGCCCCCCCCAAACTTTTTTGACCACTGTAACCGCATCTAGTTCAGTCTGAATCGACGGCTTTTCATTCACATAAGGTCATTTTCACTTTTACAATTTATTCTTCCACTAAGTTCACCATTTGTCGATATATTCTTTCAGTTATGTAAGAGACAGAACCACCGTCCGACGGAAGTGACGTGTTTCTTGACTTCCGCTTTTAGACTCCGCCTTCATTTTAGAGCGCCCACACATCCGGGCACACTCTGCTATCTAACGCTTTCAATTAACCCTAACCCTAACCCTAACCTACATTCTTTCAATCTATCTGTGTTTATTTCAGACTTTCAGATGGCATTTACCGTGACATCTTCATCGGTTGATCTCTATAATAATAAGCCGCACGTGCGTGGTCCCCCCTTTTTTTTTAAATTTTTCTTTTCATTCATTTGCTGGGGACGGGGCATTCTTCCAAATGCCATACGATCACCCGCTATTTACAGACTCCAACCAAGAGCTCTTTTCAGGATTCTGGCTGTTTCCTTGAGTGCAGTTGTTTGGATTTCTCTTGCACTTGGTTCACCAGGTATACTTGCTAAATACTTTTTCAAGTTCTTCATGAGTCCAGTGGCTCCTATGATAACTGGAATGATAGAGATCTCTTTGAGCTCCCCGTTTCTTTTCATATCATACATTAGACCCTGATATTTTGTTATTTTCTCCCTTTCAGCTCTGTTTAGGCCCCCATCATTACGGACACTGACCTCAACCAAAGTTGCCACTCTATGTGACTCGATGTGGCGAGTGTAAAATGCAATAAATTTGGGCAATTTAGAGCATTTTGACCCCCCTTTGACGCCCTGGGGGCGCGAACCAGAATTTTTATGAGGTCAAGGATGCTCATTTTATATCCAGAACAATTGCCTCTACATTTTGGCCAAGTTTCAGAAAAATTGAATGTATGGATCAAACGTTATGGGAGGAAAGGGTCATTTTTTTGCCATTTTGGGGGCTTTTGACCCCCTGGGGGCGCGAACCAGATTTTTTCCAAGGTCAGCGATACTGATTTTCTATTAGGAACAATTGCCTCCACATTTTGGCCAAGTTTCAGAGAAATTGAATGGATGGATGAAAAGTTATGGGGCAAAAAATGTAATTTTTTGCCATTTCGGGGCCTTTTGACCCTCTGGGGGGGCTAACCAGAATTATTTTCAAAAATCGGAGAATGTCACTTTCTAACCTGGCCAAAGTTACAACTTCATGCAAAATTTCAGAGAAATTCAATGGATGGTTGCGGAGAAAAATCCGGACGGACGGACGGACGGACGGACATGCCTCAAAACATAAGTCCCCCAATTTTATAAATTGGGGGACCAATACCAATTATATGACAAGTTCGCGTGTGTTTGTGTGTGTCGCGTCAACGCAACTTTTATAATTAAAGGCTTACTATTAATCGAATATTTATTGAAATCAGAAAACACAGAAGCGTAAGATAAAACTTTGGAAAATAATTTAATTACGAAATTAAATCTACCAGAATGCATTTCGTTTTCTTAAATAATTTCCTCCCCATCAGCTGTCTGTGGATATTGCATCAATTTTGTGTTCACTTCGCTCGCTATCTTTCGACACAAGAAAACCTGTTTTTTTATCGATTTGAAGTATAGTTTTATAACAAGTTGGGGTGCTTATTTACATTAGAACCCACGCTAACTTTGGCCCCTTCGTTAGGGTTAGGGTCAGGGTGGGGTTAGGGTAAGCGTTAGAGTTAGGGTTAGAGTTTAAGATTAGGGTTTAAGGTTAGGATTAGGATAAAAGTTAGCGTGGGTCCTAATCTAACAAAGTACCCAAGTTGGTTCAATTAATAATTTAATAACCAAACGATACCAAAATAATTAAATAAAATGATCGAAATGCCCCCCCCCCCTGCACCACCACAAATAATTTGGCAAAAAATCGTAAAAGTAAAAAAGAAATAAAAACAATCGAAAGTGTTTATGGGATTTAAAGACGTTCGATCGATTTTATTGCAAAACCAATATTTTCAAATAACATTTATTCTTTTTTTTTTTAATCATCTTTCCAGGTATTGAATTCCTTCCCGCCGCAAGAATATATGGCACAAGGCCGGAAGGTTGGGGAGCGTCAAGCCAGCGCCCCTAAAGAAGGAGCATTCTGGCCTATAAAAAAATGCGTGGGCAGCCCTGTCGGCATTCCCCGGTCAGGGCGCCTCAGACAGTAAGCAATAAACTTACTCCTCTCCAAAGAGGGGAGGCAACGCTAACCCAGGACTAATACCAAAGATATAAATATTTTCTTACGAGAATTTATTAAAAGAAAAACGAGTTAAATAGGGGGGGGGGGTCAACGAGCTTAACAAGAATGAAAGTTTAAAGACTCCCGGTCGACTTCCTATTTAATTCAATAAGCACCAAGATACTGGTAGACCCCGACACATTTACATTTTCAAAATCATACACCTTTAACACGCATATTATAGAAAACTTGCCCAAATCCAGTCATTTTCATCATCTACAAAAGACATAAACCGTGTCATTGCTGAATCTTAACATAACACGCATGCCCATAATGAAGCTTAGCTTAATTGACCTATTTTCACATGTATTTTTAACTCGAAACGGTGGCGCAGTTTTTAGGAAGGAGGGTTTCATGATCGCCAGTTTCAGCGTTCGATCCCATTCTACTATACCATTTTTTCTTTTTTTTTAATTTATAGCATTCGCAAACACGGTAGAGGGGGGATAAACAATACGCCGTTTCTTTTTTTTATTCGACGTCATGCAATAGGTAGTACTTTCTCCCGTGCAACGCCGGGCGACGGGTTCCGCTAGTTGACTATAAAGCGCTGCTCTTAGTTGTAGAGTGAACAAAGGGTTAACTTCAAATTCAAATTTGAAATGTTAATGGCAAAAAAGCATAAATTTAACGTTTTGTGAGATTTTTTTTTTTTTAGTTCATGTTGACATTGTCGGGTCGAAGCAGACGACGCTGACACAATGGAGTTCCGGTTGAACTGAGTCAATAAAATATCGCAGACAAAAAAGACGAACACTCTTTCCGAAAGAAAACGAAACGTGTGAAAGGAAAAATTATCTACGAGGTTCAGTTTACGGAACAGTTTTTTTCTGTGCAATAAAAATACAATGGCGTGTGCACGTGTGTGTGTGTGTGCGTGTGTGTGTGTGTACGAGTCTGCGTAGCTTCTCTCTCTCTCCCTGAATGTGTGTGCGTATCTTTCCCCCTTTCTCTATAACGTCTTAGCCCTATACGTCTATAATGTGTGCGTCGTTCGATACATCTACATGCATACGCGCGTGTTCAACTGCGTTTCTTTCGGTACGGATGTGCGTCTCTGTGTGCGTCTGCATGTATATACATTTGTCCATATATGATTCGGCCTCTGTATCTCTGTGTCTGTCTCTCGTTGTGTATATGTATATGTGTGTGAATGTCTCCCCCTCCCCCCCTGTGTGTGTCTCTCCTTATACATATGTGCATGGGTATCTGTGTGCGTGCGTGTGTGTGTGTGAATGTGTTTCTCTGTGTATGTACGCGTGTGTCCCCTACGTGTGTGTTTCGATGTCTATATCGGCGTATGTGGTGTCCCTCTCCCGCGCTGTCCCCTTCTTTCTCTCTCTCCCCTCTCGCTCTCTCTCTCTCTCTCTCCCTATATATATATATATATATATATATATATATATATATATGGGAAATGAAAAAGGAATCACCCAAGAGATATATTTTTTATACATTCATCAACGTTTCGTCTTTATTGTAAGATTTCCTCAGGATGATAATTTGAAGAAAAATGTCATGCAAGTACATCAACATTTTTTCCTTTTTGCATTTCCCATTACATCGGATTACTCTCATCCTTCCTTTCTCATATATATATATATATATATATATATATATATATATATATATATATATATATATATATATATATATATATATATATATATATATATATATAAATATATACATACATATATATACATATATATCTATATATATACATATATATATAGATACATATATACATATATATACATATATATCTATATATACATATATATATACATATATATAAATATATATATATACATATATATAAATATATACATATATATATAAATATATACATATATATAAATATATATACATATATATACATATATATACATATATATATATATATATATCTATATATACATCTATCTATATATATATATCTCTCTCTCTATATATATATATATATCTATATCTACTTATCTATCTATATCTATCTCTATATATATCTATATATATATATATATCTATATATATCTATCTATATATATATATATATATATATACATATATATATACACACAGATATATATATATATATATATACACACATATACATACATATATATATACACACATATACATACATATATATATACACACATATACATACATATATATATGTATATATATATTAATATTTTATTTCATACAAACATGTACAAAAGCCGCTACACTGACATGTCAATGTTGCGATCTTTCGTTTTTAGAAACTTAGATCTCCTCAGTCAACCTGAGGAAATGTTAATTTCTAATAACTAAAGATCGCAACATCGACACGCCAGTGTAGCGGCTGTTGTACATGTTTGTATGAAATTAAAAAAAATATTAATATACATAGCTCTATTTACTATTGAGCACTATTATACAAGCCCGGTTAAAATTCTTTGAATTTTTATCCTGTGGATGTTTACTTAACCTGGATTAATATCTATCTATCTATCTATCTATCTATCTATCTATCTATCTATCTATCTATCTATCTATCTATCTATCTATCTATCGATCTATCTATCTATCTATCTATCTATCTATATGTGTGTGTGTGCATGCGTGTATGATCCTTTCCTGTATGTTTTTTTTCTATTTCTATATTTATTTTTTATTCGGGGGTTCCGTAATCATATATGACTGTTTTCTTTTTTCAATTTGTGATCCTATTTCTTCTCTCCCTCCGCCCCCTGTCAAATTATTGGCGCTAGACACTCTTCCATTTCTCTTAGGCTTTAACGTTATAACAACCATGAAAACTTAGATCATCCCCGGACATACCCCCCCCATTCCTTATCCTTCTTTTCAATTTCCGTCTCGCCTCACCCCATACCCAAACCCATCAAGCACTTCATACCTCTGACCCCCCGCCTGCCCGACTTCGTCGAACGAATGGTGCGCGGAATCTCCAGTGCGCACTCCAAAAGAAATCAGACAGTCTTAAAAAGCTCATTAGACGTTAATTATGGCGGAAATAGATGAAAACGACAATAGCAGTGGTGACAACGTCCGTCAATCGGGAGCGCGGGTGAGGGGGGAAACGCAGAGGGAAGAAAAAAATAAATAAATAAAAAGCGGTAAACGCGATGCTGGTCCAGCGAGACGTTCGTCTCAATAAAGACGTTTTGAATAAAAAAAAAAAAGCAAAAAAACAAAAACAAAAAAAAAAAAACACTCCAAAAGCCTTTAAAAAAATATCAGTTTTAAAACGTACGAATTATACGAGGCTTCAGGACATGATGGCCGACGCCCCGTAAAAACCGACTTCCGGTTGTAGACTTCCGGGTCGTCATCTGACAATAACTGATAAAGAGTTATCCGCGACTTTTTCTGCCGCTTTACTATTCGGAGGCGTTAAAAAGTCGCAGCGTTAACAAACTTTATCCGCAAAGGAAACTGTGCACCTTGTTGCAACCGATGTTTATATCTTCGTTTGAATCCAGTATTTTTTTATGGACACTTTTTTTGTACTCGTAAAAATCGTCTAAAAATTAAGTTTTCATTTTATCGTCCCAAAGAATAGCTCGTTTTTTCTTTATAAGTACCCTCTTCGCAGTTGAAGGTTGGCAACGCTGTCTCTCGAAACAATTATGTTGCTTTTCATGAATATAGTTGTTCAAAGCAGCTGATACGAGTATTCATTTACTCCTCTCCAGGAGTTAGGCACAAGACCAGTTTTATCTTCATCCCACAAGGTAAGATGTGACACAAGGTCGGGAAAGTGGGATTGTAAAAACCAGCGCTCGAGAATTTGAGCACTCTGGTCATTAAAAATTGCCTGGGCAGCCCTGTCGGCATTCCCCGGTAGAGGCGCCTCAGACAGTAAGCAATAAACTTACTCTTAACCAAAGGGGAGGCAAAGCCTGGGAGGGTGGACCTCCTAGAACTGCACAGGACACCCACAGACCGGCGTAAATCAAGCCCCGAAGGCCAATACAATACCAGTCTATGGGGTGTAGTATCCATCGGAACAGATACTACACTTTGATCTTAGCCAAAAGGCCAAGCTGATACGAGTATTGATTTACTCCGCTCCAGGAGTTAGGCACAAGGCCAGTTTTTATCCTACTCCCACAAGTAAGATGTGACCAAAGGTCGGGTCGGGAAAGTGGGGTTTGAAAAGCCAGCGCCCGAGAGGTGAGCACTCTGGCCATTAAAAATTGCTGGGGCAGCCCCGTCGGCATTCCCCGGTAGGGGCGCCTCAGGCAGTAAGCAATAAACATACTCCTCCCTAAAGGGGGGAGGCAAAGCCTGGGAGGGTGGATCTCCTAGAACTGCACAGGACAGACCCATAGACCGGCGTAAATCAAGCCCCGAAGGCCAAGACAATACCAGTCTATAGGATGCAGTATCCATCGGAACAGATACTACACTTTGATCTTAGCCAAAAGGCCAAGCTGATACGAGTATTGATATACTCCTCTCCAGGAGTTAGGCACAAGGCCAGTTTTTATCTTACTCCCACAAGTAAGATGTTACCCAAGGTCGGGTCGGGAAAGTGGCGTTTAAAAATTGCCTGGGTAGCCCCGTCGGCATTCCCTGGTAGGGGCACCTCAGGCAGTAAGCAATAAACTTACTCCTCCCCAAAGAGGGGAGGCGAAGCCTGGGAGGGTGGACCTCCTAGAACGGCACAGGACAGACCCATAGACCGGCGTAAATCAAGCCCCGAAGGCCAAGACAATACCAGTCTATGGGGTGCAGTATCCATCGGAACAGATACTACACTTTGATCTTGACCAAAAGGCCAAGCTGATACGAGTAGCAGACTCTCACAACTATCACAGTTGGTGTTTTTGCGTTTTTTTCCTTCTTCTGGGCTGGTTGACGTACGAAAGATTGACAGTCTAGCCTATACTACTAGTAGGTCGAGGAAAAGGTTCGTGCGTTGTGTAAAAATAAATGATGCATGAATTTATGAAAACAACAAAGATTTTTCAAACTAAATAACATCATTGCGCAAACGACCTGCAAGCTTTCTGATTTCGTCAAAATACAAGGCGATCCATAATACAGGCCTGGCAAACATGCGACTGTATTATGGATCGCAGGAAATTTTTAACGACAGATAACAGAATGAAAAAGGGGTAAAAAACAAAACAAATAGTCAACAAATTAATGTTACCAAAGGCAAGATAAGCTACTCTTCTACTAACCTGGATAAGTTTATTTGTGTTTTAACTTATTTTAAAGAGTTTTTTTGTACAAAACAGACCTGGTGTCCACTTGTTCAGTTAGAACACAAAAACAATGGCTGAAAGTACAGTCTTGATAATCGATAAAAATAAACGAAAATTAAACAAAATACTGGTAGAACACCACATTTTCCTACGATTGTTGACATTTTGTTTATTTTTCGACTTTTAACCAATTATCAAGGATCCCCGTGCAGGGCTCATGAACAGCCATTTTGTTTTGCGTTCTAACTGAACAGGTGGACACTGGGGTTGTTTTGAACAAAAAGAAAACGCGTAATATTTATTTGTTTTGTTTTTTACCCTTTTGTGTTCTGTTAACTGTCGTTAAAAATGCCCGGCGATCCATAATACAGGCCTGGTAAACATGCGACTGGGGTCCACGTCTGGAGGCGGACATGTGAAGACCAAACTTACTACTAAATAATAATTACAGAGAAAAGTTTTAGTAAGAAATTTCTTAGTAATGTCCAGTAATTAGCAACTATACATATTATTAGGAAGCAGCTTACAATAATCGATTTATTTCCATCAAATAAAATGTAAAAAGTACAAAATATAAAAGAACTAAATTCACAAAAAATCAATTTATTCACCATGAATTAGACATATTGTTGATATTTCAAAAAAACATGGACCAATTTGTTTGTATTGACTAATTGATTACAGAACATATACTGATATAATACAATTAGAAAGCAAATTCAACATTTTACAAAATCAAATACTTCATGAACAAAATAATTTTCCAAGCAGTTATCATATGTTTTACATTTGCCCTCTTTTTTACATATATTTTGTTGGTTTTATGTTCTTCTTAATGTGAGTTGATTTTATTATTAAGACTGTGTCTAATATGTATTATTGTATCATGAAGAAATAAGCAGTTTCTTCATCTTCTATAAAAACAAATTGTATATGTAACAAACAATAAATTTTGTAAAAACGTATCAAAATTGTTTCTCCAAACATTATTTTGTTCATAAAGCATTTGATTTTGTAAAACGTTGAATTTGCTTTGTGATTGTATCATGTCCTTATATTTTCTGTAATCAAGTAGTCAATATAAACAAATTGACTCATGATTTCTGAAATATAAAAAATGTGTCTAATTAGACACATGGTGAATAAAGTGATTTTTTTAAAAATTTAGTTTTTATATTTTTGTATTTTTTTACATTTGATTTGATGGAAATTAATCAATTATAGTAGGCTGCGTCTTAATAATATATATAATTGCTAATTACTGAAATTTATTACTAAATCTTTTCTCGGTAATTATTATTTCGTAGTAATTTTGTAGTAAGTAGTAGTCATAGACCCCAGTATCATGTTTGCCAGGCCTGTATTATGGATCGCCTTGTCAAAATACCAATCTTTGAACTTTGAATGGAAAATTCATGACAAACTTCTTAAACTTCACCAAAAGACTCAAATCGGCGACTATTCATAAAGTAGTCAGATGTACAACGCCTAGGATATAGGTGGATGCGGCAGAAATGTCGATGTTCTTGTATTTGTTTACATTACAGTTTACCAAGAGAACTCTATTGTAATTAGAAAGAGTAATGCTTTACACTAAGTGGAAATCATTACTTTTACTAAAGAGCTCAACCCAGATGGCTATTGTTATCTATAAACGAGAGGTTTATTATCCAAGTGGGGGTACTCCATCAAGGAACGTAACTTCTGACATTATTTCGTATAACAAGGGTGTCGGAATATTGAAAACCCCTCCTCCTCCTCCTCCTCCTCCTCCTCCTCCATTCTCTCTCCCTCTTTCGGCTGAGTTGTGGTGACCTTTGCCCTGCCCCACCGCTTGTCTCCAACAATCTCTTGCCCTCCTTCCCTTGTCACTACCGGAAGTCGCTCATTTCAGACGAAGCAACGCGTGCAACTAGGGTTAATTAAATCTCGCGAGACTACGGCGAGATCTTGTTGATACCGCAGCGATTGTCAACGCTAATAAATTTCTATTTAAGTCGGTGGTGGTGGTGTGTGGGGGATTTGTGCCTCTTTTTATGACGTCCACGACAGCGTACAAAGACTCGGGCATTTGGGGAGGGGACGAGCAGATCCTGCCCCTAACCCCGACTCCATTATTTCTATATTCACCATTATTTTCTAATCAGTGACCAAAATAGATTTAGATGCGCGATAATCGACTTTTAATTCTTCATTTGCGGCTGTTAAGCGGCCTGTATGCGACCCATGGCGGCCATTGTTGTTCTCATCGAGGATCTTAAATAACAACTCTCTTAATCGTAACTTAAGATGATCCGACAAATTCATGACTTAATCTTTGCATCCAACAATCGCCCTTCCTCCTGCCAAACCGCTATCTCATCCTACCACTCACCATATGTTATGACTTGCTTTCCTTCTATATTTATAGCGTTTATTCATATGCCCTCTCTTTCTTTTCTCTCTCTCCCCCTCTCTCACTATCTCTGTTATTTTCCTTAGTTTATTCCCCCTCTCTTTATTTTACCCGCTTTTTTCTTCCTATCTCACTCCCTTTATTTCTTTATTTTTCGACCACTTTTCCATTTTACTTTTATGATTTTCTTTCTTTCATTTAATGTGTGATTCTGTCCTAATTAGCTACTATCGATATAAGCCTGTTTATATCGATCGATCTATTTATTCGAGTTAGTCCATACATACATAATCTATCTATACATATCTATACATACCTATCTATCTATACATATCTATCTATCTATACATATCTATCTATACATACCTATCTATCTATACATATCTATCTATCTATACATATCTATCTATACATACCTATCTATCTATACATATCTATCTATACATATCTATCTATACATACCTATCTATCTATACATATCTATCTATCTATACATACCTATCTATACCTATCTATCTATCTATACATACCTATCTATCTATCTATACATACCTATCTATCTATACATATCTATCTATACATACCTATCTATCTATACATATCTATCTATACATATCTATCTATACATACCTATCTATCTATACATATCTATCTATACATACCTATCTATCTATACATATCTATCTATACATACCTATCTATCTATACATATCTATCTATACATATCTATCTATACATACCTATCTATCTATACCTATCTATCTATACATACCTATCTATCTATACATATCTATCTATCTATACATATCTATCTATACATACCTATCTATCTATACATATCTATCTATACATATCTATCTATACATACCTATCTATCTATACATATCTATCTATCTATACATACCTATCTATACCTATCTATCTATCTATACATATCTATCTATACATATCTATCTATACATACCTATCTATCTATACCTATCTATCTATCCATACCTATCTATACATATCTATCTATACATATCTATCTACGTATTACAGTATGTTCATATCTATTAATCTATCTATACATAAATACATAAATACATACATAAATACATACGTACATGCATAAATACATAAATACATACATAAATACATAAATACATACATAAATACATAAATACATAAATACATAAATACATACATAAATACATAAATACATACATAAATACATAAATACATAAATACATACATAAATACATAAATACATACATAAATACATAAATACATACGTACATGATGAGTGTCACTTCTTTACCGAAGAAGATTGCAATAACCGATTGTGGTCACGCATATTGTTCAGCATTCCTGTTTATTTTTACATGTCTTAATTGCCGTGGGTCTGTCCTCATCTCGAGTGTTATTATCACAACGTTTCGGCCGATATAACCTCCGACCTTCTTGTACGGAATTTCGAACAGAACCCTTTTTTTTAATCCACGGATGTAGCTTGCTCTCGTTCCATCAGCCATGACCGGGTAGAAGTCTTAAGTAATTCATAATTGTATTCCTAGTGTCGCCCGCACTGAGGATTGAACCTTCATCTTTCATTTAGAACTGATTATTACTTAGCACTTATATCCGTTGCGCACGGGTCCTTGCATGTATATGTACTATATACATTTGTTGTTAATAATTAAAAGTGGGAAACTTAAAACGCTGTTTTAATCCACTATTCTCAACGCTCAAATACTTAATTTATTCTAATAGTAGATTTGATCGCAAATTACCGAAAATCAAGCGCCCAGATTGAATAATAATCATCACCATTGGATTCTTCGTTCAATCGTACGCGAAGAATGTTGCGTTCAATTTTATTTTTTACAAGTCATTGTCATAACTAAAATAAAGTAAAACGTTGCCGTTGCTTTTAATTGATGTCCGGCGCGAACGAAGACCCCACGATGTCATTGTAAAACGCCCTCACACAAAACTAATACAATCATTGGATTCCTGAGAGCGATAAAGTAAAACGTTTCCTTTGCTTTTTTTATGGATATATTTTGTATGAGGGCGTCTTCCGTAAAGAAATGAATTGTTTACGTCTTACTTGCATATTATGATAACAGGTACAATAACTCTATTTGTAAAATCTGTTTACAAAGTTCTCTTAATGAAATGCTGTAAGCGGCGTTTCGTGAATATTCACTTATTCTTGTAGAGTCGTGTGCGAACAATCACGTAACAGATAAGCTGGTTCGAATGGTTGCCATAGCAACTGCTTGCGTGTAAGCATTCAGACAATATTTCGGCTAGACTGCAGTTAGGTCTTTCTGCTACATTTTTTTAACAGAATTTTCTTTCTATTTACAATGGTTGGCAATCATTTTCTCAGCTATTTCTTTGATTCTCACGGTCAATTACGTTAGCACTGATAATATAATGAACACACTGGCACTACCAAACACAGCTGTCTGAAGATACCGGCTTCCTGACCAAAAAGTGCACCAAACATTGATGTTATTGTTTTTTTACCTTTCCCTTTGCAAAACTCAATCACGTTCTGCAGAGCCAAACACAAAAACTACAATTTCCTCTACAAAACAACCAAAATCAAACATCATGGAAAAATATTTGAAGATAAAAAGAACTTGAAGCATAACAACTTTTACCAAAATGACTGAATTCTGCATTAAATAATCCGAAAAGTGTTGATATGCCGTAAAACAAAATAACTAAACCTATAATGAACACAATATCAAACATGGCGTCGTGTGATATAACTTTCCATAGAGGAAGTCAGTAACATACATTTCGCTTCTCACACAGCTGACTCTTTCGTCTTTCATTAATACATAAATAATTATGACCCCCACCTGAAAAAAAACAACAATTGTACAAAATAGGGTCCCAAACAATTTTTAAGGAGATACGTGTAAACATATGGTTTATTTTTTGGCACGTATAAACTGCATATTTTTCAAGAAAGTACTTCTTCGCTTATTCATTAACGGTG
>OY744538.1:8014657-8022157 GCA_963556195.1 Sepiola atlantica
CCTCTCCCCAATTGACCAGTTAACTATGTTATAGAATTTCATTCTTGTGGTCTCCTGGTCTTACCGGATTCCAGGACAAGAATTCATCTAGTCTGGTGGAGTATCCAGCTAAGTTTTGTTACTTGAGGTAACATTACTCGGAGAAGATGCACCTTTCCGTGTATAGCCGTGTTGAGAGGATCTTATTTGGGCTTCGAATACGATGTTAATTTGAATATTATGTCAGGGTTTACTTGTCAGGTGAAGTATTCTCATGTCGGGTTGTGCTGACTAACCCTTGTACAGAGAGACCGAATACAATCGAGGATGGTGTCTAATAGGTAATTCAAACTATTTATATATGTTTTATTATTGATGTAAATAACAGTAACCCGTTCTGATGGTAATATAGGTTTTATAAATAAAAAAAAACACTTTTTTATTTATTTATTTAGATTATTCGAAATACTTACCGTTAAACCTTTAGAGAGGGGTTCAATTAAAAGAGAAATGAGTTATGCCCACTGGTTTCATGCCGTTACACATTCATCAGATGACGCTAACACGTATTAGAGTTCTCTGAGGAATATTATCTTTAATTAACTTTTTAATGTACACATACATATATGTTTCATCTTCGAACAACAATTATATATAGAGACATATATATAGAAAGCTGTTCCATCGATCGCATGATTTGAACCTTGGACCCCAGTCACCATTGACTGTTAAGATCCAAACACTTCAATCGATACAGTCTCCGTAACGGCCATATGAAATGAAAGATAAATAAATCTGATTTAGACACACACACACACACACACACACACACACACACACACATATATATATATATATATATATATATATATATATATATATATATATATATATGAAATGAAAAAGGAAAAACCAAGAGATATTTTTTATATATTCATCAACGTTTCGCCTTTATTGAAAGACTTCCTCAGGATGATAATTTTAAGAACATGCTGCCTTAATGTACCCACTCACAGCTTTCCATATTCATTTCACTCTCTGCTACTGACTAACTTTTGGCTAAGATCAAAGTGTAGTATCTGTTCCGATGGATACTACACCCCATAGACTGGTATTGTCTTGGCCTTCGGGGCTTGATTTACGCAGGTATATGGGTCTGTCCTGTGCAGTTCTAGGAGGTCCACCCTCCCAGGCTTCGCCCTCCCTCTTTGGGGAGAAGTAAGTTTATTGCGTACTGCCTGAGGCGCCCAGGGAATGCTGACGGGACTGCCCAGGCAATTTTTAATGGCCAGAGTGCTCGCCTTCTCGGGCGCTGGCTTTTCAAGACCCACTTTCCCGACCCGACCTTGGGTCACATCTTACCTTGTGGGAGTAAGATAAAAACTGGCCTTGTGCCTAACTCCTGGAGAGGAGTAAATCAATACTGACTAACTTCTCGCAGCCCGGACTCTCGTCCAGCGCTCTTAGTAGCCACGGCTACTACTTTTCCTTATCAACCCATCATGTCAATCCAATATTTCGATGTACTTGCATGACATTTTTCTTAAAATTACATCCTGAGGAAGTCTTTCAATAAAGACGAAACGTTGATGAATATATAAAAAATATCTCTTGGTTTTTTCCTTTTTCATTTCCCATTACGTCGGATTACTCTCATCCTTCCATTCTCATTATATATATATATATATATATATATATATATATATATATATATATATATATATATATATATATATTTATTAAAATAAACATAGTTGGAGTAAACTATGTTTATTTTAATATAAAAGCTCTAATATATATTGAGCACTTTTGAAAAGTAATGGTTTTGTTCATTTAGTTAATATTTGAACTTAATTAATTAATATATATATATATATATGTGTGTGTGTGTGTGTGTGTGTGTGTGTGTGTGTGTGTGTGTGTGTGCGTGTGTGCCAAATATAGGCATCTCATATTGACAGGGTCATGTTTAGTCCTTTCGGTGCACCATCTGATGAGATGCTGCCGCTGACACCGTGACACTGTTTAGTCTTCGATTGACTCGAAATCTCCTCCATCATCGTTACGCCATTTTCCCCTTCTCCCTGGGACCTGTTGCTCGACACTGTTGTGACAGCCAGTAAAAGCACAAATTCCGGATGGCATCGACGCCGATTTCGGGGCCTTGCCTCCTCAACTCCGTCAATTCGTCCACTGCGACGGTTTTTCATTTCTTATCTCGAGTATCTCACACTTGATGACATTCATCTTCCTTCCCAGGGCGCAAGGGGCGGGAGGGCTCTATCGGTGTCAGGTCGTGTGAACGTGGCGGCCCGTAATAATAAATAAATACGAAATGACGAATAAAATACAAATGTAATGTCAGGGTAACATCACTACTTTGTATTTACTAACACACACACACACACACACACACACACACACACACACACACACACACACACACACACACACACACACACACACACACACACAGAGGGGAGTTTGAATTACTTACTGGGGAGTTTGAATTACCTACTGGGGAGTTTGAATTACCTACTATACACTATTCTCGATTTTCTTCGGTCTCTCTGTAAAAGGGTCTATCAGGAAAACCTGACATTGGGATACTTCACCCTACAAGTAAACCCTGACCAAATATTCAAAATAACATAGTATTCGAAGCCCAAATAAGATCACCTCGGTTTGGCTTTACACCAGCTTAGACGAGGAATGGAGCACTTTCTCCTAGTGATGTTACCTCAAGTAACAGCACATAGCTGGATACTCCACCAGACTAGATGAATTCTTGTCCTGGAATCCGTTAAGATTAAGAGACTAAAATAAAGATATATTATAACATAATCAACTGGTCAATTGGGGAGAGGAAAATTAATGTTATTAACTTTTTTTACTTTTAAGAAACGTTTAGAAATAAAGGATAATTTTAATAGAATATTCAAATATCTATGTACCTTATATAGAGATCAAGTGTTAGCCCCCTTGATTTCTGAGAATTTCAATTGAAGTAAAAATGAAAGTGAGATCTCATCAGGAAGAGTTAGAAATTTCCAAATATGATCTAAGGTTAAGATCGGATTCTAACTCTTCCTGATGAGATCTCAGTTTATAATAGCTGTTGATCGATAACATCGACATGCCAGTGTCGCAGATTTTGTACATGTCTGTGTAAATAAAAATAATCATATATAAAAGCTCTATTTGATATTGAGCACTTTTTATAAACCCGGTTGAAATTCTTTGGATTACTACCCTGTGGATGTTTTACCTGGATTAATATATATATATATATATATATATATATATATATATATATATATCAATGCACATTGATCTTTATCATAGAAGGGAAAATGTTTTTTATTTACATACTATACCATTAAGAATCTACCGAATGGTATGCGGGTTTAACATGCGATAGATGTTTAATGCTATACTATGTAAATTAAAAATTATTACAATTGAGGACTTTAATGTTTTTAATCAAATGACATTATATATATATATATATATATATATATATATATATACATATACATATACATATATATATAAATATATAAATATGTATATATATATATAAATATATATATATATAAATATATATAAATATATATATATAAATATAAGCTGTCTGTGTCTGTGAGTGCGTTTCATAGTTTTACTAATCATCAGAACGGCTCGACTTTGAGTTCGAACCCACGACCACACTGTCTGTGGCCTAGTAAGTTACCCCTGGACCACGACTCCTTGTCAAATTTTAAAGCCAAAATAATAAAATATGTCCCAAGCGACAAAATCCATTTAAATAGGAAGCTCACCCTCTCACGGCTTAGGTAGCGATGTGTAATTAAATAGTAATCCACGGACACGTGTTTCGCCGTTACTGCGGCTCATCAGCGTGGCTGACTATGACAGGATTCGAAACTTCGATAACAGGCACTGTAATCGAGTACTCTACCACCAAGCCACGATCCTGATAGCTGATGCGTATCGGCTTTTAAAACCGATTCAAGATTTGGAATTAACACTTATATACTGTGCTCAATGCTTTTTCGGGCAGAGCGTTATAATAACTGAATAAATTACGTGTTATTAATCCGTCATGCTTATTGGTTTCACGCCGCATGCGATTCATCAGATGATTCTAATACGTGTTAGAGTCATCTGACGAATCGTTAACGGCGTGAAACCAGTGGTCATAACACATAATTTATTTAATTATTATACACACATATCAATAATAGATTATATATTAGGATTATCTTCACATTTTACTGTATATATTACTGTTTTATATTATACTAGCAGAGATACCCGGTGTTGCCCAGGTTAGAGTGTGGGATAGCATCATATGCAACATCATTGTAGGGAGAGTTTACTTTAACAGCAACCATGATGCTGTCAGCTAGATATCTTACTCACCGAGCTATTCAGATATATGTTAATACTCTTAAACTAACGCTAATAAATAGATTAATTTCATTGTGTAACATGTTTGAAAATTGTCGTTAGCTTCTTTAAGGGGCAGCCAGAGATGCAAAAATACTTCCATTATATTCACATGCAAATTGTGCATGTGAATGCAATTATATTGAAAGTACACTTCTTAGTACGTCTTCGTTTTTAGGAGCAGACATGCACCGATAGAAAGGTGTTCTTCATTTGTTTAACAAAATCTCGCATCATGTCGGCTGATTCTAAAATGTCAAAATTATCGTTTCAAGGGCACTTCTAAGCTGTAGTAAAATTTAAATCGCATATTTATTTCATTTGAACCAAAGGGAAAACAGTTTTCAGTGGAGGGGTTGTGCCCCTTGGGACCCTCTTAATATTATCAACATTTGTTGAAATTCTGGGAATTACATCATTTTTGGTTATTTACATATGGTTTAAATTTCATTTGAATCTAAGGGAAAACAGTTTTCAGTGAGAGGGCAGTTGTGCCGCCCGGTGATCCCCAACGTTGAAGTGATATATTTCTTGTATAGCCTATGACCTTCACTGAGAGGTCAATAGTCCACACGTCAATTTTCAAGCAATTCTGTCCAGCGGTTTGGGTGAACATAAGATACAAAGATCAGGCAGACACACACACAGTTACTCTTTTTATCTCTCCATAGATATAATCCTTAAACCCATTTTCTCACCCTATTTTCTTTAGAATACACATTATTAACCCTTAAAACAGTAACGGCCAAATATACTACTTGTAAACATTGACTCACGGGATTTATATAGATTTTTTTTTTTTTTTAATTTTTTAATTTTTTTTTTTTATAATTTTTTTTTCATTTTTAAACCCTAACTGTTACTCCCCCCACCCTTTTTCAAACTTTATTAAACCTCCCTTACACTAAATTTAAACAAACATACATAACACTCTAAGCAAATAACGCGCCCAAACGAGAGTGACACGTGGCTTCAGATTTCCAAAACAGATGACAACATAAGCTCAAGAGATCGGCTTCAGATTTCCAAAACAGATGACAACATAAGCTGAAGAGAGCTGGATGGCTAAGTCCTTCTGTGCTTGAAACCGACGGTACGAATGTTGTACTAATTTTTCTGTACCAAAATAAATAAATATTATGCTCTTAATTTTAATTCTCAATTAATCGAGCACTCTGCTGGGATTCTTCCTACTATATTACAAAAGAAGTTATATATATATATATATATATATATATATATATATATATATATATATAAATATATATATATATATATATATATAAATATATATATATATATATATATATATATATATATATATATATATATAATAAAATACTAATGTATTAACACACGCATATATATGTATACATGTTGCATTACCCTTTCTTTCAGGGTACCCGGTAAGATCCAACAAGAATGACAAAAAACAGAACGTATATGGAAAACTTTGGTTTTCTTTATTTGCCATCACCAGATGGTTTACGCCGGCTACGCACACATATTAAACAATCTTTTAACATACTTTTGTCTCATAGAATTCTTTTTCTTGTTGAGGTCACAGACTTGGTTTCCGCTTACAACTCGTTCGTATATACATCCGATTGGAAAGCAATTTGCTCTGCATTGTCTATATCGAGCGTGAACTGAAGCAATTTTTTCACAAGCACTTCCAATTGTCTGTTTGATGAAGTACAAGTCAGGGGATTCGTTCACTGTACCAACTTGCTTATCATCCGCATTTTTTTAGTCAGCGGACACGAAAGCCTAACAGCAAGATGGGATTGGGTATCATAGCCAATAAAGCTTCATTGGTGCCATAAACATCGGTAAACTCCCATTCTTCCGGTACTTCGATACTCCGATCATGAAGCGCTTCGGGTTTTCACGTTTTTGAAACCGCCGCCTTTCAAGTCTCCTTGCACTGTGGAACCTTCTCCTTTTTAACAGTTATCAAGTCGCCTTTTTTCCCGACGTCCCACCCACAATGGACTCGTCCACGATTCATTTTTGCCATTCTTCATTATCCTACATATATACATCAATTTGAAGATTTACGTTGACAATGCTCATTTTATACACAATACGAAAACATCGCAAATATGAAAACATGCGACTCATAACTATTCTATTTATTTTATAACTTAGCAACACGTTTTAATTTTATTTGTAATACACATTGTACACGATCCATTGAATGGTTGTTTCTTTTTACGGCACATCAACCCTTTTCGATTATTTAGTACTGAAACACAATATCTATTGCAAACGATCCATGAGGTTCGTCTGTTTTACGGCATATCAATCTGTTTTTGGGATGATTTAATGCTGATTCACAATGTCAATTGGAAACGATTAATTGAATCCAAGTTGCTATTCTCAACGTTATTAGTGTATAATTGAATACAATAAATCGAAGGCGACGCCGAAGTCTGCATCTGTATTTACTAGTAATGGAGATGGAGAGAACTAAAAAAAAGAAATATATGATGATTAGAGAATAAGAGAGAAAGAGAGAGAGAGAAAGAGAGAGGAAGAAAGAGAGAGAGAAAGAGAGAGAGAAAGATAGAGAGAAAGAGAGAGAGAGGGAGAGAGAGAAAGAGAGAGAGAGAGAAAGAGAGAGAGAAAGAGAGAGAGAGAAAGAGAGAGAAAGAGAAAGAGAGAGAGAGAGAGAGAGAAAGAGAGAGGAAGAGAGAAAGAGAGAGAGAGGAAGAAAGAGAGAGAGAAAGACAGAGAAATATAGAGAGAAAGAGAAAGAGAAAGAGAGAGAGAGAAAGAGAGAGAGAAAGAGAAAGAGAAAGAGAGAGAGAGAAAGAGAGAGAGAAAGATAGAGAGAGGGAGAGAGGGGGAGAGAAAGAGAAAGAGAGAGAGAGAGAAAGAGAAAGAGAGAGAGAGAGAGAGACATAAGAAGCTTAAAAAAGAGATAGAAAGAAAGACATGAGAAATTGAAAAAAATTGAAAGCAAGAACGAAAGAAATATAAAAGGCTAAAAAAAGATATAGAAAGAAAGGAATAAAAGTGAAAAAGAGAGAAAGAAAGAAAGGAATATATAAAAGTGAAAAGGAG
>OY744538.1:8042157-8054657 GCA_963556195.1 Sepiola atlantica
TTAATACTACTCACTACAGTGCCCAGCCTAAATTGGGGAGCGACAAATAATTATAAATATTTGTTTATCTACATACGTATACGTTCCATCCTTCCGGAATCGTCAGTGTAGAGATAATTATTCAAACCGGTCGCATGATTCAAACCACCGGAAAAGGTGATGTTTATAACTCACATCCCGACGTCTTAACCCTCACGGCCACCATTAAAACTACATAAACAAGGAGAGTTTTAAACCTATTGTAGGCAGCTGACGTCGACAGTGTTCAACTTATGAAGGAACATGCATTAAAGCTATGATTTTAACGGCTGTATTAATACTATTCACTACAGCGCCCAGCCTTGATTGAGGGCGACAAATAATTATAAATATTTGTTTATCTACATATGTATACGTTTCATCTATTATATAATTTAATTTGAAATGAGTTATCTTTCTGTTGATTGTTATTTTTAGTTGATTATTGAAAAATGTTTCATGTTAGCAATCGTTTGGGTCGGAGTAAGTTATTTTTTAAATAAATTGTACCTAAGTACGTTTTTTTTGTTGCCAGTAACACGGTACAACAATAAAAAAAATGAAAATTGGCTAGTCAGAACCAAATTTGCGTGTGTGTAAGAGAGAGAGAGAGAGAGAGAGAGAGAGAGAGAGAGAGAGAGAGAGAGAGAGAGAGAGATGGATGAATACAGGGAAGTGAGAGAAAATACATGTGTATATAAGAATGAATAAAAACGGACAATGAAAGAGAACTAAATAGACCGAGGGAAAGAGAGGGAGAGAGAAAGAGAGAAAGAAAGAGAAGGATAGAGCGAGAGAGAGAGAGAGAGAGAGAGGTAGATAGAGAGAAAGAAGAAAAGGAGATATAGAAAGAGATGCTACATAATTAGCAAATTCAAACATCGATGTATACCGAAGTGTGAAATTTTCAATAGCTTTGTTCTTTTTAGAACTGAGATAAAAGAGAGAGAGTGAGAGAGAGAGAGAGAGGCGGAAAGGGAGAGAGAGAGAGAGAGAAGAGAAGGAGAGAATAGGGACAAGTGGAAGGGACGAGAAGAAGTAGAGAAAAAAAACGGGTCTGCCCCCTTTCCACCCCGGCCAAAACGGCTAACAAAATCGGCGTTTTTCCCGCCGGCGAAAAGACGGTTTTACCAGACAATGGACGAGACGGCGGTTTTGCCCCCTCGCGGTCAGTCTCGGCATCGTTCCAGGCTTCAAAGAGACCGCGAGACACTCGGAGCAGCACCGTTTTCAATTGTTAAAGGGTGGGGGTACTGTAGAGTTGAGGAGAAGGAATCATCGAGGCTGCTTAAGACAGGGAATTGATGGGGGTATAAACAAGTTGAAATACGAGATTCTAAAGAAGAATAATAGAAAAGCGCGAACTACAAATGAAATAGTCCAGAGAAGTAGTTATTGTCTAATTAATAATATTAACAATTCAATTACACAATGTGTATATATATATATATATATATATATATATATATATATATATATATATATATATATATATATATATATATATATATATATAATGAAAAAAGAACGCCAAACACTATATTAGTTATGTATTCATCAACGTTTCGTCTTTATTGTAGACATTTTCAGGATGAAGAAAAATCAAGGAAAATAATACAGTTATTAATTTTGATTTGCCAGAAATTGTCCAAGTTTCGGCATGGCTGTTGATGAGAGAATATATATATATATATATATATATATATATATATATATATATATATATATAAACATACATACATACACACATATACACACATATATATATATATGTAGTTGAAATAACTTTATATATATGTAGATATATGTAAACAGATATATATGTAGATAAAATGCATTTACAGTGGATTAATCTCTCGCTGACTTACTGAGTTGTTGAACGAAGGCCGTGTGGGCTAAGACGTTGGAATTTGAGTTTGAAATATAACTCGTGTTCCGGGGTTCGAGTCCGGCGACCGGTGTTAATAATTCTTCTCTACTCTGACGATCACCGTTAGAGCAACACGTATACGTATGTAGATAAAAACAAGTATTATATATATATATATATATATATATATATATATATATACATATATATATATATATACATATATATACATATATACATATATATACATATATGCATATATATAAATACATATATACATATATGTACATACATATATACATATATGTACATGCATATATATATACATACATATTTACATATATATACATACATATATATATATACATACATATTTACATATATATATATTACATATATATACATACATATATATACATACATATTTACATATATATACATACATATATACATACATACATATTTACATATATATACATATATATACATACATATATATACATATATATTTACATATATATATATATATATACATATATATACATATATATATATGTTATACCTGGATAGCAATACATCTGGCAAATCGATATTTGATTCTGACTAGTCCTTTTCTTTTTTCTACTTCTATGTTATTAGCGTGAATATAATTCGGTTCGTTTAGTTTCATTCCACTAATACTCAATCCGGTTAGGAATGTTGATACAATGGTGATATTTTACCTCACTTTCCTAAACAGCTTTAAAAATGTAACCTTATCGCCATTCATTTCGACTATCGCATATACAATTACATATGTTTACATTATAATTATTCAACTATTTATTTATTAACATTACTTGTGTCCGATGATAGTCGGTACAATTATTTTGGGAGTAACTAGGTTAAATGGGTTTTTTTCTTAAATGATATGCGCGGTTAATTCGTAATCATTACGATTACGTTTGCAAGGATGTAAGCGGTTGCTTCTTATTCTATAACAATAAATTATTTTTATGGTACTTTGACACCTTTCTACTTAACTGATTTTTTCCATAAATATATTTTGTTTATTATTATATTGTAAATTATATTTTGTTTATTATTATATTGTAAATTATATTTTGTTTATTATTATATTGTGAATTATATTTTGTTTATTATTATATTGTCAATTATATTTTGTTTATTATTATATTGTCAATTATATTTTGTTTATTATTATATTGTCAATTATATTTTGTTTATTATTATATTGTCAATTATATTTTGTTTATTATTATATTGTCAATTATATTTTGTTTATTATTATATTGTCAATTATATTTTGTTTATTATTATATTGTCAATTATATTTTGTTTATTATTATATTGTCAATTATATTTTGTTTATCATTATATTGTCAATTATATTTTGTTTATTATTATATTGTCAATTATATTTTGTTTATCATTATATTGTCAATTATATTTTGTTTATTATCATATTGTCAATTATATTTTGTTTATTATTATATTGTCAATTATATTTTGTTTATTATTATATTGTACATTATATTTTTTTTCTCATTATATTGTCAATTATATTTTGTTTATTATTATATTGTCAATTATATTTTGTTTATTATTATATTGTCAATTATATTTTGTTTATTATTATATTGTACATTATATTTTGTTTATTATTATATTGTCAATTATATTTTGTTTATTATTATATTGTACATTATATTTTTTTTATCATTATATTGTCAATTATATTTTGTTTTATTATTATATTGTCAATTATATTTTGTTTATTATATTGTCAATTATATTTTGTTTATTATATTGTCAATTATATTTTGTTTATTATTATATTGTCAATTATATTTTGTTTATTATTATATTGTACATTATATTTTGTTTATTATATTGTCAATTATAATTTGTTTATTATTATATTGTACATTATATTTTGTTTATTATATTGTCAATAATATTTTGTTTATTATTATATTGTACATTATATTTTGTTTATTATTATATTGTCAATTATATTTTGTTTGTTATTATATTGTCAATTATAATTTGTTTATTATTATATTGTACATTATATTTTGTTTATTATATTGTCAATTATATTTTGTTTATTATATTGTCAATTATATTTTGTTTATTATTATATTGTAAATTATATTTTGTTTATTATTATATTGTCAATTATATTTTGTTTATTATATTGTCAATTATATTTTGTTTATTATTATATTGTCAATTATATTTTGTTTATTATTATATTGTCAATTATATTTTGTTTATTATTATATTGTCAATTATATTTTGTTTATTATTATATTGTACATTATATTTTGTTTATTATTATATTGTCAATTATATTTTGTTTATTATTAAATTGTCAATTATATTTTGTTTATTATTATATTGTCAATTATATTTTGTTTATTATTATATTGTCAATTATATTTTGTTTATTATTATATTGTACATTATATTTTGTTTATTATTATATTGTCAATTATATTTTGTTTATTATTATATTGTCAATTATATTTTGTTTATTATTATATTGTCAATTATATTTTGTTTATTATTATATTGTCAATTATATTTTGTTTATTATTATATTGTCAATTAAATTTTGTTTATTATTATATTGTCAATTATATTTTGTTTATTATTATATTGTCAATTATATTTTGTTTATTATTATATTGTCAATTATATTTTGTTTATTATTATATTGTCAATTATATTTTGTTTATTATAATATTGTCAATTATATTTTGTTTATTATTATATTGTCAAATATATTTTGTTTATTATTATATTGTCAAATATATTTTGTTTATTATTATATTGTAAATTATATTTTGTTTATTATTATATTGTAAATTATATTTTGTTTATTATAATATTGTCAATTATATTTTGTTTATTATTATATTGTCAATTATATTTTGTTTATTATTATATTGTCAAATATATTTTGTTTATTATTATATTGTAAATTATATTTTGTTTATTATAATATTGTCAATTATATTTTGTTTATTATTATATTGTCAATTATATTTTGTTTATTATAATATTGTCAATTATATTTTGTTTATTATTATATTGTCAATTATATTTTGTTTATTATTATATTGTCAAATATATTTTGTTTATTATTATATTGTAAATTATATTTTGTTTATTATAATATTGTCAATTATATTTTGTTTATTATATTGTCAATTATATTTTGTTTATTATTATATTGTCAATTATATTTTGTTTATTATTATATTGTACTTTATATTTTGTTTATTATTATATTGTCAATTATATAGAAATACCATCTCGTTATTTACTTTTGTTTTCATTATTTCTTTGTATACAAATCATATTCTAATAATAATGGTTTATTACTTAGTGCGTTGTGTCATGATACGCGTGCTGTTTTTCATAAGTATTTCTATCTCCCCAGAAAATGAACTTTCTCTCAACGTTCCGGCCTTGTGCCACATCTTCCTGCGGTGGAAAGGAAGTAAATACCCAGTCTGTCTATAACATACTATTCTGTACTTCTGTAAATACACCCTCTTGTAAATATACCACCGTGTTGTCTTATTTATTGTCGACCGCTCAAGGTCACAACACATAAATAAACTTAAGTACTCTATTATCAAAATATATAAATGCATGACGCTTAATTAGAATCATATCTTTGCGAGCAGGTAAAAGTATTAAGTATGTTAAAACAATGACTCTGTTTCAGATCCATCATTTGATATGGTCGATGGATATCTGCGTTTGATTGGCTGGAATTGAGAGGAAAAGGAATACTTACGCGTGTGGTGGGAGTATCTCATATGGAGGATATCACAGGCGTGTATGTAATGATACAATGTTTTCTCTATCAAATCTTGAGGCTCGTAACCAGTTAACTGAGCAACCCTGTAGGAAGAAAGAGGAAAATATGGAGAACATTTTGAACCGGAAGTGTCAGGTAATCATGAGAACAACGCATGCGTATTGTATACAGAGGCAATTTATTTTAATTTGTTCACATACAGAAAATCTTTATCTCCCCATCTCTCTCTCTCTCCCCATCTCTCTCTCCCATCTCTCTCTCCCGATCTCCCTCTCTCTCCCCATCTCTCCCCATCTCTCTCTCCCCATCTCTCCCCATCTCTCTCTCTCCCCATCTCTCTCCCCATCTCTCTCTCCCCCCATCTCTCTCTCCCCCCATCTCTCTCTCTACCCATCTCTCTAACCCCATCTCTCTCTCCCCATCTCTCTCCCCATCTCTCTCTACCCATCTCTCTAACCCCATCTCTCTCTCCCCATCTCTCTCTCCCCCATCTCTCTCCCCATCTCTCTCTCCCCCATCTCTCTCCCCATCTCTCTCTCCCCATCTTTCTCTTTCTCCCCATCTCTCTCTCCCCATCTCCCTCTCTCTCCCCATCTCTCCCCATCTCTCTCTCTCTCTCCCCATCTCTCTCCCCCATCTCTCTCCCTCATCTCTCTCTCCCCATCTCTCTCTCTCTCCCCATCTCTCTCTCTCCCCATCTCTCCCCATCTCTCTCTCCCCATCTCTCTCTCCCAATCTCTCTCCCTCATCTCTCTCCCCCCATCTCTCTCCCCATCTCTCTCTCCCCATCTCTCTCTCCCCATCTCTCTCTCTCTCTCTCTCTCTCTCTCTCACTATTGCTTTTTTTCTTTCTCTCTTTTCTTCTCACTTTCCTTACATCTGAGTATATATTTCCTGCCTTCCTCTACTATAGTGAACTTTGTTTATAGTGGGGTATCTAGCTACCCCCCCCCCTCCAAAAAAAAATAATGGATTCTCCTTTCACAGATGCAACTTTTTTGTCGCGATCGGACCCATCGGCATTCTCAGGTAATGGAACGTTAGGCAATCCTCCCTCCGAAGGAGGATGTAATGTCTGGGAGGATGGCCTCCCGGAGCCGAACAGAACCATACCTTACACTGACATAACACCGAGGGCCCCTCGACCAGGAAACTGTAAGTATGCGGGCATACAAAATTCTGAGTCTTTATGTAAAGTTTTTTTTATAATTTCTAATCCTAAAAGAAGAAAAAAATAGAAAGACAGGTTCTTTTGTATTTTAAGTTCCCTAAGTGCTCATAATTTTTGTTTGTTTATTTTTATTTATTTATTTATTTATTTTTAAGTAAAACGATTTTTTTTATTGTAAGGCAATAAAATATTATTATGATTTGGTATTATTCGGATTATTCGGACTACTAACCTCGGTAAGAGACTATATTGCCACAGCGAAACCGGATGTGGAATCGGTAGAATTGGTTCCGTGCATTGATTACAAAAAGGTAAACGTATACCTGCGATTGGAATACGCCACCCCGGGATTAGAGTTAGTGGTTAGGGTTAGGGTTAGAGTTAGTGGTTGGGTTAATAAAATATGTTTTTTTATTTTAATTTTTCTAAAATAAAATGTAAGAAAAAAAAGAACAACATTTTCTTCGTTTGGTTTTTAGTGCGTATCGATTAAACAACTGGTGTCACGGCGAAAAGGAATTTTCATTAATGAACTATTTGCAAAAGGACATTTCATTAATGAACTATTTGCAAAAGGACATTTCATTAATGAACTATTTGCAAAAGGACATTTCATTAATGAACTATTTGCAAAAGGACATTTCATTAATGAACTATTTGCAAAAGGACATTTCATTAATTAACTATTTGCAAAAGGACATTTCATTAATGAACTATTTGCAAAAGGACATTTCATTAATTAACTATTTGCAAAAGGACATTTCATTAATGAACTATTTGCAAAAGGACATTTCATTAATTAACTATTTGCAAAAGGACATTTCATTAATTAACTATTTGCAAAAGGACATTTCATTAATGAACTATTTGCAAAAGGACATTTCATTAATTAACTATTTGCAAAAGGACATTTCATTAATGAACTATTTGCAAAAAGGACATTTTATTAATTAACTAGTTGCAAAAGGACATTTAATTAACTATTTGCAAAAGGACATTTCATTAATGAACTATTTGCAAAAGGACCTTTCATTAATGAACTATTTGCAAAAGGACATTTCATTAATTAACTATTTGCAAAAGGACCTTTCATTAATGAACTATTTGCAAAAGGACATTTCATTAATGAACTATTTGCAAAAGGACATTTCATTAATGAACTATTTGCAAAAGGACATTTCATTGATGAACTATTTGCAAAAGGACATTTCATTAATTAACTATTCGTTTTGATTGTTTTCAGAGTTATACTTATAGATAGTTTCAATATCGTGAATAACTGCTTAGCATTTCGGATGGGAAAAGTCTTCTCGGCCATTTCCGGTAAATTTAAATGGGTCTTGCTAGTAATAAAGAAATAAGGAGCAGAGAGACAATTAAATCGAGTCTAAAACGTTTAGCAGATTTCGCCATTCTCAGACTTCGTAATGGAAAATTTACTCTACTAAATTAATATATCTTTAAACCCATAACTTCAGTTACGCAATTTGAAATTTCACACCTTTTTCTATCATATTATTATCATTTTTATTATTCATTTAAAGGTTTGTTCATTTGTCCTTTTAAAAGTTCCAAGTGTGACTCATTCTTCAGAGAAGCAGTACTTCCGGTAATTACGTGTATATCAGATAATACAAAGTGCGCATGCGTGGCCGGATGTGATGTTGTAAAAAAGTTCTCGCTCCTCCTATAGTAATGGAGGGATCCTTTGAAAGAGTACAAAATAGGTGAGAACAAACCCGTCGGTATTCCCTGATAAGGACTCCTCAAATGATAACAAATAAACTAACTCCTCCCCGGAAGGAGGAGGTAATGTTTTGGAGAGTGGGCTCCTAGGACCGAATCGAACAACACATCATTCTTAGAAAGAAGGGGCTGATGGTTCAGAACAACCCAGAGGTTATCTTAGAATGGAGAAACAAAATCATGCACTTAATTAATCCAAAGCGAACCTCGGCCGGAACCGGATGTGACGTTATACTCGTAATACTCACCTAGCATCTAAAAAAATGAGTTTCAAATCGAGGCTGGCCCGAAACATGAACATATTGTTGAACATTTTTATTTCAGTGACGGCGCTGGGCGGTAACGAGTGCCCGACGGCCACCAATCCGACGTTCTGGTAACAACCGTCATACGGGGAAATGTCCATCGTGAACTGTTTGATCTTCAAGTAACCGCTACAGTGGATGACCTGAAAGACAGAATAGAAAAGAGTGACAATGATATCATATATATATATATTTAAATTCCCGAAACAGTTTTTCATGGTAAACAACTGATGATCCCTTAAAATAGTGTTAGAAACAAACTAATATAATAACTGTAAAAAATAAATTGACTTACATGAGTGATTTTCCACTGAAAGACTTCGGACTATAGTTTTTTTGTTTTTTTAAATATACTTTTAATGGTTGAGAAACTTCCGAGACTATATATATATATATATATATATATATATATTATAATATAATATAATGATACAGACAGAAACAAATCTTATTATAAGTAAAAGAGTAGAAAGTGACTAACTTGGGTCTACTTTAGGCAACATCGTAACTCTCGCTTCCCTTATTTTGTCCTTTAGTCCTCACATTCCATGAGCAATGTTTTTGACAAAGGGGGAACAATTGCTGTTTTCTGGGTAGGAATCTACCCATCTAACACTTGGCGTTGTACTAGTTTTTGACCTTGAATTTTTTTTCTCCTTCCATTAAGTGGCTGCATGTCTTGTCTGGTACAATTTCCATAAAAAAATAATTGAATAAAATATGAGAGGCTAACACAATTAATTGCATTCATGACAGCATTAATCTATTTATGTTTCGGATTATTTTAGATGAGGGTTGTTGATGATTTGTAGAATTTGATAATTTCGGACTACTGTTCTCATCTTTGGTGTTTTTATCACAACGTTTCGGTCGATGTAACCTCCGACTTTATTCAGGTGTACTTTGCCGTGGATTTAATAAAGGGTTCCGTTCGAAATTCCGTCCATATTCCCGAGTTCGACAAAGTACATCTGAAGAAGGTCGGAGGTTACATCTGCCGAAACGTTGTGATAAAAGCACTCAAAATGAGAACAGTAGTCCGAAATTACCAAATTCTACACATTAATCTATTTGTTAGAATTTATCATCTCTATAGTGAAGCAAGGGTTGCGTAATTCCAAAAGCACACTTCATTGACCAACATTATTTGTGTCTAGTCAAGTTGCAGGGAGAAGTCTAGAACGATTGGAAACAATATCGGGATGAGCAGAGAAAGACTGGCGTTATTTCGGAATAACGACTGAGTATTTACTTCCTTCTCACCGCAAGAAGATGTGGCACAAGGCCTGAAGGTGGGGTAGAATCAAGCCAGCACCCTTATAGAAGGGGCACACTGGCCTATTAAAAATTGCCTGGGTAGCACGGTCGGACTGCCTAAGGCACTTAGCAATAAACTAACCCCTCCCCTAAGAAGGAAGGCAAGGCCTGGGAGTGTGGACTTCCTTGGACCAATACCTCAGCCCGACAAATAAAAGGTCACCGAAATGGCCCAGTTTCTGCCGGACTGACTGTCGAGGACGGATCCTCGACTGGTATCCGGCAGTCAAGAATCTCTGAGCAACAGAAGCTATTCTTGGATGACTGTCGCATAGATAGATGATGGTACTATAATTGTACTTTAATTGTACTATCTGAAGTACTTTTCTACGCCGGGTGTCTGAAATGTTCCTCCTCGGCACGCCGATTCTATTGTAAAAATGTTTTGACTTTAAATTGCAATTAAAAACAATTAAAATCACACCTTTTTACTAGTTGATTGGAATACAAACAATAATAAATTAATTTTTATCACTAAATAAATAACATTTATTGATAATTAAATGAACATTCCCAATGCTCGTATCTGTTGTTGTTGTTGTTGTTGATGATGATGATGGATAATGATGCTGATGCTGATGATTATTATTATTATTATTATTATTATTATTATTATTATTATTATTATTATTATTATTATTATTATTATTATTATTATTATTATTTATTTATTTATTTATTTATTTATTTATTTATTTTTTTATTTATTTATTTATTTATTTATTATTTATTTATTTTTAAAATTTTTTTATTTATTTATTTATTTTTTAATTTTTTTTTTTTCACATGAATGTTCTACCCCTAGCAGAAATATGGACTAAACATTGACAGGAAACTTGTCGTCGTCGTCATCATCGTTTTACGTCTATTTTAGTTTGTGTTTAGCGGCTTTTAGAAATTGACTTCTAAACTAACCTATCTCTGGACAGGTCTTTATTTATCCCTCTTTCTCTCAAATCCATCCTGAAGTGTGTTTATTAATAAACCTCATCTGCTCTTCTTTCTTCGTGCGCTCGTACAGACTCTTTAGTCCACCATTTTTTTTTAGAAGGGGAGCCGAACATCCCTCACAATCAAATCTGACTTTGTGATTAACTTTGCCCTCCTGGGGAGGCATGTAAAGAGGGACTCTTTCTGTCTCTCTCTCTTTCGTTTGCATTTTTGCCACTCAATTGCCTTGCCTTTTTTTCTCTCTACCATATCACACCATATCCATTTTTCTCTCCTCTTTCTCATTCACTTTCTTTCTCATTCACTTTCTTCATCTGCTCCATCTTCTTCGTCTCCTATTTGCCCTCTCCATCACTTTTCTACCATCTTCTAACTCACTTGCCTCCCCCTTTTCATCTCTGTCTGTCGTCTTTATGTCTGTCTCTTTCTCTGTATGTCTAACCGTATCCCCCGTCTCCCTCTGTATATCTGTTTTTTCTTCTCTCTCTCTCTATGTCTGTCTGTATATCTGCCCGTCTCTCTCTGTGTTTGTATGTCTGACCCTCTCTCCCCCTCTCTCTCTCTCTCTCTCATATATATATATATATATATATATATATATATATATATATATATATATATATATGTATATGTATATATATGACCGTCTCCCTTTCTCTCTCTGTCTGTTTGTATGTATGTCTGCCCGTCTCTTTGTGAGTTTTTTATGTTTGCGCGTCTCCCTCTCCCCCCTCGCTCTCTCTCTATGTCTCTTCGTTTTTTTTTATCTCTCTCTATCTCTGTGTGTCTGCTTGTCTCTCTGTGTGTTTGTATATATGCCAGTCCTTCTCTCTCTCTCTCTCTCTCTGTATGTCTGCCCGTCTCTCTCTCTCCCTCTCTCTCTTTCTCTTTCTCTCTCTCTCTCTCTCTGTATGTCTGCCCGTCTCTCTCTCCCCTCTCTCTCTCTCTCTCTCTCTCTGTATGTCTGTCCATTTCTCTCTCGTTCCCGCCATCTTTCTCTGAGAGTGTCCATTAACGAACCACGTGTAATGTCATCTCAGCCGGAAGACAATTTCGCTACTGCAAGCGCAGCAAAAACCTCTCTCGGCTTCTTTTCGCCCCGGGCCGTGCAGACCTCGGCAAAACCTTCCAGCCAATCAGCGGTCGAGACGGCTGCGACGGGAGGAAGAGGCTGTCACGTGATACAAGAGGTCACATTGATAAACCGAATTAGGAAGGAAAGTGGAAAGGGAGAGAGAAAAGGACCAAATGGTGGCAGGTACCAATTGGCGGACAATTGGCTCA
>OY744538.1:8072157-8097157 GCA_963556195.1 Sepiola atlantica
GGAGAGAGAGAGAGAGAGAGAGAGAAAAAGAAAGAAAGGAAGAAAGAAAGAAAGAAAAGGGGAAAAGTGAGACAGATCGATAGAAAGTTGATGTTGAGAAAAAATGTTCGGACGCCAAGAGAGATAGAGAGAGAGAAAGGCAGAGAGAGAAAGGAAGGGAGAAGAGGAGAGAGAGAGAGAGAGAAAAAAAAGAAAGAAAGGAAGAAAGAAAGAAAGAAAGAAAGAGGGGAAAGGGAGACAGATCGATAGAGAGTTTATGTTGAGAAAAAAGGTTCGGAAGCCAAGAGAGATAGATAGAGAGAAAGGCAGAGAGAGAAGGGAGAGAGAAGAGAAGAGAGAGAGAGAGAAAAAAAGAAAGAAAGAAAGAAAGAAAGAAAGAGGGGAAAGTGAGACAGATAGATAGAGAGTTGATGTTGAGAAAAAAATTCAGAATTAACTCAAAAGAGACAAGAGGATGAAAAAAAGAGGATAAATGTTAGAATATAATACAAAAAAAAACATTAAAAAACGAAAAACTGAAAGAAACAGATTATACCAGAGAGTAAAAGAGAGAGAGAGAGAGAGAGAGAGAGAGAGGGGGGTAGAGAGGTGGAGAGAGATAATGTAAAACAATGCATAGGAGGAAAAAAGGAGGGAGGAGGAGGAGGAGGAGGAGGCGGTCGGGGCTTTCTTGTGGGTTTTTGCCGCCTGGATTGGCCAGAATCGATCAGCCGCGCGAGGTTCAGCGCCGAGAGTTGCTAAGTCCAAACATCGGAGCTCATGAATAGCTAATCTCGTCCTGCGCGTAATTCTCGCGCTGACGAGATGTCCGTATGCAGAGTCACGCGCCGGGAATCCTGGTCCGAGACGATAAACGGCCGAGCGGAGCTTTATTGAGTCGAGAGCTTTTATTGACGACAGACATTTTGTAACAGCGTTTTGGTAATCACAACCCTCACCCCCCCCTTCAACTACACCCCCCTTACCCCCCCTTTCGTTATAATCAACTCCAACGTTTCCTCTCTTGTTCGTCGTCATATATATATATATTTTTTGTTTTGTTAACTTTTTCTAATCTAGAGCCGGCAGGCGGTTTTTACCAGAGCGTGAGTGACAGCAAGTCTGTTCCGAAAGCTCTGCTAGTAGGCTCTCCTTCATTGTGTGTGAATATGCGTTCACCCAATGGCGCGCGTGCGTAATTGGCCAATTGATGCGGGCGCGGACTATGGAATCGTCCATATCGAGTTTAAGTTCTATCGAACACATTGTGTTCACTTTCGCACTAAAATCGTTGGCAAAGGTATGAACCCGCTATTTCTCCCCAGCTGTGGATAAAATATCAATTTGAACCTTTCACGATAGGCATTGCGTTTCAGCACTCCTAAAAGGGTTGATATGCCGTAAACCAGAAGAAAAGCAAACCAAACGTTATCTGTTAGAAGTGATTGTATTAGTTTCCTAGTTCTTTGCTCTATAGTCTGAATTCTTATTTTGTCCCGCCTATGAAGGGCCCAGAGTATTTTACTAGGGATAATATTCTACTCTATCTTTCATTCGCTCTCATTTTATTCTCTTCTCTCTCTTTCTTTCTTTCTCTCTCTCTCTCTCTCTGTTTCTCCTTTCTTTCTTTCTTTCTTTCTTTCTTCTTATCTGCTTCTTTCTCTCCTCTCTTTCTGTCTCTATTTATCTTAGTCACTTACTCTTTAGAATCATTGTCGACTCTTTCTCTCTCTCTCTTTCCCTTTACCTCCCCCTTTTTCCTTTTTCTCCATGAAATCTTTATTTATTTTCTATTTTAATATTAAAAAATTTCAATATGTTTATTAAACAGAAATTGAAATATATCACACATCCAAAAAATCATATAAAAAGGGAAAATGACCAACGTCAATAACATTTCAGGAATGTAACCACAAATATTAAATAATAGTTAACAAATATTAAATAATAGTTAACAAATATTAAATATTAGTTAACAAATATTAACTAATAGTTAACAAATATTAAATATTAGTTAACAAATATTAAATAATAGTTAACAAATATTAACTAATAGTTAAAAAATATTAAATAATAGTTAACAAATCTTAAATAATAGTTAACAAATATTAAATAATAGTTAACAAATATTAAATATTGTTAACAAATATTAAATATTAGTTAACAAATATTAACTAATAGTTAACAAATATTAAATATTAGTTAACAAATATTAAATAATAGTTAACAAATATTAAATATTAGTTAACAAATATTAACTAATAGTTAACAAATATTAAATAATAGTTAACAAATATTAAATATTAGTTAACAAATATTAACTAATAGTTAACAAATATTAAATATTAGTTAACAAATATTAAATAATAGTTAACAAATCTTAAATAATAGTTAACAAATATTAAATATTAGTTAACAAATATTAACTAATAGTTAACAAATATTAAATATTAGTTAACAAATATTAAATAATAGTTAACAAATATTAAATAATAGTTAACAAATCTTAAATAATAGTTAACAAATATTAAATAATAGTTAAAAAATCTTAAATAATAGTTAACAAATATTAAATAATAGTTAACAAATATTAAATATTGTTAACAAATATTAAATATTAGTTAACAAATATTAAATAATAGTTAACAAATATTAAATATTAGTTAACAAATATTAAATAATAGTTAACAAATATTAAATATTGTTAACAAATATTAAATAATAGTTAACAAATATTAAATAATAGTTAACAAATATTAAATAATAGTTAACGAATAAAAAAAAATAACATGAAAATGAGGAGGGGGCAAATAATAATGAATTAATAAAATGTCCCTTTTCGAAACCAACATGCAAGCGTCAGGAAGTTTCATCGGATATCATGCTGGCTTGGCAGGCCGAGAGCAGGCTCAAGGCGTTTCCTCAAATCGTGGCGATGGTTATTTTAATGTTTTACGTTTATTTTATTTTATAACCTTTTCTCTTTCTGTTTGTCTTGTTATTTAAGCAGAGTATTTTTCATTCTAGCGCATCCCCACAAGCAAGAACCGATGGACTGTTTTAACAGAACTTGCGTTAGTCGAAGGAATCTCTTTTATCGCGAGCGTGTGTGTGTGTATGTGTGTGTATGTGTGTATGTGTGTATGTGTCTGTGTGTGTCTGTGTGTGTGTGTATGTGTGTGTCTGTGTGTGTGTGTATGTGTATGTATGTGTCTGTGTGTGTATGTGTGTGTCTGTGTGTGTCTGTGTGTATGTGTGGGTGGGTGTGTCTGTGTGTGTATGTGTGTGTATGTGTGTGTGTATGTGTATGTGCGTCTGTGTGTGTCTGTGTGTGTATGTGTGTGTCTGTGTATGTGTGTGTATGTGTGTGTATGTGTGTGTGTGTGTATGTGTGTGTCTGTGTGTATGTGTATGTGTGTGGACGAGTGTGTGTGTATGTGTGTGTCTGAGTGTGTGTGTGTAGACGAGTGCATGTGCGTGTGTGGCTGTTGATGGCATTTGTCTGCGTGTTCAAAGTTCGGACGTTTGCATAGTTCCCAGTGAACTGCCTTTCCCACGCAGTCGTATCTGAGTTTGTATTCTTTTGGCGCTAGTTTACTGCATTCACTTATGTTCTTTACTGTTTCGTCTCCTTGACCGCAAAGTCTACATTTACTGCTCTCCTGAGTTCTGTCTATTTTGGCTTTGATATAGTTCGTTCTGATCGTTTTGTATTTTAAAAGCATTTATTTATCAAAATTATAACCCTGATCTGTAATTTTATTTTTGTATAGCTTTATTGCAATGATTTTTAAATAGCTTTAAAGGTTTTGGAAATCGATTTTTATAAGAATCGATCTGAACTATAAAAAGTATTGTTTTTTATATTGTTACGTACTACGAACTCTCTCTCTCCATCATTCACACACACACTCTCTCTCTCTCTCTCTCTCTCTCTATATATATATATATATATATATATAGAGAGAGAGAGAGAGAGTGTGTGTGTGTGTGTGTGTGTGTGAGAGAGAGAGTCTGTAGTACGTAACAATATATATATATATATATATATATATATATATATATATATATATATATATATATATAGAGAGAGAGAGAGAGAGAGAGAGAGAGGGGAGAACACTTATGAAAAATTGATGCTCAATATACGAGATAAGGCAATTATATAAACAAGTAAAAGATGAGAATAAAAATTGTGCAAAATACAATATCTATTACGTTATCAGTTGTTCAAAATAAGGAGTTGACTTTTTTCTAATCTAGAGCCGACAGACGGTTTTTACCAGAGCGTGAGTGACAGCAAGTCTGTTCCGAAAGCTCAATTTATATGGAGAGTTGGAATTACCTACTAGACACTATCTACGAGTGTCTTCAGTCTCTCTGTACAAGGGTTTGTCAGGACAACCTGACATGGGAATACTCCAGCTTACAAGTAAACCCTGACCAAATATTCAAAATAGCATATTATTTGAAAGCAAAATAAGATCACCTCGACACGGCTATAAATTGGCTCATACGAGCAACGATGCCCCTTCTCTTTGTGACGTAACCTCAAGTAACATCACTTTGCTGGATACTCCACCAGACCAGATGAATTCTTGTCCTGGAATCCAGCAAAATTCAGAAAAAATAAAGATAAACTATAACATAATTAAGTGGCCGATTCAGGGGAGAGGAATTAGTGTTCTTCACTGCTTGACTGACTCAACGTTTGAGAGGTCGAGGATAATCTTGATTGAATACTCTATGTAGCTCATATAGAAATCAAGTGTTTGCCCCAGGAAGGGGCCCCTTGTTTTCCGAGAACTTAATTTGTCTCTTTGTCTCACCTCTTTTTCTCTCTCTGTTTCTCTCAGTCTGTACTTCTCCATCAGATTGGCCTGCTTTATTATCGAAAGTAGAAAGAACATCGCCTGATGAGAGTGAACTAATTACTCGAAACACGTGTCGCAGTCACGGATCACATTTTAACATCTAAGAATCCGATATGAAAAAAATGTATAAACAATTTAAATGTTAGTTGCTGCACTTTTAAAATATGCACTTTTAAAATATGCACTTTTAAAATATGCACTTTTCTCTTGTTGGACCTACAACATTCTCTGCTTTCTCTCTCCATCTCTCTCTTTCTCTCTCTTTCTCTCTCTCCCCTCCCTTCTTCCCCTCTCTTTCTCTCTCTCCCCCTCTCTTTCTCTCTCTCCCCCTCTCTTTCTCCCCTATCTCTCTCTCTTTCTCTCCCCTCTCTTTCTTCCCTATCTCTCTCTCTCTCTCTTTCTCTCTCTCCCCCTCTCTTTCTCCCCTATCTCTCTCTCTCTTTCTCTCCCCCTCTCTTTCTCCCTATCTCTCTCTCCCCCTCTCTCTCCCCCTCTCTTTCTCCCCTATCTCTCTCTCTCTTTCTCTCCCCCCCCCCTCTCTTTCTCACCTATCTCTCTCTCTCTCTCACATACAACGGCCTTACAAAGCTAGAGTTCATAATATTTGTATTCGGAGTTCGATTAGTCTGACCGGCGATACGGTTCCGTCATCCATACTGACAAGTTTAAGTTAACATGAAACATATAAATATCTATGGATATTAAAATTACTTACGTATTAAAAAGCATTGAAGATTGAAATTTAGCCACGTTGCGAGGTTTTCTCCCTTTAGGAGATTGGAACACTGTCTGGATCTCATTACTTGTGTTTACATTTCAAATGCAGGACATATTTCTTTCGCATTTCAAATCGTGATCGTCATGACAGCTTTACGATAAGTCAGGATTCATAATACTTGGATCACGGGGTTCGAATCATACGACCGGCGCTATGATTATGTAATCCATACTGACGACTGTAAGAAACACGAAACACACACACACACACACACACACACACACACATATATATATATATATATATATATATATATATATATATATATATATATATATATATATATATATATATATAAACAATAACAAATATTTATTATTTGTAGCTCCTAGAAAAACCCGTCTAGTAGAGTACTGTAAGTGTAATATTAACACAGCATGACGTCGCTAGCTATAAATGCATCGTTCCTTTCATTAAGTCGAACGCTCTATGACGTCAATAAAGTGTTAAAATTATCACCGTTTATTCGCTGTTTACCATGGCCGAGTGGTTCAGGCGTCGGGATTTGAGTTGTAAAATACTCGTAATCCGGGGTTTCGAATCGCATGACCGGTAGTGTATAGTCATATCTCTATGCTGATGAGTCCCGATTATTAAGGACAAAACGTATACGTACATAGATAATAAACAATAACAAATATTATATATATATATATATATATATATATATATAGATGTTAGAAAATGTTATTTATCAAAGAATTATGTATGTATGTATGTACTTATGTGCGTGCGTGCTACTTTTTCAAACTTGCATAAGATCTCTAGGAGATGTGGTCTTTTTTATGACCGTTTTCGACTGTCGTAACAATCATCATGAAGATAGCTCTATAGATTTGAACAAATATATGGTTGCAGAAAGAAAGAAAGAGAGAGAGAGAGAAAGAGAGAGGGGATAAAGAAAGAAGGAGAGGGAGAGAAATTAAAAGAAATAAAAAAATAATTCGGCTATGTGATGGTGCATACAATTTGGAGATCCAACTGTCGTTCGCGGAATAAGCGATTTTCCCGCCTTTCACTCACGATGAGGAAACATGGTGTGAAAGCGGAGGGGGTGCAAACGACTATTTGTTATTTGAAGGAAAAACAGAAAAAAAAGGGAAGTGAATTGGAGCAGATAGTCGGTAGGCGAACCAGGTCATTCCTGTGTCGAATTTAAAATTAATAAAGTCAAGCGTTGACTGAAGACGATGAAGGCAATTGTTAACGTATTCTATTTTTTCCATCATATCTTTATATTCATATCTTCATATTCATATCTTCATATTCATATCTTCATATTCATATCTTCATATTCATATCTTTATATTCATATCTTTATATTCATATCTTTATATTCATATCTTTATATTCATATCTTCATATTAATATCTTTATATTAATATCTTCATATTCATATCTTCATATTCATATCTTTATATTCATATCTTTATATTCATATCTTTATATTCATATCTTCATATTAATATCTTTATATTTATATCTTCATAACATTTCTTATTCCCCTTCTTTCACTTATCTATCTATTTTCTATCTATGTATCTATATATATATATATATATAATATTATAGAATTAAAAAAAAACAAGACACGTTATTTATTTGTATATATATATTTATTAAATATATAAAATCATTTTTCATAAATATATGTCTCTGAGACTTTCGCTGGTATAGCAGTCTTTACAAAAAGATATTTCCTTTCTTCATAACTTTTCGTAAAGGCTGTTATATCAGCGAAAGTCTCAGAGACATATATTCCTGAAAAATGATTTTATTAATTCAATAAATACATTAAAAGAAAATAACGTGTCTTGTTTTTTTTTCAAAATTCTATAATACAATTCAAAAAAGTTTTCTTAATGATTTGTCAACTTTATAATATATATATATATATATATATATATATATATATATATATATATATATATAGTCCATATTATATTTCAATAACCATGGTTTTATTTTATTATTTTCATTTTTTCATTTTTTTTTCATTTTTTCCCCACATTTCTGCAACACTAGTGTTGCAGAGACGATATTGACATAAAAATGTTGTTTGGCACAAGACAAATGAAACGGACCGTAAAAATATATCTCACAGAAATATGGAATTTTTGGAAATGTGAAAAAATAAAAATAATAAAATAAAACCATGATTATTGGAATATAATATGGACTGACTTATATTTGCTCTGTTATCAATAATTGACAATCATTGAGCTGAATCTTTTAAGGAGACTACAAAGTAAAAGGAACTGATAGTATATGCTAATACATATATTGTCATTAATGATTGTTATAAAGGTGTGGGTGTCATTCGAGAAACGCCTGAACACCAGCATACTATTGACAATCTGCTCATCCTGTGATTGGCTAAGAAACCCCTGCTAATCCAGGTATTGTCCAATCGAGAATAGATACGTTTAAACAACATTCTCTCCAATCACAAACCCAAAAATATTCACCTGCACAAATATCGTAAATATTGAATGTGAAAGTCTGTAGACATGTTAGTAATTATTTGTGCATTCAAATGTTCCTGATGTTAAACGGAATGAGAAAATAGTTGGTTTTGAAGGATGCAATGATCGATTTTATTGGAGACATTCGTGAAAAAAAAAACATGATCATACATTCGGATATTATTGATTTTGTTTCTTAATTTATGTTTATCTAAAAACGTATCAGATGAGCGGATAATTTAGCTGGTTCAAAGTATTTCATTCGTTGCAGGGAAGGAAATATTTAGGCGGAAAATGGCGTAATAACCCGACGAAAGAAAGAACGTACATGAGCAAAACATAGAAAGGCAATGCGAATGAAAGGAAAAAGTGAAGAAAGGATAACAAAAGAAAGAATATGAAAAGAAAGAATATGAAAAGAAAGAATAGGAAAAGAAAGAATATGAAAAGAAAGAATAACAAATGAAAGAATAGCAAAAGAAAGAATAACAAAAGAAAGAATAACAAATGAAAGAATAACAAATGAAAGAATAGCAAAAGAAAGAATAACAAAAGAAAGAATAACAAAAGAAAGAATATGAAAAGAAAAAAGTCGAAATAAATGAACCGAAAAGGAAAAGAGAAAAAGAAATGAATGAAAGAAGAGTGAATGAAAATATACATTTAAAAGAAGAAGAAAAAGTACAAAAATTAGCAAAGAAAAAAAAAGAAGAAGAAGAAGAAAAAGAAGAAGAAGAAACAGCAAAAGAAAAGAGAAGAAGAAGAAGAAGAAGAAGAAGAAAAAGAAGAAGAAGAATAAGAAACAGAAGGAGAAGAAATAGCAAAATAAAGAAGAAGAAGAAAAAAAAAGAAGAAGAAACAGCAAATGAAAGAAGAAGAAAAAGAAGAAGAAGAAAAAGAAGAAGAAGAAGAAGAAGAAGAAGAAATAGCAAAGGAAAGAAGAAGAAAAAGAAGAAGAAGAAAAAGAAACAGAAGAAGAAGAAATAGCAAAGGAAAGAAGAAGAAGAAGAAGAAGAAGAAGAAGAAGAAGAAATGGAAAAAGAACAAGAAATAGCAAAGGACAAAAGAAGAATGAATGAAAATATACATTTAAAAGAAGAAGAAAAAGAACAAAAATTAGCGAAGAAAAGAAGAAGAAGAAGAAGAAGAAGAAGAAGAAATAGAAAAGGGAAGAAGAAGAAGAAGAAGAAGAAGAAGTAGAAACAAAAAAGATATAGAAAAGGCAATTCAAATGAAAGAAAAATATAAAAGGACCGAGTGAATGAATGTCAAAGAGAAATAAAGAATGACTGAAAATAAAGGGAATAAACGAAACAAACAGATTAATAAAAGGATGAAATAGAAATGGAAATAAAGAAAGAAGGAATAAAAGAAAGAGATGAAAGTAGAAAACGAAAAGTAAAGAAGAAAGGAAGACGGACGAAAGGAAAAACTAATAAAATAGAAAGAATGAAAGAAAGAAGTTGAGAAGAAAAAAAAAGAAAGAAAAGAAAAGAAATTGAGATAAAGATGGGCTAGATGAAAGTGAGAAAAAGATGAGCTAGATGAAAGTGAGAAAAAAGTGGCTGAAAGAAAATGAAGAAAAGAATTCAGTAAAGAAAAGAAAGAAATAAGAAAATAATGAAAGGGAGAAAATAATAATAATTAATGAATGAAAGATTGGCATAGAAAAAGATAAGAAAGGGGTAAATGAAACTCAGAATGAATATGAAAAAAAATAAGTGAATGAAAATATCAAATTAAGTGAAAAATGTTACAAAGAATGAAAATCGGAATCAAAGGAGAAAGAATGAATAAGAAATAAGAAAATGAATCAGAAAATAAAGAATAAATGAAAAAGTAAATGAATAACAAATAAGAAGGAATAAATATAAAAGAATGAATATAAAAAAGAATGAATAAAGAAGGAGTAAAAATGAATAAAAAAGAAAGAAAAAATGAATAAAAAGGTAAGAATAAATAAAAAAGAAGAAAGAATGAACAAAAACAGAAAGAAAGAATAAATAAAAACGAAAGAAAAAATGAATAAAAAAGAAAGAATGAATAAAGAAGGAGAAAAATAAATACAAAAAAAAAATGAATAAAATGAAAAAAATGAATAGAAAAGAAAGAATAAAAAAGAAGGAAAAACGAATGAAAAACAAAAAATGAATAAAAAAGAAGGAAAATGAATAAAAACAGCAAAAATGTGAAAAAGAAAGAATGAATAAAGAAGGAGAAAAATGAATAAAAAAATGAATAAAAAAAGAATAAAAAAGACGAATGAAAACGAATGAAAAACAAAAAATGCATAAAAAAGAAGGAAAATGAATAAAAACGAAAAAATGAATGAGAAAGAAAACAAATATAAAAAAGAAGAAAGAAGCAAAAAAAGAAATAAACAATAATAAAAAATAAAACAAGAAACAATAAATAAAAAAGAAAGAATAAATAAAAGAAGAAGAAAGAATTAATAAAAGAAAAAGAAAGAATTAATTAAAAAAAGAATGAATAAAAAAGAAGAAATAAAAAAGAAGAAATAATTTATAAAAAAGAATAAAACAAAAACGAATGAATAAAAAAGAAAGAATGATTAAAAAGAAAGAATGATTAAAAAGAAGAAGAAATGAATAAAAAAGAAAGAATGAATAAAAAAGAATAAATAATAAATAAAAAAAGAAGAAAAAATAAAACAAGAAAGAATGAAAAAAGATGAACAAAAAAGAATGAATAAAAAATAAATATGAAAGAAACATTTAGAGATTAATGAAAACAAAACCCCAACTAAGGTCTTAATTCTATCCTTTTGACAGATTAGGTGTGAATGTCGCGTCGACAAATGTTGACATCGTCGAATTATGGAGTCGCGAAAGTAGCGCCCCCTATCGGAGTTCACTGTCGACAGACATGGCCGCTTGCTTAACAAGTAATTGCAAAGCGCTAGTTAACTGGAGCATATAAGGACTCCCTTTTCTGACGATCCAGGTGTCAATGTCGATTCTTGAGGAAGGAGCTGCGGATTGAAACACCGACTGAAAGAGAAAAGGGGGTAAATAAAGAGTATTTTCTCTTCTGGCAGCCGACATGACACGCCGACTGCGTTGGGGTGTGTCACCATGACGTAGGCTGGTGAAAGATTATTTATTTATTTAGTTTAAAAACACGTAACTAATTTTTTTTCTAAGAAAGTCTCTGTATTTGCGAGTCTAGCCCCATGTAAGAGAATCGGACCGTCATAAATGAGGTTTGAAATAGAGAGAACTCCCTCATCCCCTCGAAAGAAAATATTGATGAGACAGTGCCAGATTGTCTTCGCCAATCTTATTAAAGTTTATGTTGAAATTTTGTATCTACCAATTTATATATATATTTATTCAAAATATGTCACTTTAATACATTCTAATGCGTGCTTCAAAGATTTTGTCAATTTCCTTACTTAAAAAAAGCGACAATCTGCGCATAACATCGCTCGGACTACACTTATCCTAACGTCTTTAAAAACTTTTTTATGTTCATATCGTGATTCCACTCCTCGGGGTTAATACCATCAAAATGAGTAGGGAGAAAAGAAGAAAAATAACCTATAAGACTGTTTCGCCTGACAAAGTTGTTCTACAACGAAAGCTTGCAAAAAAAAATTAGATGAATGAATTTTTCATTTAAATTGCACGATTGTTGATTTTCAAAATATTTCACTTTAATACATTCTAATGTGTGCTTCAAAGATGTTGTCAATTTCTTTACATATATATATATATACACATATATTTATGTAATTAGTTGTTCACTTCTTAAGTAATACACATTAATACAGAAGATTGCATTATTAGTCGCCCTTAACAGGGGTAAAACGTTAAATTGACGGCTGTGAGCCAGAAACACGTGTCCCTGGATTACTTTTATGTGCGTGTAAATTTAATATATATATATATATATATATATTAACGAAAAATACGTCCTATAAAATAAATGGCGAGAAATAATACAATATTCTGCATTAATTTGTATCACTTAGGAAGTGAACAACTAAACAAAACGAAGCAAAAGAAAAGTATTCGGTCTTTAAAAAAAACTCTTCTTTTTTGTTATTCTACTTGTCCATTGTCCGTTGACTGATGTCATACAAAAGATCCCAACATATATTTGTGTTTTAAAACTTCACAAACAACCGCTTTTCAATAAATCTTCGACTTTTTATGTTTTTATATGTATATATATATATGTATATATTTATATATTTGTACGTACAGGATTCACTCCAAAGCTAATTAACAGATCATTATGAATTTTTGAACACAGCTGCTAGGCGTCAGGGGTCGAACCCGAAAGTTGCCCCTAGTGACAGCCAACACAATCGAAAGAAATTGTTAATTGTTTTCTATAGATTCTTTGAGAAATTTAACCCTGTTTGAAAATTATTTGAATCTTCTGTCTGTTAACATATCGATTTTTATAACGCACAAACAAACATTGACTTTTATATATATATATAGAAGATATATATTATTGATATATGTGTCTATACAAGAGCATTTAAGAAGTAGCGCTGTTCCGATATGAACGCCTCCTCCCTCTGAACTCTCTTTTCTCTATTTTTGCTCGGAACTAAACCCCCCACCCCCTTTTTTTCACTTCGCACTCGGCATCTTATTCGCTTCAGTATCTTTTCCATAACCGCCTGTTCCATTAATATGGCTAATTATCCCGCCAATGGAACACCCACTTCGCCTCTCCCGGGCCGCGTATCAACACTCTCTTGCACATCCCAAGTAGTTTCAAGAGAGAAGACACATCTTCGCTCGCTCAACCAATAAAAGGAATTAATTAAGGTTAGGAACGCACTTGAGAAAAGAAGAAAAAAGGGAAAAAAGAAAACGTATATAATAAAATATTGGACGAGAATCGAGATTTTCAAAAGTCGTAAAAATGTTTCGCGAGAAAAAGATGGAAACGAAAACTAACGGAAAACAAACTAAAAATAAAAATACAAACAAAATAAAAATAATGTTTAAAAATTCAAATGAAAAATCTTGTAAAATATGTAAAATTAAAATTTGTTTAAAATAATTCTTAATTAATGGTTAAGAGAATTTAGGAATTAAATGCGTAAATATAGAAGAACGTTCCTAAAATAAAACCCGAAGACATTTGTCTTTAGGCGATTTTCCCTCGCCAAAAATTAGGAACTTTAAATTGCATTTATGACATACGTCCTCCTATTTCTCAACGAAGGTGTTTTCGTTGACCGATCAATAGATCGGTCTGTTCGTCTGTCACCCTTCAGTGTAGACTGCCAAGTGAAGAATTGTTATATATATATATATATATATATATATATATATATATATATATATATATATATATATAAAGTGGTGTACTAAAAGCGAACTTTTAGGAGAAGTAAAACCTATTGTAGAGGATTATACAGCTCAATATCCAGGATAGAGCAGGTAGAAATGAAGAAGAATGGAAAGGAATTAGAGAAGCAAAAGCCAAATCATAATTCAATTCAAATGTCTTGCTCTGAATAAATTGCCTTTTTTTGCGGAATATACCTTGCTCTGAGCAATTGAATTGAATTATGATTTGGCTTTTGCTTCTCTAATTCCTTTCCATTCTTCTTCATTTATATATATATATATATATATATATATATATATATATATATATATATATATTTATATATATATATATATATATATATATATATATATATATATATATATATTTATATATATATATATATATATATATATATATATATATATATATATATATATATATATATATATATATATATATATATATATATACGTCAGGTTACTTTTATATTCCAATAACCACGTTTTTAGTTTTAAATTCTTTTAGTTTTACTTTTTATTTCTTCACATTTAAAATATAAAAAAAAAAAAAAATAAATAAAAACATGGTTATTTAAATATAAGATGAACCGGACTTATATTTAATTATATAATTTAATTAAAAAAATAATTCACTTGAAGGTAAGTTTAATTGCCTAAAATTACTTCATTAAACTTGCAAATGCTCTGTTGTTACTGATTGACAATCATCGAGCTGAATCTTTTAAAGAGACTGCAAAATAAAAAGGCACAGATAGTATATGCCAATATATATATATATATATATATATATATATATAGTTATATAATATATATATATATATATATATATATAGTTATATAATATATATAATATATATATATAAAACATATATATGATATATATATATATATAAAATATATATATGTAATATATAATATATATATATATATATAATATATATATAAAATATATATATGTAATATATAATATATATATATAAAATATATATATAATATATATAATATATATATATACAATATATAACATATATATATAATATATATTATATATATTTATATAATATATATATTATATATATATTATATATGTGTTTTTTGAAGGTTTACCAAAACATGGAATACATGCGAAATCCCCACATTATCAGTGGCTTGGAAGTCTATATATATATATATATATATATATATATATATATATATATATAATATCATTGCTGCTAATATATATATATATATATATATATATATATATATATATATATATATATATATATATATATTCACCCCAAACCAGGGACCATATTTATATGCGTATTCTATGTAGAGAGTTGCCATGCAAGATGTTTGTTCACATTACATTTAAATTTCGATATGCCGTAAAACAGCCGAACTTGACCAGCCAATGAATCGTTTTCTAAAAACTATTGTGTTTCAACATTAAATAACCCCCTCCCCCAACAACTGTTTTCCACATTTTGGTTGCTGGCATTTTCACACTATCGCACTCTACAGCCTTTTTCATGTGCCTGCTGTCATAGTCGGTAGCCTTGTGAAAATGTTGAGCTGAACCCTATTTATGCTTTTTAAGTTTCTTCAATTCGGATTGGACTTACAACCTCCAGGTGTACCCCCCCACCCCCGACAAAGGGAACCTTTCTTAAACAACGCCCATGTCCACGATGTGTTATGCTGTATAAGCCCGGAGAGTACAACGGTCGAATCGTTGTGAAAATGGGGGCAACCAATATGTGAATGATGTAAATAGAAATACCTCATCTCAGAAATATCCCCAAATAAAACCCCTCAAAAAGGTTGATATGTCGTTAAAAGGGAACATTAAATAATAATAATGATAATAATAATAATAATAATAATAATAATAATAATAATAATAATAATAATAATAATAATAAAAATAATAATAATAAAAATTATAATAATAATAATAAAAATAATAATAATGATAATAATAAAATAATAATAATAATAATAATAATAAAAATAAAAATAATAATAATAATAATAATAATAATAATAATAATAATAATAATAATAAAAATAATAATAAAAATAATAAAAATAATATATTATTATTATTTTTATTTTTAATGATAATAAAATAATAATAATAATAGTAATAATAATAATAATAATAATAATAATAATAATAAACCAAAGAACTGACCTGTTGACCTAAAGCTGAGAATGTAAGTGAAATGTTGTACTGACCTGCAATAAGTGAGACCCGAGCTCCTTTTCTAAGGCGGTTTTTGGGGCTGATCTATGACCCCATGCATCCCCAAGACCTGCAAGGAAGAGAAAAGGTGAAATAGAGTCGGGTCCGATTCTGACAGTTACCAAGACAACGTGTGGCCAAGCATCACTGGGACGCGAAGCCAGATAAATGAAAGGATAGAAAGGTGGGTTAATGAGTGTGTACCTGCCCCCTCCCACTGCAGCAAAGGCCAGTTCATGGTGACGAATCCAACAGCCCCCCCCCCCAAAGAAAAGGGAGCTCTGGGTAAATGCAAAATTTATGCATGATCGGGCATGAAAAGTGATATAATTTAAAAAAAATAAAAGTGATATAATTTTAAAAAAAGCGATATAATTTGTTTTAAATAAAAGTGATATAATTTTGTTAAATAAAAGTGATATAATTTTAAAAAAAATAAAAGTGATATAATTTTTTTAAATAAAAGTGATATAATTTTTTTTAAAAATAAAAATGATATAATTTTTTAAAAATAAAAGTGATATAATTTTTTTAAAATAAAAGTGATATAATTTTTAAAAATAAAAGTGATATAATTCTTTTTAATAAAAGTGATATGATTTTTTAAAATAAAAGTGATATAATTTTTTTTAAAATAAAAGTGATATAATTTTTTAAAATAAAAGTGATATAATTTTTAAAAAAATAAAAATGATATAATTTTTTTAAAATAAAAGTGATATAATTTTTTAAAATAAAAGTGATATAATTTTAAAAAAATAAAAGTGATATAATTTGTTTCAAATAAAAGTGATATAATTTTTAAAAATAAAAGTGATATAATTTTTGTTAATAAAAGTGATATGATTTTTTAAAAATAAAAGTGATATAATTTTTTTGGATAAAAGTGATATAATTAAAAAAAAATTAAAGTGATATAATTTTTTTAAATAAAAGTGATATAATTTTTTTAAAAATAAAAGTGATATGATTTTTTTAAAAATAAAAGTGATATAATTTTTTTGGATAAAAGTGATATAATTAAAAAAAAATTAAAGTGATATAATTTTTTTAAATAAAAGTGATATAATTTTTTTAAATAAAAGTGATATAATTTTAAAAAAAATAAAAATGATATAATTTTTTTAAAATAAAAGTGATATAATTTTTTTAAATAAAAGTGATATAATTTTTAAAAAATAAAAGTGATATAATTTGTTTTAAATAAAAGTGATATAATTTTTAAAAATAAAAGTGATATAATTTTTGTTAATAAAAGTGATATGATTTTTTTAAAATAAAAGTGATATAATTTTTTTGGATAAAAGTGATATAATTAAAAAAAATTAAAGTGATATAATTTTTTTAAATAAAAGTGATATTATTTTTTTTAAAATAAAAGTGATATAATTTTTTAAAATAAAAGTGATATAATTTTTTTAAAAATAAAAGTGATATGATTTTTTTAAATAAAAGTGATATAATTTTTTTAAAAATAAAAGTGATATAATTTTTTTAGATAAAAGTGATATAATTTAAAAAAAAATTAAAGTGATATAATTTTTTTAAATAAAAGTGATATAATTTTTTTTTAAATAAAAGTGATATAATTTTTTTAGATAAAAGTGATATAATTTAAAAAAAAATTAAAGTGATATAATTTTTTAAAATAAAAGTGATATAATTTTTTTAAAAATAAAAGTGATATAATTTTTTAAAATAAAAGTGATATAATTTTTTTTAAATATAACAAAAACGAGGAAGAAAAACGATACGAAAGAAGGATGGAGAGAAAGGGAGAGGCAAAAAAAGAGATAGTACCCGATAGCGAGAGAGAAAGGGGAATAGATAGAGTAACACAGCGAGAGAGAGAGAGATAAAAGAGAAGGGGAGAGAGAGATAAAAGAGAAGGGGAAAGAGAGAAACAAAGAGAGAAACAAAAAGAAGAAGAGAAAGAGAGAGAGAGAGAGAGAATGTACAACCGAGAGTAATAGATAAAGAGTTTAATAAGAGAATAAAAACAGGGCAAAAAATATATATGAGTTAAGATAAATCACAAGAATACATAAAAATCACATTTTTCATCCGCTCTTGATAAAGCCCACATCACATCGGGCGAAACGTTGAGCTAATGGGTCTTCCACTGTTACATTTTTAATTTCATCCCGTCGGATTGTTTTATCCTTTTATCTACTCACACACACACACACACATATATATATATATATATATATATATATATATATATATATATATATATATATATATATATATATATATATATCATTTTACTTCAGTCGAAGTTCTCAGAAATCAAGGGGCCCCTACCCGTGGCTAACACTAGATCTCTATATGAGATACATAGATATTCGAATATTCTATTAAAGTTCTCTTTTATCTCTCAAACATTGAGTTAGTAAAGAAGTTAAGAATATCAATTTCCCTCCCCCGTAATTGACCAGTTAACTATGTTATAATATATCTTTCTTGTGGTTTCTTGGTCCCTTTTGTCCCATATCACGCTGTCAGGTTTGACAGCTCCGTTTTCTAGATATGTAGCTGTAGGGATTGCATAGTCATAGTGGATGGTGTATAAATTATTTCCAACTGTTCTTTCTGGTATATGCTCTCAGGACTTGCAGCTACACTGGATATTCAACTTTTTACAAATAGTTCAGTGAATAATTCAAATATGTGTGTGTATGTGTGTAGTCAAACTCAAATATTAAGCTTAGTGGAATGTTAGACTTCCGAAAGGTAATAATATGTGATTCTAGAGCAATTATGAATTGAGATATATTATATCAATAATAATTTAGGGAGGTGACGGTGGTTACGTGGATAACGACACATACTAACAACCTGGGCGTGCCAAGTTCGAATCCAGTCGGTTCCATAATACCACTTTCACTTAGGGATGTTGGCAACCTTCACGTGGTCCCTCCTGCAAGAATGCCAACAACAGAATCAAACTGGTCAGCAAAGACAGAAACTAAAATTGCTAGAGAGAGAGAGAGAGGGGTAAGTATACAGAGCGAGAGATAGAGTGATAGCTATAGCTATAGCTATATATATATATATATATATATATATATATATATATATATATATATATAATTTATTATTAAAGACAATATATGTATTATCATATATCATCAGATCCTTTTAGTTTGAAGATTCAGCTCAATGTTTGTCAATTATTGATAACAGAGCAAAATATAGAACAGTTTTTTTTTTATTATATTCCAATAACCATGGTTAGTTTTATTACTTTTATTTTTGTTTTTATTTTTTTCACATTTCCAAAAATTTCAAATTTCTGTGAGATATATTTAACGGTCCGTTTCATTTGTTTTCTGCCAACCAACATTTGTATGTCAATATCGTCTCTGCAACACTACAAAATCATCAGAAAAAGTTCACAAATAATAAGATTAGATTAGATTAGAGTGTTTTGAGTGTTTGCTCTAAAATTTTTGTTTGTTCTTTTGTTTATTTTCACCTTAAAATGAAACTGATATATATATATATGTATGTGTGTGTGTGTATTTAGGCATATTTTCATTTAGGCAAACATTATTAAATAACACGGAGTGGTTTTGTTTGATGCGACTTTTTTTATTTTTTCAATTTTCCGAATTGTCCATCTAATGTTTCGGTCAAATTGATGTAAATATGATCCATGGGTTTCTTGTTCCATTCTTTTTTCTTTTTTGAAAGTACTTTTGATTTGAATCGTCAAATCATCTTCAGGCGGTATTAGTTTTAGTGTCCTTACAAATTATGACTTTACTGTTGTGCTCATTGTTTAATTATAACGGCGAGTAGTTTATAACTTGAAAAAGCGTCGTAAAGTTGAAATGTACATGAGAGCGTGATGGCGTTCTACACATATGAGAGATTTAAAGTTTGACTGTTTAAACCGTTAAGAAATTGATGACGTTAAAGAAAGTGCATACAATTCAAACGCATAACTACCTAATGACTAAGAATTTGGTAATGTTAATTATTAATGTTAATTATTATGCTAGACACTTTAAAATGTTGCGACTAGTTTCATAATTGACATTATTAATATATATATATATATATATATATATATATATGAACACATTTAGATAGATAGACAGATAGACATATAGACATATAGATAGATAGATAGATTGATGGATAGATAGATAGATAGATAAATAGGTAGATAGATAAATAGGTAGATAGATAAATAGGTAGATAGATAAATAGATAGATAGATAAATAGGTAGATAGATAAATAGGTAGATAGATAAATAGATAGATAGATAAATAGGTAGATAGATAAATAGGTAGATAGATAAATAGATAGATAGATAAATAGGTAGATAGATAAATAGATAGATAGATAAATAGGTAGATAGATAAATAGGTAGATAGATAGTCTAGCAAAACTATGCTAAATTCTGATTCAAACGAATTTACTTTACTTAATAATGTAAACCTTACCTTTTGAATAATTATATAAATACCACTTAAACTTATACAAATGAGTGAGACGTTTACGAATAGATATTAGTTAGAAAAAATCTCGATCGTCCCTCTAATTTTATTTACCCAGCTTTATAAAATTATTATAAACTTTAAAAATAGGTCCGAAGAGGGAAATACTCCGATGTGCTTGCTAATAAAAAATAGTGAATTATCTCCCTTTGTTTTGAATTATATCCTCTCTTATGTAAACGTCGGTGTTTTTTTTTTGTCGTCTTTTGTGTTTTTTTATAATTTTATTAAGTAAAGCTAACTCTGTGTGAAATTTTTTAATGCGAACTCTGTAAAATTAAAAATGTCGGACCGTGGAGATTATTTGCCGCGTGTATTGAAGGTAAAATGAATGTTTTTCGTGAAAATATTCCAAAGAAATTCGTTTATTTTTCTGTAAAGCTGAAGATTTATTTGTCTATAAAATTTGGACTTTTTTATTACCAATGCTCCGATTGTATGGCTATGTAGAAAAAGTTGTTATTTTAAAAAGTATATTTTGACTTAAGTTAACCATCCTGGAGGCCGTCTTTTGTGCTTTCTTTTTTACATTATTATATAGGTTGACTTCATATCATGTGTCTTCACGTATGTTGAGTATGCATACATTAATGCACTGATATATTTTTTGACGTTTATATTTGTTTTTTTCTGTAAATTTGAAGATTCATTTGTTTATTTCTGTAAATCTGAAGATTCATTTGTTTTTTTCTGTAAATCTGAAGATTCATTTGTTTTTTTCTGTAAATCTGAAGATTCATTTGTTTATTTCTGTAAATCTGAAGATTCATTTGTTTTTTTCTGTAAATCTGAAGATTCATTTGTTTTTTTCTGTAAATCTGAAGATTCATTTGTTTTTTTCTGTAAATCTGAAGATTAATTTGTTTTTTTCTGTAAATCTGAAGATTCATTTGTTTTTTTCTGTAAATCTGAAGATTCATTTGTTTTTTTCTGTAAATCTGAAGATTCATTTGTTTTTTTCTGTAAATCTGAAGATTCATTTGTTTTTTTTTTCTGTAAATCTGAAGATTCATTTGTTTTTTTCTGTAAATCTGAAGATTCATTTGTTTTTTTCTGTAAATCTGAAGATTAATTTGTTTTTTTTCTGTAAATCTGAAGAATAATTTGTCTATAATATCCAGACTTTGTCATTATCAATGCTCCAACTGTATGACTATGAAGAAACCGCGGTTATTTAAAAAAAAAATAAAACCCAATTTTGCTTAATACGAGAGCAAATATCTCAATTTAAACACATACACACAAACACATACATACAAAAAATGGAATTTACTTCCGATAATATGATGTGTACAATGCTACTCGTTGGTTGATACTAGTGTTTAAGTATAGTATAATAACTCTTATTGAATAAACGGTTATTTATTCTACCTGCCTGGGAACATATAAACATCACAAGGAGAGAAATGAGATCGTACAGGATTCGAACCTTTGGCTGACGTCGTTTTAATTAACTAATCTCGTTGGTCGATGAGTAGGCACTTAATGAATAGCTCGTAGTATAAATTCAATGGCGGAAGTAGCGGCTAACGTCGTCACAAGACATTATGTAAAGCAAACAAACTAAATTATCTATTCTCTTAAAGTACAAAATCCCCTCCCCCTCCCTCTCTCTTTCTTTCTCTCTTTCTCTCTCTTTTTCTCTCACTCTTTCTCTCTTTTTTCTCTCTCTTTCTCTGTTTCTTTCTCTCTCACACTCTTTTGCTCCCTTTCTCTCTCTCTCTTTCTCTCTCTCTCTTTCTTTCTCTCTTTCTCTCTCTCTTTCTCTCTTTCTCTCTCCTCTCTTTCTCTCTCTCACTCTTTCTCTCTTTCTCTCTCTCTTTCTCCGTTTCTTTCTCTCTCACACTCTTTTGCTCTCTTTCTCTCTTTCTCTCTCTCTTTCTCTCTCTCTCTCACTCTTTCTCTCTCTCTTTCTCTGTTTCTTTCTCTCTCACACTCTTTTGCTCTCTTTCTCTCTTTCTCTCTTTCTCTCTCTCTCTTTCACTCTCTCTCTCTCTCTCTCTCTCTTTCTCTCTCTCTCTCTTTCTCTCTGTGAGTGCCTGTGCACCGCCAGAAATTAGAAGTTTCAAACATCTACGGATGTCCACTTATCTCAAGAAAGTCATGTTTGGTCCTATCTATAATCAAAATATTTGATGATACGAAACTGTTGCTAAATCTAAGCGACCAGAAACAGATTTACAAAAAAAAAAAAAAATTTAAATTAAATTAAATCAAATCAAATCAAATTAATCACTTCCTCCTAAAAACAACAACAACAACAAATAAAAAAACACAACCTAAATACGATGTTATTTTTTAAAACAAACAACAAAAGATATCATTAAATTAAAATAAAACGAATCAAAATAAATTTACTTTGCAGGTCAAGGTCTACTCCCCCCCCCCCCTCCTTCCCGAAAGTAGTTCCGAATTAGCGTCGGATTAAAACAAATCAAAACGGGTGGTTCGGCGTCTCGTTTTATCTTTTCTTTTATTGTGAAGATCATGTTTCATCTCTAGCTAATCAAACAAAAAATAGAGATCACTCCGCTGCTAATCTAGACGGAGCATGTTCGCTATTTTCGACCCGTCTGCTTTCATTTACGAGTCATTAGGCCTCGAGGGATAATTCTCTTTCGTCTGATTTCCTTTCGTTTTTGTTACTGACTCCGACTTGAAGAATGTGGGCAGAGACTAAAGATGAAATGCGGCCGGGAAACGACGAAAAGAAAACAAAAAAATAGTGCGACGGGAACTTATTTTATTCGGATTGCGGAACCAGATTTAGATTAGAATAATTAAACAAGGATAGATATTATTAAGATGCGTCCATTCAATCTTAAACGTGACAGACCAAGGAAAATGCTATTTAAACAAGCGTGACAGGCAAACCTACATTTTCAAACTTAAGTGTGACAGATCGACGAAAAGGCCATTTAAAACTTAAGCGTGACTCACCTATAAAAAAATGCGATTTCAAACTTAATTGAAACAGTTGGGCGACAAATGCTATTTCAAACTTAAGCGTGACAGACTGACGAAAATGCTATTTTAAACTTAAGCATGACAGACCAAAGAAAATGCTATTTCAAACTTAAGCGTGATAGACTAACGAAAATGCCTTTTCAAACTTAAGCATGACAGACCAAAGAAAATGCTATTTCAAACTTAAGCGTGATAGACTAACGAAAATGCCATTTCAAAGTTAAGCGTGACAGACTAGCGGAAATACTATTTCAAACTTAAGCATGACAGACCAAAGAAAATGCTATTTCAAACTTAAGCGTGATAGACTAACGAAAATGCCTTTTCAAACTTAAGCATGACAGACCAAAGAAAATGCTATTTCAAACTTAAGCGTGACAGACTAACGAAAATGCTATTTAAAACTTAAGCATGACAGACTGACGAAAATACTATTTCAAACTTAAGTGTGACAGACTGACGAAAATACTATTTCAAACTTAAGCGTGACAGACTAACGAAAATACTATTTCAAACTCAGGTATGACAGACTAACGGAAATGATATTTCAAACTCAAGTATGACAGACTAACGAAAATGCTATTTCAAACTTAAGCATGAAAGACTAATTAAAATGATATTTCAAAGTCAAACATGACAGACTGACGAAAATGTTATTTTAATCGTAAGTGTTACAGACCATTACAAATGTTATTTCAAACTGAAGGTGACAGACCAACGAAAATGCTATTTCAGCTTTAAGTGTGACAGATAGACCGTCGGACAGAACCTCTCATATAGATGCGAAGACGCATGTAATAAATAGAGAGAAGTACTGTCCCTTATTTCTGTCACCTATCCCGGAAGTGACCTTGGAAAAATCGTGTAAGTTGTTTGATCCTTAATTAAGTTAAATGTCTCCAGTGTTTCTGTAATTTTATTAAAAACAAACTCAACCCACTAAACTCGATTAACATAATAAGGTTGAATCGGAATTAAAAAAATTAACAAAATTGAAATAAAAAATAAAACATGAGAAAAAATATAAAAAAAGGAAAGCGAAAAATAGTAGGAAAAAGTTTAATAAGTTCAAATGTAAATAAAATGTCAGCGAATAAAATAAAGTTAAAAGTATAAAAATGAAAATAGAGAAAAGAAAAGGAATAGATACATTAAAAGAGAGAGCAAGAGAAAGAGAGGGAGAGAGAGAGGGAGAAGAATACATACAGAAGCAATTAAGACAGTAACTAAAATTGTAAGGGAGAGAGAGAGAGAGAGAGAGAGAAAGAGAGAGGGGGAGGGAAGATAGATAGATAGGGGGAGAGGTAAATATATAGAGAGCGAGAGATAGAGTGATAGCTATATATATAGTAGCCATTTGTGATCGGAGTTCGCGCCCGTCGACCGTCGGAAATTAGTTTCCTGCACTGAAGATTGCGTATTTAATAACACGCTTCATTGCGAGATCCAACACGATTGGTTGTTGTTGATCACTCTTCGCCGCTTGCTGTGAATACTCGCTGACTTGGTAATTACAAAGTTAAATTCCTCCTAAAATTCCAAGCTAATTTCTGGTAACTCTCTTGACTGCAAATCAGTAGCGACTTGTGATCGGAGTTCGCGCCCGTCGACCATCGGAAATTAGCTTCCTGCACTGAAGATTGCGTAAGCATGACACATCGATGTCTGTAGGTAATAAATAATTAATATATATATATATATATATATATATATATATATATATATATATATATATATATATGAACAAATTTAGATAGATAGATAGATAGATAGATATGAGTATTGTAGGATAGATAGATAGATAGATAGATAGATGGATTGATAGATAGATAGATAGATAGATATGAGTA
>OY744538.1:8102157-8109657 GCA_963556195.1 Sepiola atlantica
AATATCTTTAATGGTGATCATTGGTGTCCTGAAAGGAATGCTTTGGTAAGCCTTCATGAAATCACATATAAATGCTCTGTACTCTGTAATCGAGTATCATCGAGCTTTTTTTTTATTGAAACAACCCCGGTCTTCACTGAATGATCTATTTTATAAGTGAAAAATCTAAATCTATATATATATATATATATATATATATATATATATATATATATATATATATATATATATATATATATATATATATATATATAATTTGTGTGTATGTGTATATGTAGAGGTGTGGAAAGCTTTTCTAGTGCGTAGATACGATGTGTTGACATACACGCGGGAGTGCGATTATGAGGCTACCTTTGAGTTAGAAAGGAAGGGTATACTAAGATTGTAACGGAACAATTGCAACGTGCAGTCGATATAGGTGTCACGGCTTAAGCCTTACTTCCCGGCTTAATTCGTCTTTTAGTCTTGTCTGAACTCGTATGGACCTTCTTGATAAATCGCTCGATAATAAAGTCCTCTTCTGTAGACCGAAGACACCGATTCGTTTTTATTCTTCTTCTTTTTTTTCCTTTTTTTTTTTTTTTAATTCTTTCTCTTTCTTGGGCGAGAGTTGGGTGACTGTTTGCGAAGTAGATAAATACGAAACGAAAAAGGTCAATCAACCGCAGAATGGACGAAAAGGGAAAGAAAGAAAAGGGAAAGGAAAGGCAAATAATTTAGATAAAAAAGTGAATTAAAGGCAAAGGTTCGAAAGAATCTAAGAAAGAAATTAATGGACAGAAATTCTTTTTGTAAGAGACGAGGGAGAATCCATTTTTCGTTCTTGTTTAAAGATGGCGTTTTTTCGTGAACTTTGATCGACAGGATAGAAAAGGCTGAATAAATAAAAGGAAAACTATAGATCAAATGTATTAGTGAAAAGAATGTTTTACACAAACACACACACACACACACACACATACACACATATATATATTGGTTAACTAGCAAGCCATGTATATAAAAACACCTGACAAAAATAACTCCATGCATTTAGCCTGACGATTCCCCCCGGGGATGAAACACGGGAGCCTCTGTGTAGCTTGATTGCCATATATATTTTCATTGCTTACTATATATATATATAAGTTGTATGACCTGGATGGACTGTATGGATTCAACAAAAGTATGTTTTTGGATTGATATGTTTGATGTTATGTATTTTTATGTATTTGTGTATATAATTTTATATATTTTCAAAGCGTAATTTTATTGCCTGTAGTAGTATAACTGCGGTAATGGTCCTCTGAAGAGAAGAATTATCTTTGAAAACTCATGAGCTAAGGACTTAAGGATGCTTTGCATGAACTTTGAATTCTAATAAAATTTGATTGACACCTTATTTTATTACTTCATTTTCTGAATTTATTTTTTTAATTAATCCATGTATTAACATGCTATGAAAATCTAGCTAAAAAAATCTTTCTTTCCAGGATACTTGGCTATTCAAAACTTTGTATCTTTTTCTTTTCTTGCCACATTCTGCAGGGGTCACCTGAGTTCAAGTTTGAAAAGGGGTGGGTGGGGGTAGTTCACTAGCGAATGTAGGTAGGGGATGAATATCGTCCAAACTAAGCCTGCTAGTCTTGTAAAAGACACATTTCGTATCTGCCTCTGAAGAAGCTGAGATGTATGGGTGGCATTTAACAACTAAAAAAAAAAAAAAGCTAAGTTTTTAAATTATTTTTACTCTGAATTTATTTTTTTAATTAATCCATGTATTAACATGCTATGAAAATCTAGCTAAAAAAATCTTTCTTTCCAGGATACTTGGCTATTCAAAACTTTGTATCTTTTTCTTTTCTTGCCACATTCTGCAGGGGTCACTTGAGTTCAAGTTTGAAAAGGGGTGGGTGGGGGTAGTTCACTAGCGAATGTAGGTAGGGGATGAATATCGTCCAAACTAAGCCTGCTAGTCTTGTAAAAGACACATTTCGTATCTGCCTCTGAAGAAGCTGAGATGTATGGGTGGCATTTAACAACTAAAAAAAAAAAAAAGCTAAGTTTTTAAATTATTTTTACTCTGAATTTATTTTTTTAATTAATCCATGTATTAACATGCTATGAAAATCTAGCTAAAAAAATCTTTCTTTCCAGGATACTTGGCTATTCAAAACTTTGTATCTTTTTCTTTTCTTGCCACATTCTGCAGGGGTCACCTGAGTTCAAGTTTGAAAAGGGGTGGGTGGGGGTAGTTCACTAGCGAATGTAGGTAGGGGATGAATATCGTCCAAACTAAGCCTGCTAGTCTTGTAAAAGACACATTTCGTATCTGCCTCTGAAGAAGCTGAGATGTATGGGTGGCATTTAACAACTAAAAAAAAAAAAAAGCTAAGTTTTTAAATTATTTTTACTCTGAATTTATTTTTTTAATTAATCCATGTATTAACATGCTATGAAAATCTAGCTAAAAAAATCTTTCTTTCCAGGATACTTGGCTATTCAAAACTTTGTATCTTTTTCTTTTCTTGCCACATTCTGCAGGGGTCACTTGAGTTCAAGTTTGAAAAGGGGTGGGTGGGGGTAGTTCACTAGCGAATGTAGGTAGGGGATGAATATCGTCCAAACTAAGCCTGCTAGTCTTGTAAAAGACACATTTCGTATCTGCCTCTGAAGAAGCTGAGATGTATGGGTGGCATTTAACAACTAAAAAAAAAAAAAAGCTAAGTTTTTAAATTATTTTTACTCTGAATTTATTTTTTTAATTAATCCATGTATTAACATGCTATGAAAATCTAGCTAAAAAAATCTTTCTTTCCAGGATACTTGGCTATTCAAAACTTTGTATCTTTTTCTTTTCTTGCCACATTCTGCAGGGGTCACTTGAGTTCAAGTTTGAAAAGGGGTGGGTGGGGGTAGTTCACTAGCGAATGTAGGTAGGGGATGAATATCGTCCAAACTAAGCCTGCTAGTCTTGTAAAAGACACATTTCGTATCTGCCTCTGAAGAAGCTGAGATGTATGGGTGGCATTTAACAACTAAAAAAAAAAAAAAGCTAAGTTTTTAAATTATTTTTACTCTGAATTTATTTTTTTAATTAATCCATGTATTAACATGCTATGAAAATCTAGCTAAAAAAATCTTTCTTTCCAGGATACTTGGCTATTCAAAACTTTGTATCTTTTTCTTTTCTTGCCACATTCTGCAGGGGTCACCTGAGTTCAAGTTTGAAAAGGGGTGGGTGGGGGTAGTTCACTAGCGAATGTAGGTAGGGGATGAATATCGTCCAAACTAAGCCTGCTAGTCTTGTAAAAGACACATTTCGTATCTGCCTCTGAAGAAGCTGAGATGTATGGGTGGCATTTAACAACTAAAAAAAAAAAAAAGCTAAGTTTTTAAATTATTTTTACTCTGAATTTATTTTTTTAATTAATCCATGTATTAACATGCTATGAAAATCTAGCTAAAAAAATCTTTCTTTCCAGGATACTTGGCTATTCAAAACTTTGTATCTTTTTCTTTTCTTGCCACATTCTGCAGGGGTCACTTGAGTTCAAGTTTGAAAAGGGGTGGGTGGGGGTAGTTCACTAGCGAATGTAGGTAGGGGATGAATATCGTCCAAACTAAGCCTGCTAGTCTTGTAAAAGACACATTTCGTATCTGCCTCTGAAGAAGCTGAGATGTATGGGTGGCATTTAACAACTAAAAAAAAAAAAAAGCTAAGTTTTTAAATTATTTTTACTCTGAATTTATTTTTTTAATTAATCCATGTATTAACATGCTATGAAAATCTAGCTAAAAAAATCTTTCTTTCCAGGATACTTGGCTATTCAAAACTTTGTATCTTTTTCTTTTCTTGCCACATTCTGCAGGGGTCACCTGAGTTCAAGTTTGAAAAGGGGTGGGTGGGGGTAGTTCACTAGCGAATGTAGGTAGGGGATGAATATCGTCCAAACTAAGCCTGCTAGTCTTGTAAAAGACACATTTCATATCTGCCTCAGCAGTGAAGAAACCGAAACCTCGTTCGGGGTTGAAAGAGAGGGGAGTGAGGGAAACCTATCTTCAACTTACTGTTCCCTTCTTAGTATGCAATTGAACTTATTCTATCTACATGTGTACATATATATATATATATATAATATATATATATATAATATATATAATGTATATTATATGGATTTTTTTTTTTTTTTTTTTTTTTTTTTTTTTTTTTTTTTTTTTTTTTTTTTTTTTATACCCCTCTCGGAGTGTTGGACCCGTAAGACCTCGTAAGGCTATCCATCTAAGAGAAGGAAATCTCTGACAAAAAAACCTTCTTCCAGTTACTCACGCCGTGGCAGAAAACTGTTGGGGGAGGATGGCTTCCTTAGTCCTGATCGACAACCTTCCTAGAGTTGGAATCTCGAACAAAGTATCCGGTTTGCAAACCTACAATTGCTTAAGGAGTAGATAGGTTCTACCTATCGCCGGCCCTTGCACTCCTTCTTTGTTTATTAGTCAGGCGCAGAGGTAACAGCGCTGGGACGCCTCTAAACACTCAGTGCCTAGCCTTGTTTCCTTACTAGGACAATGAACGCCGTTCTCTTTCTCTCTATTTGGGCAACTCGGGGAAAGTTTTTTCGTTAGTAAGTCTTACATGACCAGTCTGGGTCTCTCTTGTTCCGACAGGTTGAGGGTACAGGTTAGACAGCTTGTCTGGCTGCTGTTTCCGACTGACAGGACAGGAGCCCAAACTCTTGGGTAGCGCCAAGAACGGCTGCTCCATCATCAGTTGCATAATACCGTGGGTAGTTGTATGTGCCATGTCGCGCATGGAAAGGGACCCTGCAATTATCTACGGTGGGCTTTCCCGAGGCCACAACCCCCATGGACCAGGTCGTGACTAATGGACTGGTTGTGTGAGCTTATTGGCACCAAGCAAGTACCCACCTTGGCCAATCCACTCTATAATCAAATCAAACATGCCATTACAAAAAAATAAAATCAAACCTAAACCAGACACCCAAACAACACTTTCGCCTCCGCCCTTGAGGCTTGCATTCTCAAATATCCGGGGACTTAGAACCAACATCAACGACGTAGAAACCTTTCTCCTGACAAACTCCCCGGATATCCTAGCTCTTAGTGAAACTAACCTCCAATCCTCAATCTCTTCTCACCACTTTGACATGACTGACTACCTCCCACTCTACCGTAAAGACTCTGACAAACACATGCACGGGCTAGGAGTTTATGTTCGGAACACCCTCCCGCTGACTAGAGAACATAGGTTAGAATCAGATGACTACGACTACATGTGCTTTAGATTGACTTTACATCACAACGTTAGTTACTTATATTTCCTATATCGCTCCCCGTCGTCCCAGGACTGTACTCTGCTAAACTCTGTCTCTGAAAGCATAGATAGAGCACTCTTAATAGACTCGAATGCCCAGATACATGTATTTGGGGATTTTAATGCCCACCACCGCGACTGGTTGGGATTCTCCAGCCTTACTGATGCAGCCGGCAACTCTACGTATAATTTCTCCTTAGCTCACTCCCTCTCTCAGACTGTTGATTTTCCGACCCGCATCCCCGATCGTGTGGATCAACAAGCCTCACTTCTAGACCTCTTCTTGACCTCAATACCCGAGGCTTGTGTGACGAAAGCTCATAGCCCACTCGGGAATGCTGATCACATTGTGCTAATGATACATATCACACTAAAAAGTCGTCCAAAAGCTGATGAACCGTTGCTCAAAACAACAAGATACTACGAGCAAGCTGATTTTGAGTCAATCAGAGACCACATCAGTGACGCCCCATGGCGGGAAACCTTCTTACTCCCTGCCAACCAGTGTGCAAACGAATTAACTGAATGGGTCAAAGCAGGCATTGAAGCCTATGTCCCCATGCGAAAATTCTTTAGCAAGCCCCACTCTCCTCAATGGTTCACTTCGGAATGTGCAGCTGCCATTTCTGAGAGGCAACAAGCATTCCGTAAATTCGGCCGCAATAAGTCAGCTACTAATAGGCATAAATTTATAGAGTCAAGAAACAATTGCAAGGCTGTGATAGGCGAAGCGAAGAGAAGGTATAATGAGTTAACAAAAAAACGCATCCAGTCACAGAAACTAGGTACTCGCGATTTCTGGAAAATCTACAATAGTGTAGTGAATAATGGTCAATCTACGATTCCCCCACTTTCAAACCACAATGATGTCGTTTGCACGGCCACTGATAAGGCTGAACTACTCGCACAGCGTTTCGCTTCTAACTCTACTTTAGACTCGGGTAACCACCCTCTCCCTGAATTACCATTGCGGACTGAAGCCACACTTGATAACCTGGTCATCACCCCATCCCAGGTCAGAGACATTATAAAAAGCCTTGACACCTCTAAAGCTTGTGGGCCTGATCTTATACCTGTAATAGCAATAAAGAAATGCTCTGCTGAACTGGCCCCTGTTCTCTCCAAACTCTACAACAAATGCCTAGCTGAATCTTGCTTCCCCGATAGCTGGAAAATTGCCTCTGTGGTACCAGTCTACAAGAATACTGGGAATAGAACCGACCCTCAGAACTACCGCCCAATCAGTCTACTGCCGATCTTTGCCAAAATCTTTGAGTCCTTAATCAATCTAGCGATAGTACGTCACTTAGTTAATGCTAAACTTCTATCCGACCGCCAGTATGGGTTTAGACAAGCTCGATCTACTGCAGACATCCTAACGGTCATCTCTGAACGCATGTATCATACTCTCGACAAGGCAGGTGAAGCTAGGGCAGTAGCGCTTGATATATCCAAGGCCTTTGACAAGGTATGGCATAAAGGGCTTCTCCTGAAAATACGCTCATACGGTATTACTGGGCAACTACTTAATATAATTAGATCCTTCCTAAACCAAAGAAAAATCCAGGTTGTCCTCGATGGCCGTTCATCTAAACAACATGACATAAATGCTGGTGTGCCCCAGGGATCTATTCTTGGACCTTTGTTGTTCCTGATCTACATAAACGATCTCCCTGATGACATAGTGTCTGAGATCGGTTTATTTGCTGACGACACCACGCTTTACTCTCGCCATGTTGGCAAAACGGACGCGATCATATCTGAGGCAATGGCTGCATCCTTAGAAAATGACCTCCAGGCTGTAGTGGATTGGGGCCATAAATGGTTGGTGACTTTTAATGCCGCAAAGACAAAGCTCCTTTCCTTCAACAACTACAAGAAGCCTCTCCAACCACCGATTGCCATGGCAAATAACACCCTACCTGAGAGTTCATCATTCAAACTCCTTGGTCTAACCTTCACAGGTAACATGAATTGGAACACATACATTGAAGACATTGCCAAGGCTGCCGCAAAGAAGGTTGGCTCCCTCTACCGTGCTAGTGGACTCCTTACACCTGACATTATCCTGTATCTCTACAAAGCCACCATTCGCCCATGCATGGAGTATTGTTGCCACATCTGGGCTGGTGCATCATCTACTAGTCTCTCCCTCCTTGACAAAGTCCAAAAAAGAGTAGTCAACC
>OY744538.1:8114657-8119657 GCA_963556195.1 Sepiola atlantica
AACCAACCAACAACAGTTAAACGATCATTCGTCGGTTTTAAAGATTAAATCGATACAAACCTATTTCAGCACTTCGTTCGGCAATGCCTATTTGTAAAAGAGAAACCTTCTCGTCGGGGGAAACACAGAGAAACGTCCTCGTCGGCAAAAGAACATTTTTTTTGCGAACCCTCATCACCTTGAAAAGGTCAGATGTGACTGTTGTAACTTAATTTAAACTGTAATAACTATTTTTAAAAGCCAGACACCAACTGAACAAACGCCAGAGAAATGTATCCGTTTGTTTACTGCAGACCTATCAATGGTGTTGGTCGTCTAAAATGTGTTCGTACACTTTTCCGATAGAGGGCGCTCGGTGTGTTAACGTTATAAGGTTTACGGTGTGTAGAAACTGTAGTCTTGTGCAAACAAACATAATCGCCACAGAGGTACGTCTGGGTAAATTAGTTGTTAAGAAAACAAGAGCAGTATCTTTAAATACGACGGCTGGGTGGCGGGCGGAGGAGGTTGGGTGTTGGTGCGAAAAGAATTGAATAAAGTACCTTGTAGCCATTAGTATCACCGCGGAGTAATCTTTGTCATTACAAGATAAGTTAAAATGAAATAAAATAAAAACAATAAAAACAATAAAATAAAATAGAACGGTTTTGTTTGTCTGTCTTTGAAATCCTAATCCGCATTCCCGTATATGAACTCGGGAGAGGTCATCTGAGTTTAGGGTAAATTGGATTGGTGAGATCAGATTGGACCGGTTGATAAAGAAGACGGTAAGTATTTGAGAAAGGGAGGAAGTGAAACATGAATGAGAGAGAGAGAGAGAGAGATAGAGAGAGAGAGAGAGGGGGAGAGAGAGAAGAGGAAACATAGTGAAGCAAAAAAGAAATAAAGAAAGAGATAAATTAGATTGATGAGATCAGATTGGACCGATTGATAAAAAAGACGGTATGTATTTGAGAAAGGGAGGAAGTGAAACATGAATGAGAGAGAGTGAGAGAGAGAGAGAGAGATAGAGAGAGAGGGGGGAGAGAGAGAGAGAGAGATAGAGAGAGAGAGGGGGGAGAGAGAGGGGCAGAAATAAAAAGAAAGAAAGATAGAGAAGAGGAAACATAGAGGAAATAAAGTGAATCAAAAAAGAAAGAAAGAAAGAAAGAAAGAAAGAAAGAGATTAGATTGATGAGATCAGATTGGACCGGTTGGTAAAAAAGACGGTAACTGTTTTATTTGGTTGCTTTGTTTTACGGCGTATCAACCCGTTTCGCGTTATTTAATGCCGAACCCGGTCATTTTGGTAAAAGTTTTTATGCTTCAAGTTCTTTATATGTTCAAGTATTTATTCATGGTGTTTGGTTGAAGGGAGGGGGAAGGGGAGGGGAAGGGGGAGGGGAAGGGGAGATGAGGAAGGGGGGAAGGGGGAAAATTGTTGTTTTTTGTTTTGGGTTTTGCAGAACATGATTGAGTTTTGCAAAGAGAAAAAATAACAATAAAACATCAATGTTTGGTGCATTTTTTGGAGCAGGAAGCCGATATCTTCAGACAGCCGGATCTGGTAGCACCAGCGGTAATTGTTTAAGAAAAAGAGTAAGGGTAAACATGAATAAAGAGAAGGGGAGAGAGGGGGAGAAGATATATATATATATATATATATATATATATGTAGAGAGAGAGAGAGAGAGAGGGGGAGAGGGAGAGAGAGAGAGAGAGATAGGGATGAGAGATAGGGATGAGAGAGAGAGAGATAGGGATGAGAGATAGGGATGAGAGAGAGAGAGAGAGAGAGAGAGAGAGAGTGGAAGCGATAGAAAAAGAAAAGGAAGAAAAATAGAGAGGGTGAAACATAGAGGAAATGAAGCGAAGGAAACAAAAAAAGAGAAAGACAGAAAGAAGAAAGCAAATAAATTCAATTAAAGTAAGAAAAGGATAATGAAATGGATTAATTGACAGTTGAATGATGATGAATATTATTAAACAGCTGGCTAAGAAGACAGCAATTATTCCCCCTTTATCAGAAACATCGCCCATGGAATGTGGAGAGTAAATGACAAAATAAGTGTGTGTGTGGGTGGGGGGGGGGGGATGGTTACGATTCGGCTTCCGAAAGTGAATCCAACTTCCATTTTCTATTCTTCAGATCTTTTTATCAACGCCGGTATAGTCAGTTCTGTGTTTCAGTTTTCTTTTTTTAAACTTTGTTTTTACCTTTTTATGCATCCTTTTTATCTCGATATTTCCTTCCGTTCTTTCTTCTTCTTCATCTTTTCACCCTTTTTCCAATCATCGTATTTCGTATATATTTTGTTCCCCTGTTTTAATATAATTTGTCATTTCTTCTTTCTCTTTTTTCTTTTGTTCAACATCGTTTTCCTCTTTCTATCTTTCTTTCTTTCTTTTTTCTTCCTTTCTTTCTTTCTTTCTTTTTTTCTTCCTTCCTTCCTTTCTTTCTTTCTTTTTTTTTCTTTCTTTCTTTCTTTCTTTCTTTCTTTCTTTCTTTCTTTTTTCTTTCTTTTTTATTTCTTTATTTCTTTCTTTTTTTCTTCCTTCCTTCCTTCCTTTCTTTCTTTTTTTTTCTTTCTTTCTTTTTTTTTCTTTTTTTTTCTTCTTTCTTTCTTTATTTCTTTCTTTCTTTTTTCTTTCTTTTTTCTTCCTTTCTTTCTTTCTTTTTTTTCTTTCTTTCTTTTTTTCTTTTTTTTTCTTCTTTCCTTCCTTTCTTTCATTTTTTTTCTTTCTTTCTTTCTTTCTTTCAAGGTTCGTATTGTCGAGAAAATCTCGAGTTTTACCATAAATACAGACTGACTACTGTTCTCATCTTAGGTGTTTTTATCACAACGTTTCGGCCGATGCAACTCAGTTCTAAGTGACAGTCATTTAAAGGTTGAAGGTTCAATCCTCAGCGCAGACGATACGAAGAATTGTACATTACTGAAGACTTCTCCCCAATCATGACAGATAGAACAAGAGCATGCTACCCCCGTGGATTTGATAAAGGGTTTCGTTCGAAATTCCGTCCAGATTCCCGAGTTCGACAAGGTACACCTGAAGAAGGTCGGAGGTTACGTCGGCCGAAACGTTGTGATAAAATACAGACTGGTCAGGTCGAAGAAAAGAAATACTAGCACTTACCCATAAGTTGCGAAATAAATTGCCTTTCGGCGACGTAGTATGACCGTCCGACTAACTCTTACCCTTACCCTAACCCTAACCCGACTTGTCGAGTTCCTATTTATTTGCCTCTCCAGGAAGGAAGATTTAAACACAATGTCGCTTTTTAATGTGGAGAAAATACTACTCCGCCCCAAATGGGAACTCTATAGTGGGACAAAAATAAAAATTGCCTCACGATTTCTCCTTCACTGACCGAGGACAGAAAAAATAAAGTGTAGTATCAGAACAGATACTACACTTCGCTCTTAACCAAAAGGCTAGTATTTACTTCCTTCTCACCACAGGAAAATGTGACACAAGGTCGGAAGGTGGGGGTTGAAGAAGCGGAGCACGCTGGCATTTAAAACGCCTGAGCAGCCCCGTCGACATTCCCTGGTAGGAGCGCTTCATGTGATTAGCAATAAACTGATCCGTTTTAAAAGAGAGAAGGTAAAACCTGGGAAGGTGGACTTCCTAGAACTGCACAGAACCAAACCTCAGCTCGACAGAAAAAAAAGTCACCTAACTCAGATGGCTCAGACTCCGTCGGACTGATTGTCGAGGGCGTATCCTTGAGTTGGCATGAAAAATAACACAACCTTAAGGTCTAGTGACCTTCGTGGCTGCGCTTCGATAACCGAACAAATAATCTAACGTGCCCTTGTAACAAAGATGGCTCCTTGAACTACACAAGTTACCTTGTACTCGGCCACCTGCACGCTAGGAAGTAAGTGTAGTATCTGTTCCGATGGATACTACACCCTATAGACGGGTGTCGTCTTGTCCTTCGGGGCTTGATTCCACCTGTCTGTGGGTTTGTCCTGTGCAGTTCTAGAAGGTCCACCCTCCCAGGTTTCGCCTCCCCTCTTTAGGGAGGAGTAAGTTTATTGCTTACTGCCTGAGGCGCCCCTATCGGGGAATGCCGACGGAGCTGCCCAGGCAATTTTTAATGGCCAGAGTGCTCACTTTCTCGGGCGCTGGCTTTTCAAACCCCACTTACTCGACCCGAGCTGTGGTCACATCTTACTTGTGGGAGTAAGATAAAACTGGCCTTGTGCCTAACTCCTGCAGAGGAGTAAATAAATATACCTTGTACTCGGCCAAACAAAAAAAAAATTTGCCTTTTGGCCGGGATCAAAGGGTAGTATCTGTTCCGATGGATACTACATCCTATAGACCGGTATTGTCTTGGCCTTCGGGGCTTGATTTACGCCGCTCTATGGGTTTGTCCTGTGCAGTTCTAGGAGGTCCACCCTCCCAGGCTTTGTCTCCCCTCTTTGGGGAGGAGTACGTTTATTGCTTACTGTCTGAGACACCCCTACCGGGGAATGCCGACGGGGCTGCCCAGGCATTTTTTGTAGGCCAGAGTGCTCACCTTCTCAGGCGCTGGCTTTTAAAGTCCCACTTTCCCGACCCAACCTTGGGTCACATCTTACCTTGTGGGAGTAAGATAAAACTGGCCTTTTGCCTAACCTCCTGAAGAGCAGGTAAATAATACCTTTTCTTTCCTTTCCCTAATAAGAAGCTCCCTCAGTGATTATGTGGTGCAATGTCACATGACCCCAGTAACGATGAAGAGTTAGTAAAAAATAATAACAACATTTGGTTAGTTATGAAACCCTAAACCAGACACGTACATTGCTCGGACCACAGTCAAATTATCCACAGCATCTACGTTTCGTCCGTCTTTTTTATTCGCGCGCTTTATCTCTCTTTCATCGGTTTCATCACTTTTTTCTTTTCATCAACGTCTGTATCTTTCTTTTTATCTTTCTTTTTTCTCATCTTTTCTTTCTCATCTTTTTTTTTCTCATCTTTTTTTTCTTCTCTTTTTTGCATCCTTTTTATCTCGACATTCCTTT
>OY744538.1:8129657-8142157 GCA_963556195.1 Sepiola atlantica
AAAAACAATAACATCAATGTTTGGTGCATTTTTAGTCAGGAAGCCGGTATCTACAGACAGCCTGATTTGGTAGCACCGGAAGAAGATAAAAGAAAGAAGGAGAGAAGTAAAGACATAATAAAGAATTATGAAGAAAGAAAAAGAATGACTGAAAGAAAATTAAGAATCATGAAGAAAGAAAAAGAGAAAAACAAGAGAAGAATAAAAACGAAAAATGGTGAATGAAAGAGAATGAGTTCCGATTCGAAGAGATGGAAACTCAAGTCAAGACTAGATGTAACCTCCGACCTTCTTCATGTGCATGTTTTCAAACATGGAAATCTTTATGTCGAACTCGGGAATCTGCACTTCATTTCGAACTAAACCCTTTATTTAATCCACGGGGGTAGATTGTTCTCGTCTCGTCAGCCATGACCAGAGAGAGAAATCATAAGTACGTAACTTTTATTTGGTCCTTAGTTAATATCGCCTGTAATGAGGATTGAACCTTCAACCTCAAGACGAACTTAGAACTTAGAAATGATTGGTACTTACCCCCTTTATACATAACTTAACAATTCTTCCCCGGCCATGGCTGGCTGAACAAGAATAATCAACCCCCGTGTATTAAATAAAGTGTTCAGTTCGAAATTTCGTATAGATTCCCGAGTTCAACCAGATGCCCCTGAGGTAAATTCAGATCGTATCTTCCGAAAACTACTTGAAATAGACATCCGGTTAATTTGTCTATATAAGAAAGGGTGAAAGAGAGAGAGAGAGAGAGAGAGAGAAAGAGAGAGAAAGAGAGAGAGAGAGAGAGAGAAAGAAAGATAGTGAGAGGAACAGAGAGAAAGAAAGATAGTGAGAGGAACAGAGAGAAAGAAAGAGAGAAAGAAAATACAGAAAGGAAAATAAAAGCGAGAAGGAATTATGAAATAGAAAATGTAAAAAAAGATAGAACGAGTGTAAATGACGAAAGAACAACAGAAAAAAAAATAGAAGCTCCGTCGGCATTCCCTGGTAGGAGCGCCTCAGGCGATTACCAATAAACAAACCACTTTCTTAAAGAGTGAGAGAAGGCAAAACCTGGGGGGTGGGGGTGGACCTGAGAGAACTACACAGAACAATCCCTAAGATCGGCGAAATCAAGGCCCGAAGGCGAAGACGACACTGGTCTATAGGGTGTAGTATCCATCAGAACAGATACTACACTTTGATCTCCGCCAAAAGACCGAGAAAAAATAGAACACTTAATGGGACAGAGGTTGTATGTGTGTATGTTTTTTAAAGACAGTAAAAAAAAAATGTGTATAATTCCGTATGAAGAACTAACTGTTCCTACTCTGTGTCGTTCTTGGCCTTTTGGCTAAGATCAAAGTGTAGTATCTGTTCCGATGGATACTACACCCCATAGACTGGTATTGTCTTGGCCTTCGGGGGCTTGATTTACGCCGGTCTATGGGTCTGTCCTGTGCAGTTCTAGGAGGTCCACCCTCCCAGGCTTTGCCTCCCCTCTTTGGGGAGGAGTAAGTTTATTGCTTACTGTCTGAGGCGCCCCTATCGGGGAATGCCGACGGGGCTGCCCAGGCAATTTTTAAACCCCACTTTCCCGAACCGACCTTGGGTCACATCTTACTTGTGGGAGTAAGATAAAAACTGGCCTTGTGCCTAACTCCTGGAGAGGAGTAAATCAATACTCTGTGTTGCCTGCTTTCTTTTTTGTTTAATTATGTCTTGTTTTATGACAAACTTATCATTTAAAAAAAAAAGTTATTAAAGTTAAATTTTATTATCACGGTATCGTTTGATTATAGACTTATTAATCGAACCAAATTGTTATAAAACTGTAGCTAATTGTTGTTGAGGTAAGGTAATGTTTTAATCTCTATTTGTAAAATTATTCGACGTAAATAGTTTCCAAAACTTTCAATCTTTTTAATTAAATTTGCTAAGAATTTAACAGCCAGTTTACATGCTTCCAAATTTCTTTTAAAATTTAGAAGGGTACCGAAGAGATTCATTTAAAAAAAAAACTATTAACAAAAGATAGAAATGGCTGATCTGTTTATAAAGAAACGGAAATGCATTCTTGTTAATTTAATTTCTTAATTACATTCTTTTTTAAAACAGGATTAAATTTGTTTGTTTTATTGTACGTTATTACTCTTTCGATTTCAATAAATATTGGATTAATAGTAGATAAAAAAAAAACCCAACTAATTTAATGTGTGATTACGACACGACAAATGCACGCACAGACACACGTGAAAGGGTCGCATAATTTTTATTAATGTAGAGATCAACGGAAGAAAGGAAGGAGAATGCAACACGGAGAATAAAGCAAGAACGTATTTAAATATGGTGCTGATATCGATCCTGACCCAGTTTTCGTGAGGTTCGACTCGGAAGCGTTCGGCTGTCCTACGCAAACGCCCGAGAGTTGACGAACCGATTTGTACCAGACGACAATTTTGATACGGTGCTGCGTCCTATGATAATAATGTTTTGCTTGTTTTTTGTTTTTTGGTTAGGGTTAGGGTTAGGGTTTAGGGTTTAGGTTAGGGTTATGGTTAGGGTTAAAAATATTTATTTGATAACAGTAATTTCGCTCTGTTTTGCTTGTTTTATTTGTTTTGTTGTTTAAAAAATTTCTTGCAACTATAACTGAAAATTATAGGACGCAGCAACGTATCAAAATAACAAAAAATATTTATTTGATAACAGTAACTTCGCTGTTTTGCTTGTTTTTTTTTTTTTTTTTTGTTTCTTTTAGAAAATTTCTTGAAAATATAACTTACAATCACAGGACGCAGCACCGTATCAAAATTGTCGTCTGGTACCATTCGGCTCGTCAATACTCGGGCGTTTGCGTAAGACAGCCGAACGCTTCCGAGTCGAACCTCACGAAAACTGGTTCAGGATCGATATCAGTACCGTAAATATATATGACGAAAACGAGGAATACTGTGGAGATAGAATATGCTATCTTTTTGGAAAAAAGGAAGAAAATAAAAAAGAAAGAGAGAAAGAACAATTAGAAAAAATATGTGGAAAGAAAGAAAGAAAGAAAGATAGAAAAAAAAGCTACAAAATCGTCACAAGGAGACAATAAACAAAGGCCAAGTGGGTTACGCATGCGCCTTTACCTTACAAAGAATATAAAAAAGGGGAGCTAACTCTTTCAAGGTTGTGTTTTTTTTTTCCTTCTTTTCTTTTCTTACGTCGCTGTCTCAATAATATTATCTAATTCTTGTCAATACAGGCCGTCTTCAAAAGAGAACGAATTGAAAAGAGTGTGCACGTAGCTGGCAGCCATGTTCTTTTTTCGCTTTCTTTCATCGCCTCACCCAACACCCCTCCTTTTATTTCTCAATGAATCTGGCCACCCACAGATATCGCGGCCCATTGACCCTCCACCCCTTCTGAGCTCGGTAATCGCCTTTCAATCATCACTTTTAAAAAAAATCTTTATTATTCCCTACTCACTAGGAGTTCTCATACGAGTCATTACTAGTGATCGCTCATTAGCAAAAAAAAACAAACCCCAGGTGTTTTTTCCTGGAATCTGAGTGATAAGGAGTCTCCACAGATTTCCAGTACTCTCCGATTCTTTCAATCACACTGGCAAATCATTTGGCCTTTTCACAACAGCCGTTTACCATTGAATTTTCGCTGAAAAACGACCGATAGCTTTCTCTGAAATTTAAATGACACTTAGCCTCCCTAGGATTCTAGTACTCTCCGTGTCCTTTCAGTGGAGGTCTGGATGGTGCTCTCAGATTATTAGGATTTTCCTTATATAGATACGCTGGCAGTTTCAGTTACCTTGGTTTCGTGTAATGTTCGCCCTATATTGTTTAGTTGTGTTTATGCAGCTTTATTCCATTTCAACTTACCCGCGGTTAATCGGTATCACTTGGCTTTCGCACTCGAGGATTTTTCTTAAAATTTCAGCTGTTACTACTACCACTACTATTCATGAGGGGTATTGGGGATGGCCTTAACATGAATCCGGTGGTGACGCCCCTAATTTGGGAGCTTTGGGGTGTGTCGAGAAAAATGCTTTGGACACCCTTATGCAAGGTGCCTCAATCCATATTTTCCAGTCATTTTTACCTATTTTCTTGCCTACCCTATTTCCCAACCCTTTTAACTACTCGAGTTGCTCTCTACCTTCAACTGTCTAGGATATTACACAAAACTGCATACTGTGGTAAGGCCCCTAATTTGGGATCCTTAAGGAGTGTTGAGTCACTCCATGGCTGCCATTACTACCAGGTCCATTTTGAACCGGAGTGGTTTATATATGTTCCGGTCTCATCTATGGGCCAAATAGAATTTGTCCCGGCACAGCATCAAACAAAAATAACACTGAAACTAGGGAAAACTGTCATTCAGATTTCTTTTTCTTTACTTTTTCTTTCTTCCCTTTTCTTTCTTTCTTTCTATTATATTGAACCAGTTGCCATAGAGAGAGAGAGAGAGAAAGAGAGGGAGAGAGAGAAAGAGAGGGAGAGAGGGGTCTAAAAGGTTAAAAATGGGAAAACTGTCCGTCAGCTTTTTTTTTCTTTCTTTTTTCTTCCTTTTTCTTTCTTTCTATTATATTGAACAAGTTGCCAGAGAGAGAGAGAGAGAGAGAGAGAGAGAGAGAGAGAGAGAGAGAGAGAAAGAAAAACAGAGAGAAAGAGAGAGGGAGAGAGAGAGGGAGAGAGGGAGAGAGGGAGAAACAGAGAGAGAGAGGGGGATAGAGAGAGGAAGAGAGAGAAAGACAGAGAGAAACAGAGAGAGAGAGAGAGAGAGGGGAGAGAGAGAGAGGGAGAGAGAAAGAAAGACAAAGAGAAGGGTTAAAAGAAATATATTGCACACTGTTTTAACTCTTCTCTTTGTTATCCATATCCCGGACAACACCGTGTAATCCTGCTAGTTGAATATAACAGAACATATGAATCCTTCCTTAACATTGCTTCTAGCTTGAATAAATAAAAAACGCAACAGATTAAATGCAAAAAAAAAAAAAATAATAATAATTCAAAATCAATTCATTTTCCTGAAGAAGATATATCGAGCGATCGAACACGCTTCCGAAGTAAACCCGGTGTTCCTTTTTATGTACAACTGGCACGGCTACCCGGCGTTGCCCGGATGCATGAATAACAACAGAGTTTGAAAAAGTGTATGTAACATCTTTATTTTAAAACTCCCCTCTCTAAGCATTCTCAGTCACGTTACTTTTTGAACACATCTCTGCCTCGACTGGCCCCTCTCTTTGGCAACTGGTTCATTATAATAGAAAGAAATGAAATAAAGCACGAAAGAAAAAAGAAAAAAATCATCAGCAGCTGAGAGACTGTTTGACCTGGTTTCAAGGTTGTTTTGGGAACAACGAGAAGAATAGATAAAATATTCTGTCTGAACCCGGCCCCGTGTACAAATTTGGTCCCTGATGATTCCAAAGAATGGATATTACATTATTTTGTTTTACCATAACCAAGTCGGGGTCATACTGAATTCGATGCTGTACACTTTGTAAGTGTATCTTGTGTAGTTTCTGAATTTTAGCCGGACAGACAGACGGAGATACGACTTTTCTTTTATATAATAGTTAAAATAGAAATCCTATTCGAATGTGTGAATGCATAAATAACTTCCTTTTCATTAATAACCCTCATCTATCGCATTTCTAGAAAAAAAAAGGCGCGAAATCTAGAATCTAATGATCAATGCTATTAAAAAAAAAACATGGATTTCTTCCCTTCCTTACTTTTAACAAGCGGACATCGTAGCCTCGGGGTCTTAGGATTAGACAAGCAAAGAAAACGACGACAACGATAGGGCCTCAAAAATGAAAATCTCATAAAATAACAAGTAGAAAAATCGATCTCTTCGTAAGTTACGAAGCGATGGAGGGTTAATCCATTCCCAAATCTATTTCATTTATGAGAACCCCACACACATTATCTGCGGTCTTGCTTTCTGCGGTTTCAGTCAATCGCGATCATATCTGTATATACACCAACATGTATAATTTTATAGTTTTAAATTCAAACTCTGGTGCAGTACTTAATTTACCACGGAGAAAAAACCTGTGTTAAAACACTTTCTATTAATACAGACATAACCTTACCACGGTCGATACATACACTTTCTCCTTAATTAATAAATATGTTGGTTTATATTTCTGAATTTTTCGGACTACATTTTTCATCTTTATTGTTATCATCACAACGTTTCGGCCACTGTAACCTCCGGCCTTCTTCAGCTGCATCTCTTCGAACTCGGGAATATTTCTGTCGAACTTGGGAATCTGGACGGAATTTCGGACGGAACCCTTTATTCATTCCCGAGTTCGAAAAAATACACCTGAAGAAGGCCGGAGGTTACAGCGGCCGAAACGTTGTGATGATAACACTCAAGATGAGAAACGTAGTCCAAATAACCAAAATTATACAAATTATCAATCGTCATCTAAAAAATTCAGAAATATACACCAACATATTGATTAAATTAAGAAGAAAGTGTATGTATCGACCGTGGTAAGGTTATGTCTGTATTAATAAAAAGTGTGTTGACACAGGTTTTTTCTCCGTAGTAAATTAAGTACTGCACCAGAGTTTGAATTTAAAACTACAAGAGGAACTTTAATGAGACCATACAGAGTTATTTGAGGAAACAAGAGAGAAAGAGATATACTATGAAAGAAAGAGAGAGAGAGGGGGAGGAGAGAAAGAGATATACTATGAGAGAGAGAGGGGGAAAGAGATATACTATGAGAGAGAGAGAGAGAAAAGAGAGAGAGAGGGGGAAAGAGATATACTATGAGAGAGAGAGAGAAAAGAGAGAGAAAGAGGGGCAAACAGATATACTATGAGAGAGAGAGAAAGCGAGAGAGAGAGAGAGAAAGAGAGAGGGAGAAAGAGAGAGGGAGAAAGAGATATATTATGAGAGAGAGAGAAAGAGATAGATATTATGAGAGAGAGATAGAGAGAAAGAGAGAGAGAAGGGGGATATATACTATGAGAGAGAGAGAGAGAAAAGAGATCGAGGGGGGAGATATATACTATAAGAGAGAGAGAGAGAGAGAGAGAGAGAGAGAGAGAGAGAGAGAGAGAGAGAGAGAGGGGGGGGGGAGAAATAGATATACTATGCGTTTCATTATGAAGCCGCCCTGGCACGTATATTCCGTATCTTATAATTTTTTGAAACCTATTCCCTTTTCAATTTCTTTGCCTCTAAAATGGGCGCATCATTAAAATCGTTGATATGCCGTAAAACCGAGAAACCAATCGAAGTGATGCATTCGGTTACATGGCTGCTAGATCTGTTGTTAGTTGTGACAGGTGAAACGATCATCGTTTATTCATTAAAATGTTTTTTTTTGTTTTTTTTTTTTGCTGCGCTAATCCTATTTTTCCCCCGATTTGCTCCCTTTAATGACAGCGTTTCCCGTCGCTTCGACTCCGTACGACAACCGCCCCCCCCCCCCGGGACGATTCTCTCTCTCTCCCCCGTCACCCACCGCCCCGTTTATTATTTTTGGTTTTTATTATTCATTATGAGCGCCATCTTTCTTATTATCCTCATAATTCGTTGTCACCTTTTTTAGGGGTGCGTGTGTGTGGGGGTGGGGTGGGGGGCTAGGGGGTAGGGGGCTCTCGTGACCCCCCCCCTCTTTCTTTATCGACTTCCTTTTTCTTCCGTTCGTTCTACGGTCGAGGGAGCGCTGGGGCCCCCAGAAGGACCTCACTTCACCGCGCGGTAAGACGCCTCATTTAAAAATCGCCGGCAGCATATAGTCACGATAATTAACGGTACAAAAAAGAAAAGAATGTTTTTTTGCTGTTGGCCATTTTTTTTTTTTTTTACAGAGAAAAAGAAAAAAAGTTGAAAGAGAGAAAGAAAGAAAGAAACATCAAATAAATAAACGGGTCCATTCTTAAGATGCATCCATTCAATCTACGCGGTTTGTGATGAAACCTAAACGTGACAGACCGACCGTCCGACGGACATAGTTTCTTAGAGATGTGCTTGGACGCATCTAGAATAAGATGCGTCCATTAGATCTGCGCGTTTAGTTATTACCATCCGATTTCAAACTAAACCGTGACATGGTAAACTGAAGAGTGACAAACAGACAGACAGGTGGACAGACGGAAGGACGAAAAAAAAAAGGCTTTTATAGAAATGCGGGAATACAAGAATGGATGAAATATTAAATGGACAAAGAAAGAAAGAAAAATATATATTGAGAGAAAGTGAGAGAGAAGAGAGAAATAAGAAAGAGACAGCAAGAAATAGGGAAGGAGAAAAGGGGAGATGAATGAGAAAGAGAAACAAATAGATTGAAAGGGAGAGAGAGAGAGAAATAAATAAGAAAGAAAGAAAAAGAGAGATGAAGAGAGAGAAAGAGAGAAAGAGAGTGAAATATAGAAAAATAAAAAGGGAGGAGAAAAAGGGGAGATAAATAAGAAAGAGAGAAAGAGAGAGAAAGAGAGAAAGAGAGAGAGAAAGAGAGAGAGAAAGAAATAAGAAAGAGAGAGAGAGAAAGAGGGAGAAAGAGAGAAAGAACGAAATAAGAAAGAAAGAGAGAGAAAGAGAGAAAGAGAGTGAAATATAGAGAAATAAAAAAGCCAGGGAGGAGGAAAGGGGAGATAAATAAGAAAGAGAGAAAGAGAGAGAGAAAGAAATAAGAAAGAGAGAAAGAGAGAGAGAGAAAGAGAGAGAAAGAGAGAGAGAGAGAGAAAGAAAGAGAAAGAGAAATAAATAAGAAAGAAAGAGAGAGAGAGAGAGATAGAAAGAAAGAAAGAGAAAAAGAGAAAAATAAGTTTGAAATGATAAAATAAGTAAGCATAAAAATAAATAAAAAAACATTACAAAACGAAAAATGATGGAGAAAAAGTAAAAAAAATGCTTGAATATTAAAAAAATAAAGACGGAAAAAGAATAAGAACGAAAAACAATGACAGAGATAAGAAATAAATAAACTTTGAATAAAAGAAAGTGGAACAAAAAAGTAAAAAGAAAAAGAAGAGGAAATAACAAAAAAAAAAAGAAAGAAAAAAAAACAACTAAAAGAAAATTAGACGAAAACTCTCGAAACGATGGAAGATAAAGAAAGAAAGAAAAATTAAAGAAGGAATGAATAGAAAGGAAGAGACAAGAAATGGCAGGAAAAATGAAGAAAATGTTGAAATAAAAATAGAAAAAAAAGAAAGAAAGAAAATAAAAAAGAAAGTAAAACAAAAAAGGATAAGTAAAGAAAGTAGAAAGAAAAGAAGAAAATCAAGAGAATGAAGAGAGAAGGAGAAATGATTGGCAAAAAAGAAAGAAGGAAAAAAGACAGAAAGAAAGAAAAAAATAGCGTGAAAATATATAAGACCAAAAGAAAAAGCATGAAACTAATAAAATTACCCACAAACAGATGTTTCGTCATATCACGATTCATCAGTGTGGCTAGACGTAGTGAGCTGATCGACCCCAAGATACGAAACCCGGACGCAAGGTCATATTCAACCGTAATCATTAGTGTTGGATGTCTCACCATCTGAGCTAACGAACTCACTCGTGGGAGTATTGATTTACTCCTCTCCAGGAGTTAGGCACAAGGCCAGTTTTTTTAATCTTACTCCCACAAGTAAGATGTGACCCAAGGTCGGGTCGGGAAAGTGGGGTTTAAAAATTGCCTGGGCAGCCCCGTCGGCATTCCCCGATAGAGGCGCCTCAGGCAGTAAGCAATAAACTTACTCCTCCCCAAAGAGGGGAGGCGAAGCCTGGGAGGGTGGACCTCCTAGAACTGCACAGGACAGACCCATAGACCGGCGTAAATCAAGCCCCGAAGGCCAAGACAATACCGGTCTATGGGGTGCAGTATCCATCGGAACAGATACTACACTTTGATCTTAGCCAAATGGGAGTAGAAAAATTATATCGCTAAATGAATATTTTCATTTGTTACCAAATTTTACGATACTTGTAATCGTGAGGACTCAATTCTTTTTTACAGAAAAATGTTGCATTCTGCCGTTGGGAAAAGTATGAATCTATATATCTTCCCCCAGCTTAAGTTAAGCTTTAAATTTTAGACAGTTCCTAGAATCAAAATTATGTAATGGATTAACTCACTCTATTCATCTATCTATCTATCTATCTATCTATCTATCTATCTATCTATCTATCTATCTATCTATCTATCTATCTATCTATCTATCTATCTATCTATCTATCACAGTCTGTTCATATCTATTCCGATCTGCTTATAGCTATCTATACGTGTCTCCCTCTGGCTGTCTCTCTATTTTCCCCTGTCATTCATTGCCGCCGGCGATGTTCTCCAGCTGAGGGACAATTCAAAGTAAAAAGAAGACAACTTGCCGATTATTATTATTATTATTATTTCTGAGTTCAATGTTTTTAACTTGCCAATGAAGATGAATACCCATTACTGAAGATTCCTAGAAAAAAAAAGAAGAAAAGAAGAAAAAAAGACAGTCCGTTGCCACGTAGAGCGTTTCAAACTTTTATTTTCCCGCCTTTTTTTCTTCAATTTTCCCGCGTTAATTTTTGCTTGTTTCTTTTCCGCATTTAAAAAAATCCGCGCTCTTCTTTTTCTTCTTCGTGTGTTTCGTTCGCGTCTTTTTCTAAAAACAGATTCCCAACGTTTCCATTCATAAAGACCTCGCCTAGAAGTTCACCATCTTAGCCACTCGTCCTCGTTTTGTTGCTTCCTTGTGCCTGTTTTACAAGTACTTGTGCTCTGATGAATTTGCTGCTCTGGTGGCCCCACGACGTAAATTCACTAGACCAACCCGACAATCTGCCAAATCCCAACCATTCCCTGTGGAGGTCCCCAGATGCCGAAGAGCTTTCTACTCCAAAAGCTTCTTTCCTCGTGCTGCTGGACTCTGGAACTCCCTCCCTGCTCCCTGTTTTCCTTACGGTACTGACATGCAGAAATTTAAAACTAATGTAAACAGACATCTCTCTGCACAGCTCCCAATTTAGATTGACCTCCCCAAAAAACTTTCACCCTTTTTTCTCAGTAGCCCCTTACGTCTACAGTGGCGGCCTGCCTTGTTTAGGGTGAACTATGTTTAAAAAAAGACCTCATGCATGATCATCTTATATCGGGAAACGCGAGTGGCATAATGGAAACAAACGCGAATTGTGCAATCAGCAAACCGGGTTCAAATCCAACCGGATCTACACAATTAACTTATATACTAGCAACTTGTATTCAATGAATAGTTCAGTGTACGCATTTGAGTTCAATATTAAACAAGCCCAAAATGGTTGAGATTACATAACAGATAAATATAAATAGACAAACTCAATCAATCGATACATTTTTATCCAGTTGTGGTTCGGCATACAACAAGCGTCAAAAGGGTTGATATGCCGTATAACTAACACATGTTACATGAATCGTTCACAATAGTTTTGGTGTTTCGAATGTTCTTCAGCATTCAACTGACAATCTATCCATTTCATGTAACCCTTATCTCGAGTGGCTTTTGGCTTTCGTAAGTGGTGGCACATTTAGTCACAAAATTAAAAAAATAATCGCAAAAATAGTTGATGTGCCGTAAAACAGGAAATCATAACTAATCAATAAGTTTCTTATCACAGAGATTGTTATTCGATATTAAATCACTCTCGAATAACCGATGAATTGTTTAAAAAATGCTACAGTGTTTCAATATCAAATAACCATCATTCAAACTCCTCAGCCTAACCTTCACAGATAACATGAATTAGAACAAATACATTGAAGACATTGCCAAGGCTGCCGCAAAGAAGGTTGGCTCCCTCTACCGTGCTAGTAAACTCCTCACACCTGGCATTATCCTGTATCTCTACAAAGCCACCATCCGCCCAATGCATGGAGTATTGTTGTCACATCTGGGCTGGCGCATCATCTACTAGTCTCTCCCTCCTTGACAAGGTCCAAAAAAGAATCGCCAACCTAATAGGTCCCTCACTGTCAACCAAGCTCCAGCCTCTGTCCCATCGCCGCAATTTGGCATCCTTGTGCTTGTTTTACAAATACTTCAATGGATTATGCTCCGATGAATTGGCTACTCTGGTGCCCCCTCGACGAAAATTCACTAGACTAACTCGACAATCAACTAAATCTCATCCATTAACTGTGGAGGTCCCCAGATGTCGGAAAGCCTTCTACTCAAATAGCTTATTTCCTCGTACTGCTGGCCTCTGGAACTCCCTTCCTGCCCCCTGTTTCCCCGATAGTACAGACATGCATAAGTTTAAAACTAATGTAAACAGCCATCTCGCTGCGCAGATCCCAGTCTAGGTTGACCGCCCCTATCTTCTCCCCTTTTCTTTTTTCTCAGTAGCCGCGTACGTCTACAGTGGCGGCCTGCCTTGTTTGGGGTGTACTATGTTAAAAAATAAATAAAATAAATAAAAAAACCAAAATGGTTGATATGCCACACGATAGACGAGAATCGTTGGCAAGAATAGTTATAGTATATCATCATCATCATCATCATCATCATCATCGTTGT
>OY744538.1:8147157-8162157 GCA_963556195.1 Sepiola atlantica
CTCCTCTGAGAGGCTGTGCCACGGAGCAGAGACAAGGACAGAGAATCGCCAATAAGTGGACCGATTAAATATTCCATGAAAACAGACTTATCCAAAAATGCAAAAAAGAAATCAGAATATGAGAACAGGTAAAAAGCAAATGTCGTCTACGTCGACGCAGAGTTGTTAAGTGTCGCTCCTTACTGCAAAAATACCGTCGACCACCACAAAGGACATATCGTTCATCTTACTCCATAAAATGGTCCTCTCCAACACCCAACCCCTTCTTTCCATTTTCTGAGAGCAACGCCTCCTCCCATCTCAACGAAAACCCGGTCGCAAAACGGCAGCAGAAAAATGTTGGTATTAATTTATCAGCCATTTCTCTCCAAGTAGCGAGTCTTCGTGAATGACTACAATGGACCATACCATCGCCCGGACCATGGCACTTAGCCGCTCCATAATTCCAGCTGAACGTTTGGATTCCTTCTCCTCTTCTGTATTCCTTCTTAACTTTATTGTGGTCGATTCCATCTCTTGTGGAAGCGAAATGTTACCGAAAGTCGTAGAGTGGTTCTAGAGATTTCTCTCTAAAGGGTTTGGGGAAAGGTGGCAACGAATAAAGGGTTGAGGATCATTTCTTCTGTTATTTTTCAAAAGTCATTTCTTCTGTTATTTTTCAAAAGTCATTTCTTCTGTTATTTTTCAAAAGTCATTTCTTCTGTTATTTTTCAAAAGTCATTTCTTCTGTCGACGACGTTAGAGTGAGAATGTTTCTTTTTATTTCTCGATATCGCCATTCAAATTTAAAGCTTTCTTTTGTTCGTTTCATTCGAAATGCAATTCTTCTTTTTTATCCTTCGTTCTAAACCTCTTTTTTCCCTTATAGTTTTTCCTTTTTTCTTTCTAAACATCTTTATTCTTTCTTTCTTTCTTCTTTCTTTTTTCTTTCTTTCTTTTTTTCTTTTTCTTTCTTTCTCTTTTCTTTTTTTTCTTTCTTTCTTTCTTTCTCAACCTCTTCCTTATTTATTTCTTTTTTCCAAACAATTTTCGCCTTCTTTTTCTTCGTCTTCTTTCTAAACATCTTTATTCTTTCTTTGTTTTTGTTTTCTTTCTTTCTTTTTTCTTTTTTCTTTCTCTTTTCTTTTTTTCTTTCTTTCTTTCTTTTTTTCTTTCTTTCTTTCTCAACCTCTTCTTTTTTTCTTTCTTTGTTTTCTAAACCATTTTCGCTTGTTTTTTTCTTCGTCTTCTTTCTAAACATCTTTATTTTTTCTTGCTCTCTATTTTCTTTCTTTCTTTTTTCTTTCTTTCTTTCTTTCTCTTTTCTTATTTTCTTTCTTTCTTTCTTTCTTTCTCAACCTCTTCTTTCTTTCTTTTTTTCCAAACAATGTTCGCTTTCTTTTTCTCCGTCTTATTTCTAAACATCTTTATTTTTTCTTTCTCAATCTCTTCTTTATTTCTTTCTTTTTTTCTTTCTTTCTTTCTCAATCTCTTCTTTATTTATTTCTTTTTTTCCAAACCATTTTACTCTTCTGATTCTTTATCTTTTACGATTACGTTGTCGTCTGCTTATGCATCCTCTGGCTTCTCACGTTTTTTTCTTTCTATCTGTTCGCCTTTCATCCAGCTTTCTTTTCTTTCGTTTTTCATTTCTCTTTATTTTTCCCTCGTTTCATTTTTCCTTCTTTCCTTCTCTCTTCTATTATTCTTTCTCAAACAAAACGTCTTATTTTTTTTCTTCTCTTTGCCGCCATCTTGCATTACTCGTTCGTTCGCTTGTGAAGTGAAGTTGTTTATTTAAGTAATTGTATCAATTTCAATCCAAATAACCAACCGGCGACATTGTGCATTGAGTGGAGAGAGAGAGAGAGAGAGAGAGAGAGAGAGAGAGAGAGAGAGAGATGGAGAGAGAGAGGGAGGGGGCGTCAGGAAGAGAAAGAGAAAGAGACGGACAACAAAGATAGAGACAGCAAGCCGTGCTAGGTCAGTTGGCGGATCGAAATTGGCTTTTTCATAAATGCGCTCTCAACATTTGAGAGCCTCAAAGATGGCAACTATATTTGCACCAAATTCGCCATCTTGTTTTTATCAACTTTATTTCACTTTTTTGTCCTCCGCTTTCTCAATCATCGCTGCCATCAATTTTGATTCCGTGACTTCCTCGGCTTTCTATTTTAAAGAATCTTGCAATAATTTTAAGATGGCGTTCCTGCTTACATGTAAAATAAAACAAAAAATATACAAGTCCTTGTATCCGAGTATGCATAACATTCACACGCTAGTAGCGTGAGATTCGAACTCTGAAAGATGGCATCAAAACTGAACTGAAGGCGAACGCTTTATCCACACGGCCACCGAACGAACGAAAATATTTTGGCTCTTTAACCTACTTATAATGTTTATGAGTTCGGTGTAGGGAAAACTAAAATAGTTCGATTGTTTAAAATAAATAAAAGAAACATATAGGAAAATTCATATAATAAAACTTTTTTTAAAATGGTGTCAACTACGTCCGATGATTTGACTTATTTTTATATGCTTATTTATTGTATTCTCTAACTGATGGTGAACAGGTCCAGATTAGTGTTCGGTCGCCGAGAAAGGGAACGCTAAAAATGTCGGAACATTTGTTTCTAATGTTATTTTTACGTACTTTAAATGTCTAATACTAAGTATGAAGATACATGTTTGAAGGCAGGGGCAATGCAAAGACGGAAGATGGAATGAATAAGAATAAATGACAGGATACTGTATAGGTGTACACATCTCAAATCAATTTATTTATATTTCAAATACACTTTAAATATAAAGGCAGTAAATTGAGGGACTTACTGCTAAATATTAAAGGTCCGGAATGGTAAGAACTTTGATCATTTCGAGAGTAATAACCTTTCTTTTTCAAATAGAAACAGAAGTTGAATCGGTCTGTCGGTTAGAGAAAACCAAGATGGACGCCGCTATTTTTGTTCATTCTATTTTCCGCCTTTCCGGTTTTGCACATTGCATTGCTCCTGCCTTCATACTTACTTATTTACCAGCAATGCTTCAAGCAAACAACCATTTCCTTTTAAATCAAAAGAGGCGCGAGAGCGCTCTATCCCTTCAAAAACGGCCTATGCTAGAAATCTCATTTCTTTGATCAATTATAACTCAAAAACCAATAAACCAAATTAGTTAAAACTTAGCAGAATTTTTTTTTTGATAAGTGTGTAGAATTTCAGCATCATTAGTCACGGCAACCCAGAGATCCAGAAAGGTCAGGCATGATTTTGTGTTATCCGTGTGTACGTACGTACGTATGTGCCACCCTGTATCTCATCAACTATTTGACGGATTCAGCTGATTTTTGGCAGAGATAGAGGTTCTAGGGTCTAGTTGATGGCATTTTAATTTCAGTTCACCATACACCTTAGTTTTCCAGAAAATTCCAAAAAACCTTAAAAATTACCATTGTATTGAGGCATAGCCTTTACAAAAATAGTGACATTCCATGATAAATGCCAGTATACTGAAATCATATGCCCTTAATAGGGTTAAGATGAAAATTCATATACACTAAATGTACAAAAGCAAGGAAATTCCCAAATTTTTTACACTTTTATTGTCATTAAGGGTATGCGAGCACAACAGGGCTATGTATTTTACTGATAGGAGTTTTTCTTCAGCGCACCTCACACACTTCATCCACTCATGCATAGAGATTTATACTGTAGTGATGTGATAATGAAATGGTTTGGTTGATATGTAGTCATACCCTCAATGACAATAAAAGTGTAAAAATTTGAGAATTTCTTTGCTTTTGTACATTTAGTGTATATGAATTTTCATCTTAACCCTATTAAGGGCATATGATTTCAGTATACTGGCATCTTTCATGGAATGTATATCACATTTAGTTCGTAGTTCAAATAATCTATGATATAAATTCCTTTTTTCCAATAAGTTCAACAACTTCTGACATCGCTAAGGACATCGGATCGAATGTGTTGATTCCAAATATGCGGTTAGTTTGGCGTTTGCATCAACCGTTTAACTTTGTTTTATATATATTAGCAAGGCTACCCGGTGTTGCCCGGGGTCATAAAAATAAAATAGAAGAAATTAAGTAGTGTGTGTAAATCTTTATGACAAAACTTCAATCTCTCCCCCCCTCTTCCTCTCTCTCTCTCTCGTCGTCTCTTTATCTTTCTATCTTTCCCTCTCCCCCATTTTCAATCTCTCTCTTTCTCCTTTGCCCAGCTAATTCCTTTCTCTTATTTTAATGCTCAATTTTTAATTTCTTGACCCCCCCCCCCAATTTCAACACATTAAAAAGGTACGTAATGTTAATGAAGTCAACAGTCCGAAAGGAGTTAATATATACTAGTTACCTAAAGTAATACTGTAATCTTACATTTTTTATCCTGAACAACGTCGAGTAGACAAATGGTTCGGATCAATTCTTAATTTCTTCTCACCCCACTCCATTTAACGATATTAAGAAGATACGTAATGTTGATGAAGTCAGTAGTCCGAAGAGATTTAACTATATACCCATTACTAAAACTAATACTGAAATCTTATTGTTATTGTTAGTATGAGATTGTTATTTCCCTGCGCTGATGAGAGCCGTAGGCTCGAAACAACGTGGTACGTAAGTAAAATATTTAAAAAAATTATATTTATATATATATATATATATATATATATATATATATATATATATATATATATATATATATATATATATTAAAGTGATATTTTATATTCCAATGACCAAATAATTCAGTCTTTAATTAAATCATTTTTTAAATTTTTTATTTTTATTTTTATTATAATGTCTAATTAAAATTTTTAATTTTAATTTTAATTTTTATTATAATGTTTATTTTTAATTTTAATTTTAATTTTTATTTTTATTTGTATTTTATTTTTATTTTAATTTTAATTTTAATTTTAATTTTAATTTTAATTTTATTTTTATTTTTTATTTTTATTTTTTTATTTTTATTTATTTATTTTTTTTTCCATGGCAGACTTGCTTGTGATCTTACAATTGTTTCTCAACGATAAAAATGCAACCATTAATTCTCCAGAATGTAAGTGGCAATAGTCCACTCCCCCAATGTTCCAGTATTTCCTGCATCTTTCCAATAAAAGTTTGGTTGATACTCTCCCTCCTCGCTCTTTCCATCGTCCGTGACCCTTCACGATTATTTTGTGTGATACCAGCCACGGCCGATGCAAACATTCAATGTGTGAGCGCGTTTTTTTTGGGAGGGGGGGCAGATTATGGGATTTTATAGAGAAATAAGATTTATTTTAGTTTCAAAATTAATAAGTTGACGTATCCTTTCAATGTACAAACATAGTCGTTTCCACGGTTCCTGTTTTTTCTCTTTTCTCTTCGTTCCTTCTTTTGCTGGCTTCTTATCGCCACTCGCCAATTTTTTCTTCTGTTTTTTATCGATAAGCTATCTTAGTATCATTTAAATCGGGATTATATATTCTACGATTATATTCCCCTTTGTCACTATTGGTTTACTATTATTAGATTCGGATCATGTTCAAGGGGGGGGGGGGACAAAAATGACATGTTTGTTGCGACATCCGTAACTACAAAAGAATTGATTTTCGTAAAAACCTGCTTGTTAGGCTGTCATGTCTAAATAATGTAAAAGTTAACAGACGCTGGTCTGTCATATTCGATACAAAAAAAATCTATATGAATAAATTTTGATAAGAAATGTTTTAATTGATTTCACAACAGTTACTTTTGATGTGAAACAAGCAAAAAATGTAAATGAATCCGTTCTACCGATTCCGACCCTCTTCGGGGACTGAGAGTTTTGGGCGCGCAATTTTATATCTGGCGTCGTTTAATCAAGTTAAAACGGCAGCCGAAAACTGAAATGCAACGATCCACTTAGTGCGATTCTGAACAGCTCTTTTTGTTTTGGTTCAGAACGAGAAGAGTATTTTTTCCTGCTTTCCCGAAATAAAAAACTCAACAACTTTTGGCGCCATTTTTATTCTGTCAGGATTTAAGTCCAACCGACATTTTAAACGTAGAAATCGCATGGCCAACATTGCTAACATGAAATTACGGGATCTTGTTTATTTTATTTTGATTCTTTCAATGGTCAATAACATTGCATAACTTGAAGTGTCTTATTAAGACTATTGCTGTCCAGAGAATTGATATTTATTTGTCGAGTTTTTTTTTGTTTTTTACTGCTAGAGGAAATAATTCCTCAAAATACTAAAACGAGCGAAAAAAAACCCGAAAAAATTCGAGAAAACCCCAGAAAACGATTTTAAAAACCTTTCAAATGCTTAAATGATCGAAAAAAAAAGAACGAAAGAAAAAGAACGAAAAAAAATTACCCCCCCCCCAAAAAAAAAACGATCGAAAAAAAACGAAAAACCGATCGAAAAAAACCCTTCAAATGCTAAAACGATCGAAAAAACTCGAAAAGAAACTGACAAACACCCCGCAAAAAACGATCGAAAAACCCGAAAACAAACGAAAAACGATAAAAAAAAACAAATGCTAAAACGATCGAAAAAAAAATCCGAAAATAAACCGAAAAAAAAAACCCCACAAAAAACGATCGAAAAAACTCAAAATAACGAAAAACGATCGAAAAAACGATCGCAAAAAACAATCGAAAAATAAACCCAAATGCTAAAACGATCGACCGACGAAGGAAACCATCCAAGTGTAGATGTTAGGTTTGAACTTCTGTTCGGGATTTCATTTTCTTAAGATAATTTATTATTTATTTATTATTATTATTGTTATAGCTTTATTATATATACATACTTACTTTAATCTTATTAATTTCGGAATAATATTCCATCATCAGAGTTGACCAGTATTGTGTCATTAAAAGAAAAAAAAATCCTTTTGTTTTTTGATAAAATGTCCTTGTTATGGGTGTATCCGTGGTGATGTCGTTGGCGGTTAGGAATTCAAATTCTGGTTGTAGAATGAAGAAAACATTGTCATGCTCGACGTTGAAGAAAATGGCTCGTTCATTCAAAAGCATTGGTGGGTCAGTATTAGAAAATTGAAAATAGAAGCCTTTATCAATGCAAGATTAATTTATTATTCTTTTAATGGTTATTTCTATTTATACAGACATGTACAAAACGCCGTTACACTGGCATGTCGATGTTATCGATCAATAGTTATTAGAAACTAAGATCTCATCAGGGGGAAAAAGTTTAATCTTTCAGTCAGATGTTCATATTGAGAAAAAACTTTATATTTTATAGCTTTCCTAATATGAACATCTGAATGAAAGATGAGACTTTTTCCGCCTGATGATATCTTAGTTTCTAATAACTATTGATCGATAACATCGACATGCCAGTGTAGCGGCTTTTTTGTACATGTCTGCATGAATAAAAATAATCATATAAATAGCTCTATTTACTATTGATCACTATTTTATAAGCCCTGTTGAAATTCCGTGGATTTTTATCCTGTTTACTTTACCTGAATTAATATATATAAATTCCCGAAACAGTTTTTCATGGTAAACAACTGATGATCCCTTAAAATAGTGTTAGAAACTAACTAATATAATAACTGTAAAAAATAAATTGACTTACATGAGTAATTTTCCACTGGAAGACTTGAAACTATAAGTTTTTTTTGTTGTTTTTTTTAATATATTTTTTTATTTTTATATAGTTTTAATGGTTGAGAAACTTCCGAGACTATATATATATATATATATATATATATATATATATATATATGAAAAATATTAAATACAGGAAAAAATCATCAAAGAAAACGAGAGATTTTACCGGTTTCGGTCGGATCGACGAACATCTTCAGAAAAAGTGATCCGAACGAAACCGATAAAATCATTTGTTTTCTTCGATTATTTTTTTCCTGTATTTAAAATTTGTTGTTTCCATTTGTCTTTTTTCACACATCTTGTTTTTCACGGCGTTATATTTTAATGATATATCGTCCATTTTACCCTCATATATCAAGGGAGGCCCAAGAGCGCTCTATCCCTTAATAGACACACGAATGGCCTATGCTAGAAATCTCATTTCTTTCATCAATCATAACTCAAAAACCAATAAACCAAATTAGTTAAAACTTTGCACAAAATTTTTATTTGATAGGTTCTATAAGTGTGTAGAATTTCAGCATCATCAGTCAAGGCAACCAAGAGATCCAGAAAGTTCAATCATGAAATCATGTTATCTGTGTGTGTACGTACGTACGTACGTACGTACGTATGTACGTACGTACGTATGTGCCACCTAGTATCTTATCAACTATTTGATGGATTCAGCTGATTTTTGGCAGAGATAGAGGTTCTAGGGTCTAGTTGATGGCATTTTAATTTCAGTTTGCCATATACCTTAGTTTTCCAGAAAATTCCAAAAAACCTTACAAATAACCATTGTATTGAGGCATAGCCTTTACAAAAGTAGTGACATTCCATGATAAATGCCAGTATACTGAAATCATATGCCCTTAATAGGGTTAAGATGAAAATTCATATGAATTTTCATCTTAACCATATTAAGGGCATATGATTTCAATATACTGGAATTTTTCATGGAATATATATATATATATATATATATATATATATATAGGATGTTACATCTTGTCGAAATAGACTTCGCACAGCAGCAAAATCAAAAGACCGCTGTTGGTCGATAGAACTTGAAGAATCTCGATTGACACTTATGGCGCCAAAATGACACAACGTTTTCATTGGTGGACTGCCATAACAATCGCTGACGTCACTAACAAGCTCTCTCGAACGCTGGTCATCGCCGGCCGATCGGGACGGGGGGGGGGGTAGACTTGTTTCCAGCTGAGAAGAGACACGAGTGACAAGCGCTTCCACGATGATTTGCGGCCCGCGAAAACGAAGGCGCCAACGAGAAATGTGGCGTCGAAGAGAAAATGGCGGAAATCTCCAATAAGCAATTGACCTCCTGCACTTCAATAAACCATCCATACGTATTCCTACTTGTCACGAGACAAATCAATGTATCGTCTCTACAAACTGTTCTATACCGTCCCCCCCCCCTTCACAGCATCCCCGACACACAATGGGGACGGGGACGTTGTTCGTTTCTCCGGAGCCGAGGGTTGACGATGCTCTTCGGATTTGTCTCTCGGACGGGTAGCTGCAAAAAGAAGGCAATTTAAACTTAATCTTCAACTGCATTTTCTATTAACACGTGAATGTTTCGTCCGTCGGTTCGTGCACGCGTTGCAGTTTGGTTAGTTTTTCTTAGCAATGAAAGGATTCAGTAGTAGTTAACATCAAACATACATTCGAACAGAGAGAGAGAGAGAGAGACAAAGAGAGAGAGAGAGAGAGACAGAGAAAGTAAGAGATAGAGAGAGAGAAAGGAAGAAAGGGAGATAGGTAGATAGATAGAGATAGAGTAAGAGAGAGAAATAGACATATAGAGAGATAGAGAGAGAGAGATAGAGAGATAGATAGATAGATAGATAGATAGATAGATAGATAGATAGATAGACAGACAGACAGATAGATAGATAGAGTGAGAGATAGATAGAGATAGAGAAAGAGAGAGAAAGAGAGAAAGAGAAATAGAGAGAAAAAGAGAGAAAGAGAGAGAGAGAGAAAGAAAGAGAGAGAAAGAGAGAGTAAGAAAGAGAGTGAGCGAGAGAAAGATAGAGAGAGAGAGAGAGAGAGAGAGTTTGAATGCCTATTTAACACAGCTCTCGAGTGTCTTCGGTCTTTCTGTACAGGACACCCTAACATGAGGATACATCCGGTTTGTATATTTCATACCCAAATCAGACGAACAGTCTTGTGCATATTTTGCTGGTGCGACCTTGTTCTTTGTCGGTCTGAGGCATGACCCTGTAAAGTTCTCGGAGGTCCACCCTCCCAGGCTTAACATTCTATTCCTTTGAGAAGGCGTTAAGTTATTGCTAATCGCCTAAGGCGGCCCTACGGAGGAATACCGAAAGGGCTGCCCAGGCGTTTTTTGATCGGTCATAGTGCGCTGGCTTTTCAAATCTCACTTTCCCGACCTTGTGTCTAATCTTTCCGCTGTGGGGGGGGGGGAGGAAGATAAATAAAACCCTGACATGATGATACTAACCCTAATCCTAACACGATGATACTTCGCCTTTAGTGTAAACCCTGATCAAATATTCCAAATAACATATTATTCGAAGCCTAAATGAAGTCCCCTCGGCATGACCACACGGTGGCTCATACGAGGAAAGTGATGACGAACCCTCTCATGGTGATGCTACCGCAAGTAACAACACTAAGCTGGATACTCCACCAGACCAGATGAATTCCGGGTCTGGAATCCGGAAATCTAGGCAATGACCATAAATAAACTAAACTATAACATAGTTAAGTGATTCGGTGGGGAAAAACAGGATTATTCTTCGCTGCTTTATTAAGGACTTGAGATGTAGTGAAAGTCCTCAAATAAACACTCGGATAACTATTTTACTCATAAAAAACATGAAGTGATCGCCCCTAGAAAGGGGGCCCTTGATCTGTGAGAACTAACTGAAGAAGAAAAAAACGAAAAAGAAAATGAGAAGGATAGTGGCAAAAGATAAGGAAGAGAGGAGAAGGTAATTCACACGTGTTGATATATGGGGGGAATAGAAAGAAGAGGGGGTAATTCACACGTGTTGATATATGGGGGAATAGAGAGAAGAGGGGGTAATTCACACGTGTTGAGGTATGAGGGAATAGAGAGAAGAGGAGGTAATTCACACGTGTTGATATATGAGGGAATAGAGAGAAGAGGGGGTAATTCACACGTGTTGATATATGAGGGAATAGAGAGAAGAGGGGGTAATTCACACGTTTTGAGGTATGAGGGAATAGAGAGAAGAGGGGGTAATTCACACGTGTTGATATATGAGGGAATAGAGAGAAGAGGGGGTAATTCACACGTGTTGATATATGAGGGAATAGAGAGAAGAGGGGGTAATTCACACGTGTTGATATATGGGAGAATAGAGAGAAGAGGGGGTAATTCACACGTGTTGATATATGGGGGAATAGAGAGAAGAGGGGGTAATTCACACGTGTTGATATATGGGGGAATAGAGAGAAGAGGGGGTAATTCACACGTGTTGATATATGGGGGAATAGAGAGAAGAGGGGGTAATTCACACGTGTTGATATATGGGGGAATAGAGAGAAGAGGGGGTAATTCACACGTGTTGATATATGGGGGAATAGAGAGAAGAGGGGGTAATTCACACGTGTTGATATATGAGGGAATAGAGAGAAGAGGGGGTAATTCACACGTGTTGATATATGGGGGAATAGAGAGAAGAGGGGGTAATTCACACGTGTTGATATATGGGAGAATAGAGAGAAGAGAGGGTAATTCACACGTGTTGATATATGAGGGAATAGAGAGAAGAGGGGGTAATTCACACGTGTTGATATGTGGGGGAATAGAGAGAAGAGGGGGTAATTCACACGTGTTGATATGTGGGGGAATAGAGAGAAGATGGGGTAATTCACACATGTTGATATATGAGGGAATAGAGAGAAGAGGGGGTAATTCACACGTGTTGATATATGAGGGAATAGAGAGAAGAGGGGGTAATTCACACGTGTTGATATATGAGGGAATAGAGAGAAGAGGGGGTAATTCACACGTGTTGATATGTGGGGGAATAGAGAGAAGATGGGGTAATTCACACATGTTGATATATGGGAGAATAGAGAGAAGAGGGGGTAATTCACACGTGTTGATATATGGGGGAATAGAGAGAAGAGGGGGTAATTCACACGTGTTGATATATGAGGGAATAGAGAGAAGAGGGGGTAATTCACACGTGTTGATATATGGGGGAATAGAGAGAAGAGGGGGTAATTCACACGTGTTGATATATGAGGGAATAGAGAGAAGAGGGGGTAATTCACACGTGTTGATATATGGGGGAATAGAGAGAAGAGGGGGTAATTCACACGTGTTGATATATGAGGGAATAGAGAGAAGAGGGGGTAATTCACACGTGTTGATATATGGGGGAATAGAGAGAAGAGGGGGTAATTCACACGTGTTGATATATGGGGGAATAGAGAGAAGAGGGGGTAATTCACACGTGTTGATATATGAGGGAATAGAGAGAAGAGGGGGTAATTCACACGTGTTGATATATGGGGGAATAGAGAGAAGAGGGGGTAATTCACACGTGTTGATATATGGGGGAATAGAGAGAAGAGGGGGTAATTCACACGTGTTGATATATGGGGGAATAGAGAGAAGAGAGGGTAATTCACACGTGTTGATATATGAGGGAATAGAGAGAAGAGGGGGTAATTCACACGTGTTGATATATGGGGGAATAGAGAGAAGAGGGGGTAATTCACACGTGTTGATATATGAGGGAATAGAGAGAAGAGGGGGTAATTCACACGTGTTGATATATGGGGGAATAGAGAGAAGAGGGGGTAATTCACACGTGTTGATATATGGGAGAATAGAGAGAAGAGAGGGTAATTCACACGTGTTGATATATGAGGGAATAGAGAGAAGAGGGGGTAATTCACACGTGTTGATATATGGGGGAATAGAGAGAAGAGGGGGTAATTCACACGTGTTGATATATGGGGGAATAGAGAGAAGAGGGGGTAATTCACACGTGTTGATATATGGGGGAATAGAGAGAAGAGAGGGTAATTCACACGTGTTGATATATGAGGGAATAGAGAGAAGAGGGGGTAATTCACACATGTTGATACATGGGGGAATAGAGAGAAGAGAGAAGGCAATTCACACGTGTTGATATATGGGGGAAGAGAGAAGAGAAAGCAACTCACACGTGTTGATATGTGGGGGGAGAATAGAGAGAATCTAGGGTAATTCACGTGTTGATATTTGGGGGGGGGGGAGTTTACAATAATAGAAATACAAACAATACGAGAAGATGAATATCATCAAATATTCGTCTTGTAAAGCAGCCACCGCACTTTTTACCAATGAGTTACGACCTATCAAGGCCAAAAGCCAATCGAGGATAAAAATCAATGATGAATAAAAGAAGAATTGAAAATGATTAATGGAATGAACAAAGCGTGGTTACTTATTCGGACGGTTGATGACAATAAATTGCCAGCATAGGATTTGAAGACAGCAATGTTGTAGTCTGAAGGAAAGTAGTTTCGTGGTAATGTGTTCCACATATAGGAAGTCTTTGGAAATAAGCTCCCTTCCTGGGCATTCCGTGATGTATTTTACTTGATTAATTGATTAAATGTAGGTTTATATTGGCTTTTGTCTCTAAGTAGATAAAAAGATAAAAATTAAAATACATTTTATTTAATAAACTGTGGAATTTTCACGGGTCTCTGCTCGTCGAATATGTTACAATTAACTACGGATCCATTTAGTCATCCATAAGTTGCTTCTGACGAGATCATTCTCACAGAAGGCGAAGCGCTCCTATCTAGCAGGACCATATATTAGTAATTGTATCTTCACTAACTTTTAAACCGTAACTGTTTAACCAATTCCAATCCCCTCTCTCCATGTGACGTCAATAAATTCAACCAATGAGAGTTCCACATTCGTATACAGATAGGTCAAACGTTCTCAATTAGACCTTAGTGAAGTTTTGTATTTGGCAATATATATATATATATATATATATATATATATATATATATATATATATATATATATATATATATATATGTATATATATATATTATTTATTTATTACTGTTTATATATATACATTATTTATTACTGTTTATATATATATATATATTAGTTATTGCTGTTTATATATATATATATTAGTTATTGCTGTTTATATATATATATATATATATATATATATCATTTATTATTGTATATATATTATTCATTACTATTTTATATACATATATTATTTATTACTGTTTATATATATATTATTTATTACTGTTTATATATATTATTTATTACTGTTTATATATTATTTATTACTGTTTTTATACATTATTTATTACTATTTTATATATATATATTATTTATTACTGTTTATATATATTATTTATTACTGTTTATATATATATATATATATTAATTTATTACTATTTTATATACATATATCATTTATTACTGTTTATATATATTATTTATTACTGTTTTTATATATACATATTATTTATTACTATTTTATATATATATTATTTATTCCTATTTTATATATTATTTATTACTGTTTTTATATAAATATTATTTATTACTGTTTATATATATATATATATATATATATATATATATATATATATATATCATTCATTGCTGTTAATATTAAGATTTATAGCTTTCTGCACTTAGTGTGTGTTTGTCGTTAATTTCCTATAATAATACAATACAACACCTTAACTCTATAATAATAAATACAACACCCTAACCCTATAATAATACAATACAACACCCTAACCCTATAATGATACAATACAACACCCTAACCCTATAATGATACAATACAACACCCTAACCCCTATAATAATACAATACAACACCCTAACCCTATAATAATAAATACAACACCCTAACCCTATAATAATACAATACAACACCCTAACCCTATAATGATACAATACAACACCCTAACCCTATAATAATACAATACAACACCCTAACCCTATAATAATACAATACAACACCCTAACCCTATAATAATACAATACAACACCCTAACCCTATAATAATACAATACAACACCCTAACCCTAACCATAAAACTGTATATTCCACTTTACATGGACAAAAAAATCCAGACAAGAATAAAAAACATTTGAAACCATTTCTTTTTTATATAATGCAACATAGTAACGATCACATCTCTATTGTATTTTTATATTTCGTATTTAACTGATGAAGGTGATAGGATCACCGAAAATTCTCACTTCACTTTTGAAACAAGAAAAAAAAACGTTTATTTAACAATACATTAAGTATGGTTGTAAAAATGTTAAAAAATACCGGAAGTGTTTAATAAAAACGACGAGTTACAGTTATTCGTAATTAA
>OY744538.1:8169657-8204657 GCA_963556195.1 Sepiola atlantica
GACAGCGAGAGAGAAAGAGAGGGAGAGAGAAAGAGAGAGCGTGAGAAAGAGAGAGAGAGAGAGGGGGAAAAGAGAAAGAGAGAGAAAAAAGAAAGAGAGAAAGAGAGAGAGAAAGAGAGAAAGAGAGAGAGAGAGAAAGAGAGTGATAAATAGAGAGAGAGATAAAGAGAGAGAGAGTAGGTTGAGGTAAGTAACATAAGCACAGTATTTATATCAGTTCCAAAAATTCAAACTCATATACACACAAACAATAATAATACAATAATAAATAGAGTTGTTTACGATGTATAACTTTTTATTGCATTCATAAAAACATATTTTGGCTACACATTTGCAGACATGTTTGGCCTATGTTTTTTGTTTTGTTTATGGTTGCATTTAGTGAAATGAGACAAAACCACTTCTGAAATCGAACACGTGATTAGCTCATAAAAAAAAACTAATTCAAATCTATTTATATATCGATGTTCATGAAATTTTAAATATAAATCAGATGTTTATTCATTTATTTGCAGCTGGATATCTGACCTAAATTTACAGATTCAACGTTGACATGATGTAACATGCGACTTCCAATATCCGGTTAGATTATAATATATGGAACCATAGACATGACATACACGTTTGAGGACGCATACACTTAATCCCAAACTGTTTTATTTTTATAGAAATTGCTCCAGACAAGACATGAAGCCACTTGATGTAAGGAGCTAACAAGAACAAATATGATTATCGCAAAGACAGCAGATGTCTATTGGCCTTAGTCTTGAAAAGAGCAAAGCTATAGGTAGGAGGAAAACAGTCAGCAGGAAGAGAGTTCCACAAGCCTGCAGTTCTTGAAAAAAAGCTACTGGAATAGGAAGCTGTATTACAATGAGGTATCAGAACAGTATTAATACTACTACTACTACTACTACTACTAATAATAATAATAATACTAATACTACTAATACTACTACTACTACTAATAATACTACTACTAATAATAATACTAATAATAATACTACTACTACTAATAATAATACTACTAATAATACTACTACTACTAATAATAATACTAATAATAATACTACTACTACTAATAATAATACTACTACTAATAATGATACTACTACTAATAATAATACAAATAATAATACTAATAATAATACTACTAATAATAATAATACTAATAATAATACTACTACTACTAATAATAATACTACTACTAATAATAATACAAATAATAATACTAATAATAATACTACTAATAATAATACTAATAATAATACTACTAATAATAATACTAATAATAATACTACTAATAATAATAATACTAATAATAATACTACTACTACTAATAATAATACTACTACTAATAATAATACAAATAATAATACTAATAATAATACTACTAATAATAATACTAATAATAATACTACTAATAATAATAATACTAATAATAATACTACTACTACTAATAATAATACTACTACTAATAATAATACAAATAATAATACTAATAATAATAATAATAATAATACTAATAATAATACTAATAACGATACTACTACTAATAATAATACAAATAATGATACTAATAATAATAATACTAATAATACTAATAATAATAATAATAATAATACTAATAATACTACTACTAATAATAATAATAATACTAATAATACTAATAATAATAATAATAATAATAATAATACTAATAATAATAATAATAATAATAATACTACTACTAATAATAATAATAATACTAATAATAATAATAATAATAATAATACTAATAATAATAATACAAATAATAATACTAATAATAATACTACTAATAATAATACTAATAATGATACTACTACTAATAAGAATACAAATAATGATACTAATAATAATAATAATAATACTAATAATAATACTAATAATAATAATACTAATACTACTACTACTAATAATAATAATAATACTACTACTAATAATAATAATAATACTAATAATAATAATAATAATAATAATACTACTACTAATAATAATAATAATAATAATAATAATAATAAAACTACTACTAATAATGATACTAATAATAATAATACTAATAATAATAATAATAATAATAATAATACTAATAATAATAATACAAATAATAATACTAATAATAATACTACTAATAATAATACTAATAATGATACTACTACTAATAAGAATACAAATAATGATACTAATAATAATAATAATAATACTAATAATAATACTAATAATAATAATACTAATACTACTACTACTAATAATAATAATAATAATACTAATAATAATAATAATAATAATAATACTACTACTAATAATAATAATAATAATACTAATAATAATAATAATACTACTACTAATAATAATAATAATGATACTAATAATAATAATGATTATTATTCTCTTACTGCTATTATTTAGTTTTAATATTGTTATTTAAATCTGTTAAATTATTGTTATTGTTTGTGTCGGGTAATTATAATTCGTGTCCGTTTTGTCCATTGGTTCAACCCGGCAACTCGACACGGCACCAAAGAGCGGCAGATCCGGACAAGTATCGACGGCCATGAATTCAGCGAGGCGTTTAACAATGTCTAAGTGTCGTCGACCACTTGATCAACGTCTCAACGAAAGAGAAAGAAAAGAAGTTACAAATACGGAGAAACTGAAACAACAGCGAATCCATTTTGAAGATACAGCCATTTAATCTGCGCGTTCTGCAATGAAAATGCTATTTCAAACAAAAACCTGACAGACCAAAAGAAATATGATATTTCAAACTAAAACCTGACAGACCAAAAAAATGATATTTTAAACTAAAACCTGACAGACCAAAAAAAAAAATGATATTTTAAACTGAAGCTTGATAGACCAAAAAAAAAATGATATTTTAAACTGAAGCTTGATAGACCAAAAAAAAAATGATATTTTAAACTGAAACTTGACAAACCAAAAAAAAAAAATGATATTTTAAACTGAAACTTGACAAACCAAAAAAAAAAAATGATATTTTGAACTGAAGCTTGGCAGACAAAATAAAAAAATGATATTTTAAACTGAAGATTGACAGACCAAAAAAAATGATATTTTAAACTGAAGCTTGACAGACCAAAAAAAATGATATTTTGAACTGAAGCTTGACAGACTAAAAAAAAAATGATATTTTAAACTGAAGCTTGACAGACTAAAAAAAATGATATTTTAAACTGAAGCTTGACAGACTAAAAAAAAATTATATTTTGAACTGAAGCTTGACAGACCAAAAAAAATTATATTTTGAACTGAAGCTTGACAGACCAAAAAACATGATATTTTAAACTAAAGCTTGACAGACAAAAAAAAAAATGATATTTTGAGCTGAAGCTTGACAGACCAAAAAAAATGATATTTTAAACTGAAGCTTGACAGACCAAAAAAAATGATATTTTAAACTGAAGCTTGACAGACCAAAAAAAATGATATTTTAAACTGAAGCTTGACAGACCAAAAAAAATGATATTTTAAACTGAAGCTTGACAGACCAAAAAAAATGATATTTTAAACTGAAGCTTGACAGACCAAAAAAATTGATATTTTGAACTGAAGCTTGACAGACAAAAAAAATGCTCTTACAAACTGAAACACGATAGACCAAAGAAAATTCGATTTCAAACTTTAGCTTGACAAACCAAAGAAATTGTTATTTGAAACTAAAGCATGCCAAACCAACGAAAAAACTTTTCAAGCGCGACAACATAAATAACATTATACTTCAATTGAAGTCTGATAGAGCAAAGAAAATCGTGTTTCAAACTTAAGTTTGACAGACCAACGAAAATAGTGTTTCAAACTTAAGTTTGACAGACCAACGAAAATAGTGTTTCAAACTTAAGTTTGACAGACCAACGAAAATAGTGTTTCAAACTTAAGTTTGACAGACCAACGAAAATAGTGTTTCAAACTTAAGTTTGACAGACCAACGAAAATAGTGTTTCAAACTTAAGTTTGACAGACCAACGAAAATAGTGTTTCAAACTTAAGTTTGACAGACCAACGAAAATAGTGTTTCAAACTTAAGTTTGACAGACCAACGAAAATAGTGTTTCAAACTTAAGTTTGACAGACCAACGAAAATAGTGTTTCAAACTTAAGTTTGACAGACCAACGAAAATAGTGTTTCAAACTTAAGTTTAACAGACCAAAGAAAATAGTGTTTCAAACTTAAGTCTGACAGACCAACGAAAATAGTGTTTCAAACTTAAGTTTGACAGACCAAAGAAAATCAAATTTTTTGAATCTCAAAACCTTTGAGCTGACCCAACGTAATTACCACCTATAAAACTGAGTAGTGTTTTTTTTTTAATACTAAGCTTTATAGAACTAAGTAAATCGTGATAGAGCAACTGCGATAAAACAGCAAAAAAACAAAACAAATCTTAACGAATCGCGGATGGACGTCAAAATGAAACGCCATTTTTGCGTCTTTTCTCACACGAAAGGGAAGGTCATAGGTTGATTCTGGACGGGTGTTAAAACAATGACCCATTTCGATCGGATATAATGCTTGACCCTTCATCTCTTTGTCTGTTTCACTCCCCCATGCACACCCCGTCGACTGCTTCTTGAGCCGTTAATGGTTATCTTCATCGTCTGTATTCTTCTGTCGTCCTTCCCCGGTCTCCCAACTTGCGCTTCGATACCCCCGGGTTTTCGGTGATTTCGACCGAAATGGGTAAAAATGTGTAGCCTTGCAAAAATGGCGGTAATGAATGTAAAAGAGGGTCTTGAAGAACCCTTGTGCACGGTGCGTGGTGATTGGCAGTGAGGGGGGGGGGGCACCTGCGGGGGTACAGAAAAAGGTGGGAAAGAAAGAGAGAGATGTGGGGGGGGGTAAGAGTGATTAAAGAAAAGAAAAGGGAAAGAAAAAGAAAGAAAAGAAAAAGATTAGAAAAAAGAAGGGGGGTAGAAAAGAGTAAGAGATAAAAATAAGTGAATCAAGGAGAAAAAAGGGGAGGTAAAGTGAGGGGAGATATAAGGAAATGAATTGGAGAAGAAGAAGAAGAAGAAGAAGAAGAAGAAATTAAATAAATAAGGAAAGAGAATGAAAAAGAGATAAAAAGGAGGAAAAGAGGAAAGGAATAGCGATTGAGAGAAGATGAAGGATGAAAGAGAAAGAGAGAGACAGAGGAAGAGCGAAAGAAAGAAGAGGAACAGAAAGAGAAGGAAAAGAAAATTCGAAGGAAGAAGGTGGATAAAGAAGAAGAAGAAGCACAGAAAAGAAAAGGAAGAAAAGGAAGAAGAAGAAGAAGAAGAGAAAAAAAGAAGAAGAGAAAAAGAAGAAGAAGAAGAAAAACGAAGAAAGAAGAAAGAAGAAGAAAAAAGAAGAAGAAAAAAGAAGAAATGAGAAAGAGAGGCGAATAAAGAGAAGGCATAAAACATGAAAGGAATTAGAAGAAGAAGAAGAAGAAGAAGAAGAAGAAGAAGAAGAAGAAGAAGAAGAAAAAGAAATAAAGAAAAAATAATAATAACAATAATGATGATGATCATAATAATAATAATAATAATAATAATAATAATAATAATAATAATAATAATAATCTATATATTAATACGATAGCGTGTGTGTTCGTGTGTCACGCTTCCGGCAAAAGCTCTGCGCATGCGTGCTGCACCCAAATTTAAAAAAAACAGTCAAGTTGCTTTATTTTCAAAACATTTTTAAGTAACGTTTAGCGACGTAGTATTTTTGACTTCGGCCCGACTGGTTTATAGTTCGATCCCAACCAACCTCTAAGATTTTTTTTTCTACACTTTAAGGGGAAGAGAGGTAGGGAGAGGACAACCGTGAAGACACATATTAATACAATAGCATGTGTGATTTTGTGTGTCATGCTTACATCGAAAGCAACGACCTTCCGAATCTTTGTATGCTACTCACCTGGTTAAAAAGTACTTTTTTGTGTTGCTTTAAACTTAAAACTATTTTTTTTATTTTTTTATTTTGGCGCTTTTAAGGGCATTGTCTATTTAATTACGTTTTCTTTTGGTTGTAGAGAGGGCCAGTATTATTTTTTTATTTTTTTATTTTTTTTTGAACGGATGGCATATCAACCTTTTTTAGTAGATATGCGCAGTGTCCATCGTACACGAGTTACCATTTAAAAAATTATTTCACTCTTATCTAGAAGGGGGGGGGGGCTCATAATAAAGCAAGTGTAACTAACAAATAGAGGGTGCTTTGTTACATTAGGACCCGCGCTAACTTTGACACCGTCGTTAGAGTTAGGGCCGGTGTGGCAGACGATAACTTCGTCAACTTTTTCAGTTTTATTTTCAAGAAATAATAAAAAAAAACGAACACAACACAGTGTAAGTAAAAATAAAAATTTAAAAATTCCGTGTAATTTACACGGGTCCCGCTAGTAATAATAATAATAATAAGACTTAATCTTTCGTTCAAAACTCGACTAAATCTTTCTAAAACAAAAACAAGATAACTTGCTTAATCATTGATATAGCCTGCCCCTTTGATATCAGAGTGCATGAGAAAGAACACGAAAAAAATATCAAGATCTAAAATGGGAATTAGTTAGACTATGGAAATGTAAATAAGTCAAGGTGATTCTCGTTGTAATTGGAGCGCTTGGAAGCTTATAGTGTTTCTTGTAATTTCTGTTTCTTTGATTCATTTTTGTGTAGTGATAGCTGAGGCCGGTGTAATTTATGGGGGGGGGAGATTATGAAGTGCTGTTTCTTGCAGTTTCTGTTCCTTGGTTCGTATTGTGGTGTTCTTCGTGTGGTTTTGTTTTCTCCCTGTTGTAAATTCCTTATGATTGGTTAGCCTTTGTAGCTTATGCGAGTTGGTTTCCGCATTCGAGGATTTTCCTGAAGATTGCTGCTGTTTGGATCATTGCCGTCCTTTGTATGGTTTCGATGGTCCCTTTGATTCCAATTTCTTCCAGTCTTTTCTCCAGGTTTTTTGGGATTGTTCCTACGATTATTGGTATTATACTAACTTTCTTCATGCTCCATATTCCTTTCAGTTCTCTGGCTAGTTCTGTGCATTTGCTTCGTGTTTTCGTGTCTTTGATCTGCACTCTGTGGTCTGCTGGAACGACGAAGTCTACGATTTTACAAGATTTTTCCTTCTTTTTCTTCTTCTTCTTTTCATTATTATTATTATTATTATTATTATTATTATTATTATTATGAAAATATGATAATAATAATAATAATAATAATAATAATAATAATATAATGATGATGATAATAATAATAATAATAATAATGATAATAATAATAATGATAATGATAATAATAATGATAATAATAATAATAATATAATGATGATGATAATGATAATAATAATAATAATATAATGATGATGATAATAATAATAATAATAATAATAATGATAATAATAATAATAATAATAATAATAATAATGATAATAATAATAATAATAATAATAATAATAATAATAATAATAATAATAATAATAATAAAATAATAATAATAAAGAAGAAGAAATGAAAGAAGAAGAAGGTGTAGAATTAAAAATCATTTCCCTTTTATATCGTAACCGTAAATTAACGGAACAATCATCCCCTTACTTAAAAAATGTTTTTATTTTATTTTATGTTTGATGGACGGCTGAAAATACAAAATGGCGTCAATTTTCAATCCGCCCACTATTAAAATGTAACTTCTTTATAAAACGCAATGTAAACTTATGAACAACAAAAAAAGAAACACAAATTGTAGCTAACCTAGACGTACTATGAGAAAATTAATTAGTTTCAATCAATTCTTTTATTCTTTACTTTTTATCCTTTTCTTTTTGAATTTAAAGATAACTTCAGTTTTGAAACGGCAAGTGGAGTATAGAAAACGGTGTACAGTAAAATTCATTTCAATATTAAATTGAATAAACGAATCATATTTAAAAGAAAAAGGGCAAGTATCCCTGAGCAACCCCAGGAATACAGCTAGTATACACCCATATATATATATATATATATATATATATATGATGATTATGATGATGATGATGGACTCTCCCGTCGATTTCGACGTATGAGTGTCCTGCCAGGGGCTGCCCGCGCGTGAATTTGTAATTGAAAGGGTTGCGCAATCCCCCAACAACCGCTCTCCTGAGTCGGCATTGCCTGATTCCAATGGCAAGTAGTAATACAAGACGACGGGAAACAATGCCGTGATAAGCAGAGAGCACATACAGCACCTGGTATTCCCAAATAGTCACCCATTTAGTACTGGCCAGGCTCGACGCCGCTTAACTTCGGGAACCGGTGTGTCAACGTGATTGTGCCGTATATATATATATATATATATATATATATATATATATATATATACATATATATATATATAATTTATATATATGTGTGTGTGTGTGTTCCCTTAAATAGTCGAACACTTTACGACAGCTGCCTTTAAATAGGATTAATCTCTCGCTAATTTACCGGGTTGTTGTCAAGAGATGTGTGGGCTAAGACGTGTTCTGGGTTTCGAGTCCGGCGACCGGTGTGAATAATTATTTTCTATACTGACGATTCCCGGAAGGATAAAATGTATACATATGTAGATAAAAACCAATATATATATATATATATATATATATATATATATATATATATATATATATATATATATATATATATATATAATATATATATATATACTATATATAATATATATATATAATATATATATATATATATATATACTATATATAATATATATATATTATATATATAATATATATAATATATATATATAAGAAATATATATAATATATATATAAATATATATATATATATATGATATATATATATAAATATAAATATATAAGATATATAATATATATATACAAGATATATATATATATAAGATATATATATATATATATTTATATATATATATAAGATATATATATATATATTTATATATACATATAAGATATATATATATATATTTATATATACATATAAGATATATATATATATATTTATATATACATATAAGATATATATATATATATGTATATATACATATAAGATATATATATATATATGTATATATACATATAAGATATATATATATATTTATATATATATATATAAGATATATATATATATATATATATATATTTATATTTATATATATATATATAATATATATATAAGATATATATTTATATATATACATATTATATATATATCATATATTTATATTTATATATATATAATATATATATATATATTTATATATATAAGATATTTATATATATATATTATATATATATCATATATTTATATTTATATATATATTTATATATATATATATTTATATATATATATATATATTTATATATATTTATATTTTTATATATATATATATATATATATACCGACATTTTAGATCAGCAAATAAATAGAAAAACAAAATATTCAAATACTTAAAATTCCTTTATTGATTCTTATCACCGACTCGACGTAAAAGAGAATTGAAAACGAAACCAATACGCGATTCCACTTTTACACGGATGTAGACATTAAGTCACAGAATACAGTAGCGAAAAAAAAAACGAATTTGAAGACCATGTGACACAGTCGGTGCCCATCTATGGAGAAAAGACAAATAGGAAAAATTAGAATCGGTTCCGCTTGTGTCTTGGCGCGATAGACTTAAGGGTGCCCAAAATACCAGTTTTATTTGTGTAAATTTGAGTTCGAGTAATTCTTTCGTCTGACCCTACGGAGAGTGGCTATTTAACACTGGGAATCGGTATTCTTTTCCGGAGGTTCCATTGATCGTTAAAAATGGGTGGATATGGCTGTTTTACCGGTTCTCAAAAATAAAACGGCGAGATGGAAATCGATTAATGGTTTTTCTTAGAATCATCGCCGCTTTGTCGTTGATGAAGACAAATATGGATACGGCGATTAATGGGGAAGTGGTAGATGATATGTTGTTGCTACATTGCATTCGACATGAAAGTGTGAATGTATAATGCGCAATCAATGAAATTTGTGCCCATTTAGAAATTGACAATTATTCTCAGAATCACACACAAAGTTATCATTTAGCGTTATAATCTCGCGTGTATGTAGATATATGTGTCCAGGTGCGCGTATGTCAGGTCGTGTGCGTATATACATATCCCGTTGGTAAGATTGGTGGAAAGAAATCTATCAGTGTGTTCGATTATTAAAATTTAATTTTCAAAATTCATATAAGAGCGTGATCTTCTGGAAAACTATATATATATATATATATATATAGTGAATGCTTTTATTCAAACATGTACAAGGTCTGCTACCCTGGAATTCAGCAACCAGGTTGAATCAAAGAATAATTTTCTGCCTGATGAGACCTCAGCTCTTGAGAGCTGTAGATCGATAACATCGACATGCCAGTGTAGCAGACCTTGTACATGTTTGAATAAAAGCATTCACAATACAGCTCTATATTTTTTATTGAGCACTCTTTTATAAACCCGGTTTGATTCCCTTTGGATTTCTACCCTGTGGATTTTTACCCTACCTGGATTAATATATATATATATATATATATATATATATATATATATATAAATGAATACATGCGAAAGTTTTTTTTTCATTCATCACTCCTATATTATAATGAAAACGGTTACTGTTATTTAAATCAAGAATACAACATAAAATCTTGATATTCTGTATATATAGTGAAGATAAAAGATTAAGAGAGAACCGTTTGACTGCCTAATTAGCATAACTATTTTTTAACCCGTTCATAATTAATTAATGTTTAATATTATTAATTTGGAATTGCATTGTCTTATGTTTTTTATCTATATGCAATAATTTCGTCTATATTAACAGTAATTAATTAAAGTTATTAAATAAATCGGAACGATAACTAAAACACCATATTTTAGTATTTAGAATAGGGGATCAGTTTAGCATATAAATTACACGTAAAATAATCCTCTATTTTCATGCCATTCTACGGTTTTATGCTAGTTTACAATTTTTTGCCATCGAAGATGAATTCTGTGGGTTACTTTTTGTTTTGTGGCCATTGCGTGTGGTTTTACGACATTGCCAGTCAAACTTAGGGTTAGTGTTAAAAACATATTAACTGCTCTAACACTCTAGAATGACCCTAAAAAGAATCTCATTTTTAAGGGGGGGGTAATTTAGCTAAGGAGGTTAATCTACAAATTTACCAAAGTTTATTAAAATTATGGGATTCTATTAGTTAAAAAAATTAATTAACGTCCACCCTCCTCCTGATTAATTGCTGTTCGAAGGGCTGGTAAGGTTTGCTAGTAAGTAATGAAAAAATATAGAATTAGAAAGAAAACAACAAAAAAAGAGCAAACTCACATTTGGGGAAAACTCACATGTGGGGAAAACTCACATGTGGGGAAAGCTCAAAATGGCATACTAGTGAGTTTTTCCCACATGTGAGTTTTCCCCACATGTAAGTTTTCTTTTTTTTCTTTTTTTTATTATTTGTTTTCGCCAAAAAAATACCCACTGTATAGTGTAGTTTTTTTGTCAAGACATTTCAATTTAAGAACTTTTTATTCTTTGCGGATTTTTCTGATGATTTTATAGACGATATTGACATAAAAATGTTTGGCTCACGGCAAAAGAAACGGACCGTAAAAAATACATTTCACAAAAATGCTGTTTTTTGTAAATGTGAATAAAAATAAAAATAAAAAAATAAAAAAACATGGTTATTAGAATATAAAATGAACCTGATTATATATATATATATATATATATATATATATATATATATATATATATATATATATATATATATATATATATATATATATATATATATATATATAGTTACGTAGCTTTTTGTTATTGTTTTTAGCAGTATATACAGAGCTATTTTTCTTCGTATTTTTCCACTTCCTAAGCGGTTAATATAGGACGTGTCATTATTTTCTATTTTGATATATTTTTTATTAATTAATTTTTGGGTACTTGCGTTAATTATGTATTAATTAATTAATTAATTTTAATTAAAATTAATTAGTATATGAAAAAAAAAATGTTTGAGCATATACTTTTAATACTTTATGTTTACCAACCTCTTTCAATTTAAGCTCGATGAATGTCAATCAGTAACAACAGAGCAAAGTTCATTTAATTCCATATTTAAAAAACAAATTCTTACAAAGCATTTTTCAAAACAGATACATTTCAGTGCAAATTATTTTACAAATTGTTTTGCTTACAGTGAACCAAACAACATTTTTATTTCAATATTGGACATGTTCACCTCAGGTCTGTCAGCAAAGTACATAAAACGTTCTTAGTTTGAACAGATTATGAAACGAATTGTGTGACATATACAACACGTTCAGAAGGAAAACTTTGAACTCATGTGCGACCCTCAGAGGTCCGCCATTTGTAAATGACAATTCTAAATTGGAAAAAATAAATATAAATGTTGATTGTAAGACAGAAATAATACAGGTATTTGTCGAAATCAGAAAATAAGGAAATTAAAAAATAAATAAATAAAAAGTATGCTTATGGATTGATATGTTTCTTTGTGATTGGAATCCAAAACTATATATATATATATATATAGTTTTGCATATATATATATATATATATATATATATATATATATATATATATATATATATATATATATATATATATATATATATGAAGAGTGTGAATGCAAAACGCGATAAACGCCATTTTCAAAATGACGAAACTGTCCCTACAAAAAGTGGTGCATTTCCACACTCGACGACACCCCAAAACTTTGTGTTACATAATATGATACCGAAATAATTTCTTTTTGATTTCAATTAAAATCAGATTTCAGTCGAAGTCTAGATTTAATATATTCGTGTTTTTATTGTTTAAGGTCTCAATTTAAACGAATTGGATTTATAGCGTTTTGCGTTCGAACTCATATATATATATATATATATATATATATATATATATATATATATATATATATATATATATATATATATATGAATTCAGAATTGTCGTTTCAAGATAGAGTTCACATAAAAATAAAAAAAGGAAGTAAGAAGCAAAGAATAAAAGAAAAAAAAAACATCAAAATTTATTCCAATCTGTATTTAGACAAAATCTCGTGTATCTGTGTTTTTCTCGCCATTACGTAAATTGAATTATATTTTTTGTATTCATTATTGATCGAATATTTACTGAATTACAAAACATAATAATCAAAAAAATAAAACGAATTTTCAAAAATCATGTAAAAAATAAAACGTTGACATGACTATATTTCGAATTATTATTATTTTTTTCTCTAAGCCCTCTACCCGGGCAACGCCGGGTTGGAACAGCAAATGTATAATATTTTTCACACAGACCTACACGTCCAAATAAACAGTTTCCACTATTCCTCACGCTACATATATCTACATGCAAAGTTCTTCGGTTGAAAAGTTCCCAAAGGGAATAAGAAAGAACGAAAAAAAAAAGTTGAGAAAGCGCTTATGTCAAAGAATTTCACCAAAGAAATAAAAAAAATGAAGAAAATGAAAAATAAAACAATATAAAACGAATAATAAAACAACAAGAAAAACAAAACAAACAAACAAAAAAAAACGCTTTGAAAAGCTCCGATGGGCACGGCGAGCGTTAAACATAACAATAGCAGACGTTTTTCTTCCCGCCATTAGCGACCATCTTGTCTGTCCAAAGAGTTGAGACGCCGACCGGATATTGGTTGAACGCGTTCAAGCATCACAAACGTATCGCGGAACAATAAGAGCAATGGCTATAAAAATAACTTCAATTATTGCTATTCCAAGAACGATTTCTTTCAGCCATTATTGTTATTAATACGATTACAATTAATACTGCGATTATCAATAGATCTGTGGCGCTGATAATAATAGCGGGCATTATTTTTATCCAATAAAAGGTTAATGGAATTACCAGAGCTTGTCGCAGTTAGCCAATGGGCGCGAGCAAACGCGAATCAAAAAAAGCTTCTTTTTTTTAAAAATCAATCCCCTTCTTAATACGTACATATGTATTAGCTTATTATGATATATTAACTCGTATTATCTGGCTTTTTATATTTTATCACTATTATTATATCTTAACTCTTATTCTTTCAATAGTATGACATCTTAACTAGTATTGTCATAGTATTATGATAACTTAACTCTTATCTGAGTACTATGATATATTAACTAGCATTACTTTAGTATCATATATAAACTAAGATTATGATTTCCATCTCACAAATTCGTGTTATTTTATAATATGTAAATTCGATTATCATAATTGTTATTGTTATTATTATTATTATTATTATTATTATTATTATTATTATTATTATTATTATTATTTACTCACTAGGAGTTATCACACTGGTCATCGTCAGTGGTCACCCACTGCTGACAACCTGTGGTATTTCCTGGAGTCCGAGTGACAACAAGTCTCCTCAGGCCTCCAGTATGCTCCACCTCTTTTCGTTCATCACCGCTGATGACCTTGCGGTAATCGCAACAGCCACCTACCAACGATTTCCCGCTGATAAGGGCCATTGGTCCCCTCTGGGGCCCGAGTGGCAACAAGCCTTCCCAAGGTCCCAGAGCTGTCCGCGCTCTTCCAGTGGAGGTCTGGTTTTGCGCTTTCCCTCCTCGACCCTCTGTCCATAATTTTCGTGGCGTCAGCCTATGCTTGCGCCTCTCTCGTGCGGTTGTATTTTCCCCGGTTCTGTTGTTTTGTGCTTCCATGTGTTGGTTCTCCATTCGTTGCTTATGTGGGTTGGTTTCCGCATTCGAGGACATTTCTCAGGATTGTAGCTGTTTTGATCATTACTGTCCTTTGTATGGTCTCAGTTATTATTATTATTTACTCACTAGGAGTTATCACACTGGTCATCGTCAGTGGTCACCCACTGCCGACAACCTGTGGTATTCCCTGGAGTCTGAGTGACAACAAGTCTCCTCAGGCCTCCAGTATGCTCCACCTCTTTTCGTTCATCACCGCTGATGACCTTGCGGTAATCGCAACAGCCACCTACCAACGATTTCCCGCTGATAAGGGCCATTATTATTATTATTATTATTATTATTATGATTATGATTATGATTATTATTATTATTATTATTATTATTATTATTATTATGATTATGATTATGATTATTATTATTATTATTATTATTATTATTATTATTATTATTATTAGACTAGTATTATTTTTATGATATCTAAACTCGTATTATCTTAACATGATTTTTATACTAGCATTATCTTATGAAATATGAACACATATCACCTTCTTATGATGTATAAACTCATATTATCTTTTTATATCTAAACATGTATTATCTGAGAATATCAACATTCGCATTATCTTATGAAATATGAACATATATCACTTTATTATGATATATCAATTCGTATCATCTTTTTATATCCAAACATGTATTAATAGAAATCAGATTTATAAATCCCAATAAAACAGATGATCCTACTGAACACGTGACCAAGAAATATTCGGATGTGAATTCTAACTAGAGGTTGCGAGTTCAATACCAAGTGAAGGTACTTAAAGAAAAAATAATCAACTGATACTAAATATCTAAAGAGCCATAAAACGCGAAATGAGGGCAGGCTATCCCGAGTTGATCAAGTAAAATATTCGGGTCGAAATTTCCAGAAATTTACCGACTTCCGAAGAGTAGAGAGGTCGAAACGATGTGAAAATGGTGGCATGCGAGATGAGGAACACAGTCCGAAATATGTAAATAATATAAATAACTCAGATCGGAAATATCGCCAAAGACAGAAGTCACCTGAAGAAGGCCGGAGAGAACAGCTGCCGAAAGTTCGTTAAAATGGCCGCCACCAAGATGAGAACGGTCGGAAACATGTCAATATTTCGATCGGTTTTCTGATTGTTTTTCTAGCGACCTCACCCAACTTCTTTCTGTCTGTCTGTTTGGTGGTCTTTCTGGTTGCCCTTTTAGCTTTTCTGTCTGTTTGTCGTCATTAGATTTTATTAATTCGAAGCGTTCCGACGGCTACCCCCCCCCCTATCGTCCCTCACCCCCACCTCTACGATCCCCGGCCGCGTCCATTTTAAGGTGGGTCTTTTCAGCATCATCGGCGTTCGGTAATGAAGAAAAATACATCAAGCGACGTTGATGTGTGAAAAAGTATCGATGTCGCCCCCCCCCCTCTTCCCTCCCCCCCTCCCTTGAATGCAAAAAGGTTTTAACGGCTTCACTCGTTTCTTGTAGGGGACGGGAGGGGTTGGTTGATAAGACGGGGCTCAACCGTAGAGAGTGAGACTATTCGAGCGTATGTCTCTGTCAATATTCTCACACTTTCCTTTTTCAAACTCTCACGATTGTTATTGCTCTTAAATGGAAGCAGTTTTTGGAGTGTGTCGCATTCGTACGTGGAAAATCTAGATGGCCAGCCAAGGAAGATGACAAACAATCGATGAATAAACGAAAGGATTGACAGAAGGAAGGGAGGGAGCTTTTGTAGAGGACACCCGCCAGTAATGGAAACATGAATTTTGCAAAAAAAAAAAAAAAAAATGAATAGCCCTTCTAGTCATGCGCAGTGTGCTCACACGCCGTTGACCTACATCTGTTAGTCATCTGAAGACATGCGTCGAGTTAAAGTTAGGTTAAGCTTAGGATTAGAGTTAGGCTGTACGAAATGCAGAATAAATGCCACTGTGGAACGCATCGCAGAATGGTGAACAGGTATCCGTGTGAGCTTATGTGGAGGCAGAAATACAGGAAAAACGATAATTTCATGTAAATATTCAAGGACATAAATTGAGTCCATTCACTTGAGTAAGTAATAAAAGTTACTATGACTAGATGGGGCTACAAAACTGACCCAACCATCTGTGAATGTGGAGAGGAGGAGCATACAATGCAAAACTGCCTGGTCTGCCCTCTACTGCCAACATTGTGCAGCTTGAAAGACCTTGCAGAGTACAACATTAATGCAAAATATTGAGTAAAAAAGTGGGAAACTGTTGTATTGCCACTTTTTGTCTGTTTTTTGGTGGTATTTTTGTCGAGGGTATTTTTTGGTAGGGTATTTTTGGTAGGGTATTTTTGGCAGGGTATTTTTGTCGGGGGTATTTTTGACGGGCGTATTTTGGGCGGGAGTATTTTTTGTCGGGGGTATTTTTTGCCAAGGGTATTTTTAGCGGGTGTATTTTTGGCAGGGGTATTTTTTGACGGGTGTATTTTTGGGCGGGGCATTTTTGGCGGGGGTATTTTTTGACGTGTATATTTTTTGACGGGGTATTTTTGGCGGGGGTATTTTGGGGCTGGGTATTTTTTGGCGGTGCTCTTCTATAAAGTAAAAAGAAGAAAGAGAGAAAGAAAACAGGAAGGAAAGTGACGAAGAAAAAGATAATAACAAAAAGTAAAGTACCCCCCCCCCAAAAAAAAAAAAACGTCAACGAATAAAGAAAAGAAAGAAAAATTATTAAAAATACAATGAATAAACGGCATATCAACACTTTTGAGGTCATGTAATGCCGAAGCATTGTGCATGGCGTAAACAATTCAGTGTGGACGGATGACTGAACACGTGTTGTTATTGTGTCGAACGCTAGGATGAAATTTAAGGTTTATACCTTTTCCTACTTTATAAGTTGTCCGTGAATCAACACAATTGATCCCCGACGATTTGAACACAGCATAGCCGATCTCATAGTCAGCGATGACATCCATTAGGCCGATTTTGCAGAAAGACGTAACAGAAAAAATAAATACAGGAAGATAACAAATATGAGAGCAAGAAAACGCAAGAATTGAAAACGAAAGAAAAAAAGAAAGAGAAAAAACAGAAAAAGAAAAAGAGAAAAAGAAAAAGAAGAAAGAGATAAAGAAAAAAGAAAGAGAAAAAGAAAAGAGAAAAAAAGAAAAAAAAAGAGATAAAGAAAAAAGAATAACACGGAAACAAATGAGGAAAAAAAGAAAGAGAAAAAGAAAAAAGAAAGAGAAAAAGAAAAAGGAAAGAGAAAAAGAAAAAAGAGAAAAGAAAGAGAAAAAGAAAAGCGAAAAAAAAGAAAAAAAAAGAGAAAAAGAAAAAGGAAAGAGAAAAAGAAAGAAAGAAAAAAAGAAAAAAAAGATAAAAAAGATAAAAAAAAGATGAAGAAAAAAGAATAAAACGGAAACAAATGAGGAAAAAAAGAAAGAGAAAAAGAAAAAAAAAAGAGAAAAAGGAAAGAGAAAAAGAAAAAGGAAAGAGAAAAAGAAAAAAGAGAAAAAGAGAAAAGAAAGAGAAAAAAAACGAGAAAAAAAGAAAAAAAAAGAGAAAAAGAAAAAAAGAAAGAGAAAAAGAAAGAAAGAGAGAGAGAGAGGCGAAAAACGCGTAAAAACTAAAAGAGATGGATTTTGAAAACAAAAAAAACTTTGGTTGCGTGTACGGGTGGCATAGGCTATATAACGTTGGCTATGGTCAACCCTAAAGGTCAAATAAACTATTTCGTACGAAAGTGGACGTCCAATCAAAAGATCCTATTTAACAAAAAGTCTAGAGCTCTGCTAAAAAAAGATGATCGGATGGGATCAGAATTGACTTCAATTTGATGATAATAACGTGGGGATTGCGTTCGCGCTGGACATTTCAGGGGAGTTTGAATTACTATCACTATCATCAAGTGTTTTCGATCTCTCAGTATCACCTGACATGAGGATACTTCACCCTACAAGTAAACCCTGACCAAATATTGCAAATAACATAGTATTCGAAGCCCAAATAAGATCCCTTCGACACGGCTATACACTGGCTCATACGAGGAATGATGCACCTTTTCAAAGTAATGTTACCTAAAGTAACAACACTTAGCTGCATACTCCACCGGACTAGATGAATTCTTGTCCTGGAATCTGGTAAGACCAAGAGACCACAAGAAATATATACTATAACACAATTAACTGGTCAATTGGGGAAAGGAAAATTAATGTTCTTAACTTCTTTACTAACTCAACGTTTGAGAGATAAAACAGAATTTTAATGTAATATCTATGTATCCCATAGAGACATCAAGTGTTAGCCCCATGAAGGGACCCTTAACTTCTAAGAACTTCGGCTGAAGCAAAATGAAACAATATATATATATATATATATATATATATATATATATATATATATATTATGTATGTGTGTATTTAGGCAGCATTTTCTCAATTCTGTATACATTGTAAAAGATAACAGAATTCGTCTGTTTATTTTTGCAAATTTTCTACTGGTCTTTTTTGTATTGAAATCAAAAATATACTTTTGATTTTAATACAAATCTTTTTACACGCACTTTCTCACTCTCCATTAATATTTTTTCAAATTTTGAAGTTTGGCTTTTCCACTGCCAACTTATCCATCTATGTAATTCCTCTGATGATAAAATTTTAATCTTTGAAAAACCTTGGCTTAAGGAAAGAATAATAAACATATTTTTTACCGAGTATACTTTGCATTGAACAATCGAAGTTGAAATAGATTTGTCATTCGTACAGGTTTATCCCTCTTCTTTAATCTCTCTCTCTCTCTCTCTCATATATATATATATATATATATATATATATATATATATATATATATATATATATATATATATATATATATATATATATATATATATATATATGCGATTTTATGAAGGCTTACAAAAGCATTCTTTTCAGGACACCAATGATCACGATTAAAGATATTTTCTTACAAATATTATTTATTCAAATCAAATGTTTTTTTCCTACACATGTTTCACTACCAAGCAGTTACTTGCTTGGCAGATCATCAGGGAAATTAAATGTCTGGAATACTGGTTTCAACTGCCGACAATACACAATATACAATAAAAAAAGAAAGTCCTAGAAAAAGTCTTAGAAAAGTAGCTCGTGCATTTTTTTTTCTTTTTCTAGGATTTTCTTTTTTATCGTTGTTCTTCCTTGTTTTTTAATTTTAACTTTTATTTTTATTTTTTTCCTCTTCTCTTCTTAAGTGACCTCAACTATGGCAACGCCACATTGTGTATTGTCGGCAGTTGAAACCAGTATTCCAGACATTAAATTCCCTGATGATCTGCCAAGCAAGTAACTGCTTGGTAGTGAAACACGTGTAGGAAAAAACATTTAATTTGAATAAATAATATTTGTGAAGAAAAAAATATCTTTAATCGTGATCATTGGTATCCTGAAAGGAATGCTTTGGTAAGCCTTCATAAAATCACATATAAATGCTCTGTACTCTGTAATCGAGTATCATCGAGCTTGTTTTTATTGGAACAACCCCGGTCTTCACTGAATGATCCATTTTATAAGTGAAAAATCTAAATATATATATATATATATATATATATAGATAGATAGATAGATAGATAGAGAGATTTTGTTGAATACCAATGACTAAGAACAAAACGTCAGTCTAAATCATCATTTTTTATTTATTTTTATCGTCTTACGATCGTTTCGCAACAAAAATAGTCTTTAGTTGATTTAGTTGATTTAATTGTTAAACTAAGAAGACTTGTCCAAAGCAAAATAAAGATGAAAATCAGTAAGAAGAACTCATGCAACACTCACATTGAAGAAGATTATTAGAGAAAAATCCCGCTCCAAACATCGGACCTATTATCAAGCCGCCATTTTGGAATCTACATATACCATAAATTACATATATATATATATATATATATATATATATATATATATATATATATATATATATATATATATATTAACCCATATTTTTTTAAAAACATAGTTCACCCCAAACAAGGCAGGACGCCACTGTAGACGTAAGGGGATAGTGAGAAAAAAGAAGAGGGGAGAAGGTAGGGGGCAGTCAACCTAGAATAGGGTCTGCGCAGCGAGATGTCTGTTTACATTAGTTTTAAACTTCTGCATGTCAGTAATGTCGGGGAAACATATAACCTCTTTGTAATATAGCAGGAAAAATACCAGCAGGGTGCTCGATTAATTGAGAATTAAAATAAAAAATAACAAATTAAGATCGTAATATTCATTTATTTTGGTACAGAAAAATTAGTACAACATTCGTACCGTCGGGTTTAAGCACATAAGGACTTAGCCATCCGGCTCTCATCAGCTTCTGTTGTCATCTGTTTCGGAAATGTGAAGTCACGTGTCACTCTCTAAGCAAATAACGCGTCCAAACGAAGGTAGCACGTGACTTCACATTTCCGAAAAAGATGACAACAGAAGCTGAAGAGAGCCGGAAGTATATATATATATATATATATATATATATATATATATATATATAGTCGTTAAGATACAGATTGTCTCGCCGTATCTCATGCTTTTCAGTGTGGCTAGACCCCAAAGACATCGAAATGCGGCCATTTCTTCGCCATTCGGATAATCTATCCACTCCGCCACGGGAAAAGCAAATCATGATGTTTATGTAAACAACACAAACTGTGAAGAGTGCTCTATTGGTTTTATGAAGAGCTTATCATTATCGCTAATGGTAGCCCGCGATTTCACTTGCTTTTTTTTTTCTTGACCTTTTGGTCAAGATCAAAGTGTAGTATCTGTTCCGATGGATACTGCACCCCATAGACTGGTATTGTCTTGGCCTTCGGGGCTTGAGTTACGCCGATCTATGGGTCTGTCCTGTGCAGTTCTAAGAGGTCCACCCTCCCAGGCTTCGCCTCCCCTCTTTGGGGAGGAGTAAGTTTATTGCTTACTGTTTGGGGCGCCCCTACCGGGGAATGCCGACGGGGCTGCCCTGGCAATTTTTAAACCCCACTTTCCCGACCCGGCCTTGGGTCACATCTTACTTGTGGGAGTAAGATAAAAACTGGCCTTGTGCCTAACTCCTGGAGAGGAGTAAATCAATACTCACGAAGGGCATTTAATCATACACACACACTATATGTATATATCGGGGAAAAAAGAAAGAAAGAGAAAAGAAAAAGAGAAAAGAAGAAAAAGAAGAAAAAGAAGAAGAAGAAAAAGAAGAAAAAAGAAGAAGAAGAAAAAGAAGAAGAAAAAGAAGAAAAAAGAAGAAAAAGAAGAAAAAGAAGAAGAAGAAGAAGAAGAAAAAGAAGAAAAAGAAGAAGTAGAAGAAGAAGAAGAAGAAGAAGAAAAAGAACAAAAAAGAACAAAAAAAAGAAGAAAAAGAAGAAGAAAAAGAAGAAAAAGAAGAAAAAGAAGAAGAAAAAGAAGAAAAAGAAGAAGAAAAAGAAGAAGAAAAAAAAGAAAAAGAAGAAGAAGAAATGAATGAATGAATGAACAAATAAAAAGAGACAAAGGAAAAGAATGTACGAAGCAAGACGATAAAAAAGATAAGAATAAAAATCTAAAACCTATTTTATCGACTAAAAATGAAAACGATTTCGTCAAAAATGAAAAAAGAAATAAACCATATTCGTGTCGTCCGTCTGAGCAAAACTAAGACGCCATTTTCCCTTCGACTTTCAAGTATCGTTTCCGCTTCCGTGGACACGACCGAGAAATCTCGCGTGACATGCGCGCTCAGGCGGGAAGAGACGAGACGAATACACGAGGCGTGCCCCGTTGACCGTCTCACCGGAAGCGAGGCAAAAGTACCAAAGGAGAAGAAAGAGACAAAAAAATTATGCTTTCTACCCTCCGAGTTCGCGCAGAAATATCGTAATTTTTTTGTTTATATTTTAATTTGGTTTATATTAAGATTTCATTTTTTTAAATCTTTTTTTTTTAATGTTTTTTTTTGTTTTTTTTTGTTTTTTTTCTTTTTTCTTTTTCTTTTTTCATTTTTTTTCTATTTTCTTTTTTATTATTTTTTTTGTTGCTGAGTCATCTTGTAGAGTTTGCCAAGTTTCTGATTCTCGCTCGGATGATTACTTTTCGCGAATTTATTTTCTCACATTTTTTTCCACAACCTGTCCTGTAATCGTTGTTACATGAGAGGGGAATTTTTTTTTCCAGAATTATGCTTACATTTTTTGTTGTTGTTGTTTTTTGTACTCACTAGGAGTTCTCACACAGATCATCGTCAGTGATTGCTCACCGACAACAACCAGTGTTATTTCCTGGAGTCTGAGTGACAACAAGCCTCCACAGATTTCCAGTATTATTCACCTCTTTTCGATAACGATGCGGTATAGCAACAGTCTCTCACCATTGCTTTCTCGCTGGTAAGGACCATTGGTCTTCACTAGGATGTTGGTTGCAATAGGCCTCCCCAAGGTACCAGAATTCTCCACACTTTTTCAGTGGAGGTCTGATTTGTGCTGTCCCTCCTCGGTCTTCTCATCCTCCTCAAACCTCTACAAATATTTTGTGTGGTGTCAACCTAGGCCGGCACCATTTTTTTTATTTATTATTATTTTTCTTTTATTATTATTATTATTATTATTATTATTATTATTATTAACAATAACAATAATAATAATAATAATAATAATAAGAAGAAGAAGAAGAAGAAGAAGAAGAAGAAGAAGAAGAAGAAGAAAAATAATAAGAAGAATCTGGGTAGGCTTGTTGTCACTCAGATTTCAGGGAATACCACCGGTTATTATCAGTGAGCAATCATTGATGATGACTTGTGTGAGAACTCCTAGTGAGTCCAAATAATAACACCAACAACAACAGAAACAACAACAACAACAAAACAATAATAATAATATTTACTGACAGCTGCACAGAACAATGTGATTATGACAAACTACATTAAAGCTAAAATAGATAAAACCCAGGAAAACAGTAAATGCAGACTGTGTGGACAAAGAGACGAAACAGTAAATCATATAATAAGTGAATGCAGCAAACTAACCCCAAAATAATGTATATTTAGGCAGAATTTTCCCTGTAATACAAATGTTGTTGAATATGACAGACAACTTATGTATGGATATCCTTCTTTGGATCCTTTCCATTTTCCGAATCAGGGTTTTTATTTCGGTGGGGAATTTGCCGACGAATCTGCCATAACTGTAGGTGTCCCAAGTACTTTCAGGCCCATCCAGGTCTATTTTCAGGGTAATCAGGTAAAGACCATGGTATTAGTGCTAATATCTATAGGTAGTTTCGGCGGGATTTATTATTGTTATATGGAACTAAAGTTAGAACTATACACATTTTAGAATGATATCACTAGTGTTAAAATGAATTCTGTTAATCACTGTTTTTTTTGGGGGGGTATATATAAGACTTGTAATTTATAGAATTTTTGTTTATTATTGGAACATACTAATAATAATGCCTAATACTATTTTCACAATTTAACTATATATATTTATTTCGTGTGTAAGGAATTATTGTTTTCACTTGTTTTTTTTTTCAATTTACTGACTTTTCTAGAACTTTGAAGACACAAACTCTGCATTCATAACTGGTTTGTCTATTCACTTTTAAACTTTCTCAGGGTGATTAGTTTGAAGAAATGACACAAGTACAAATATTTGAAAATGTTTAGTCCGTTTGTGACGTAAAGTAGCAGTAGGAGGAATTAAGCCTTAACGGCTGCTTATGAGCTCAAATAGATGGTAGCAGTGGGGGAAATTAAGTTAACTGTGGAAGGTGTGGAGGGGATTAGTAGCGATCTGAGTTATTAAAACCCCTTAGAAAGGAGGATGAAGCGTGTGTCATGTTCATTTTGTGGATCTCAATCCCCATTCGCATTTAAACTGTTATATTTTTGAAATGTTATGCTAAATAAATGAAATAAGAATTCTTTCTCATTTGTTAGAATTTTAAATCCTCATTTTGTCCGTCTTCAATCACTTTTTGTTGCATAGCGTCTCGTTGGGGTCGTAACAAAAAAAAGTAACGGATAACATGAAAGAAAAGCAGACAAGAAAAACGAAAAGAAAAGAAGGTAAAAAGAAAAAAAGGTAAAAAGAAAGAAAAGTAAAAAGAAAGAAAGGAAAAAGAAGAAAAATAAAAAGAAAGAAAACTAAAAAGAAAGAAAGGTAAAAAGAATAAAAATAAAAATAAAGAAAAGTAAAAAGAAGAAAAATAAAAAAGAAAGAAAAGTAAAAAGAAGGAAAGGTTAAAAGAAAGAAAAGTAAAAAGAAAGAAAAGTAAAAAGAAAGAAAATTAAAAAGAAATAAAGGTAAAAAGAAAGAACGGTAAAAAGAAAGAAAATTAAAAAGAAAAACGTAAAAGGAAAGAAAGGTAAAAGAAAGAAAGGTAAAAAGAAAGAAAAGTAAAAAGAAAGAAAATTAAAAAGAAAGAAAGGTAAAAAGATAGAAAATTAAAAAGAAAAAAAAGGTAAAAAGAAAGAAAAGTAAAAAGAAAAAAAGGTAAAAAGAAAGAAAAGTAAAAAGAAAGAAAATTAAAAAGAAAGAAAGGTAAAAAGAAAGAAAAGTAAAAAGAAAGAAAATTAAAAAGAAAAAAAAGTAAAAAGAAAGAAAGGTAAAAAGAAAGAAAAGTAAAAAGAAAGAAAATTAAAAAGAAAAAAAGGTAAAAAGAAAGAAAGGTAAAAAGAGAGAAAATTAAATAGAAAGAAAAGTAAAAAGACAGAAAGGTAAAAAGAAAGAAAGGTAAATAAATAAAACAAAACATGAAAAAGAATGAACAAAAAAAATGAGGAAAAAAAGAAAGAGTACGACATAGTCATAAAATATGAAAGAAAATGAGGGAAACAGAAAAAAAAGAAAGCGAAGGAAAAAAATAAAGTGACGTATGACAGCAAATGAAGGAAAACGAGGCAATGGATGACAAAATAAATAGGCCTTTCCCCATCCCACTTCGACATCCTAAGCAAATTTTATTTTAGGGAGTCGAATATCAGACTTTAGAGGGCACTCGAGACTATCGCCGATTTGTTATAAAAAGCAGGCAGCCATTCTTCCTGTATGATCATCTTTAAAATTTAAAACATCCATTGACAAAGACTAGCTCTAATTCTCAAAAGGGGAGACAGCAAACATTAAATATTATTGTATTACGACAGTCGAATCGACTGAAAGATGCGACTGACAAGAAAAGAATGCTTCTAGTTCATTGGTCAAACAATGAACGCTCCCTCGAATGACATGGCGACTGGCCTCGCGCGCATGCGTGCGTGTGTAGACAGTGTTTGCAATGTTTGTCCTCGCGTCTTTCTTCTTGACCGACGCATTAGCCTTCTGAAGCTCATTTGTACAGCAGTTTAAACTGTTTGCTTCCATCGAATATTTAAAAAAAAATATACGTACTTTGTTATACTAGAAAATGATAGATAGAAAAATCATGCTTCGCCAGTGTTTTTTTTTTTTTTTATTGAAATCGCTCCAGACGAAGCACGAAGCCACTTTATGTAAAGAGCTAAACAAATTTACTTCAATGTCAAAAACTAGCCAACGCTAAGTGCTAGATGGCTAGATTCCGACCCAGAAAGCAGCAATTCTTCCCCCTTTGTCAGAAATCTCGCTTATAGGATGAGAACTAAAGGACAACATAAGGGAAGCGAGAGTTACAAGGTCAACTTTAGTACTAACATTGATATCCATATAAAATAACGTCTCAATCGGCGAAGTTAAAAAAGAAGAAGAAACGAAACGTCTCAAACTGGAAAGTTTTAAAAAGAAAAAGTAAAAAACAACATAACAATATATAGTTTGAAAAGTCACACATTGAAACGTTGCTGAAATGGCAATAATAAGGAGAATATTTTTTAAAAATATTTTGAAAACCTGGACAACGCAAATTATTTATGTTTTTAAAATAAATTATTTATTTACTTTAAAAACTTGAGTACTTTCGGTGATATACACCCTTGTCAAAAGTATAAGCATATTTTTTCTTCTTTATTCTATAATCCTCCCTGACTGAGACATATTTATCGCAGTCAAGTTGAAATTCGTCTTGATGTTATCGACGATTAATGTTGATATGCCGCTGTGTGTAGCACGCGGTTACGTGAATAAGGTAGAATGAAAAGTCACACATCAAAAACGTCTGTATGAAAATAAGAAAGAAAAAGGAAAGAAAACGTCTCATTATAGAAATAGAGTGAAGGATTTTTCTGAATTTATTTAAGACGGCGGTGGTTGTCTACCATTCTATTTTCTTTCTCCCTTCCTCTTAGCAGTTTTTTACTCGCTTACTATTGCATGACGGGATAGATATTTATATACATACGAATAAATACATCTTGGTTTTTATTATAGAGTGGAGGATTGTCCATTTTTCGTGGGCCAGGAGTGAAGATGTTCTCTTATCCCTTTTCTCGGGGGCTTCTATATTCACGAAAAAAAAAAACGAGGCGTATTTGAACGTTCACACCTATTTTATTCGATAGAATAATAGAGCCCACATCAAATTTTATAAGGAGATATATTTTTTATCTATCAATTTTCAGTATTTACTTCAACAGTGCTCGATACGTAAGTAGAGCTAGGTAGTAAGCTATGAAAATATATTTATGGCAATTAAGCTACACAGAGGCTCCCGCGTTTCATCCCCGGTGGGAATCTTCAGGCTAAAAGGCATTTTAGCCTGAAGATTCCGCCCCCCCGGGGATGAAACTATATGTAGCTTAATTGTCATATACATATTTTCATAGCTTACTATATATATATATATATATATATATATATATATATATATATATATATATATATATATATATATATAGTTCCGAATATGTTCGTCGAACACTCTAGACTAGTCTCTGTGTCCGCTTCTAGGTACATATAGATCTTAATTTCCCTTAATTACGTGACAGTTTCCGGTGGCCGAGTGGATATGACGACTGCTTGCAAATTATAGGCTGGCTTTGTGAACTGGGTTCGCGCCTCTTGACCGTCTGAAATTGTTACTTTCCTGCACTAATGTGAGCAATAAGCTTATATATATATATATATATATATATTTATATATATATATATTTATATATATAATTAGTTGTTTCTTTTATCAGTCATGACCACTTGTTTTATGCCGTGATCGATTCATCAGATAACGCCGACACGCCTTTTTGATGTTGTGTATACATTATCTAATGCATAAAGTAGAGACGTTTTTTCCCCTGTACCTTCTCGGAGAATAGGAAAATAACCACATGCATCACAGGCTACTAAACTCACCTCTACATCACACTTATTCACTCAAGCGTGTTTTAGTAAATTTGTTATTATTTTTTCTACTTAACACTAAATATTACTTTTGGCCCACCATCAATGTCTCTCCGAAAAACCAACCCCATATAGGTGGTAGCAAAAACTTTTCTCCCTAACAATTATGTACTGTCACTCTACTCATCGACACCGGGAACTAATACACACAGTTTAATTTTCACAAAACACCGGTTCTTATTTATTATTTTCCTGGTAATCAAGCTTAGGTTAATTGGCCTATTTTCACATATATTTTTAACCCGAATCCGTGACCCAATCGGTAAGAAGACAGGTTTCTTTATCGCCAGTTTAAGCGTTCGATCCCATTCTACTCTACCACTTTTTTCTTTTTTTTTTAATTTAAAACATTCGCCAACACGGTAGACAGGGGAGAAAAAAACAATAGGCCGTATCTTTTTTTATTCGACATCATGCAATAGGTAGTACTTTCTCCCGTGCAACGCCGGGCGACGGGTTCTGCTAGTCATAAATAAAGCACAAATAAGCGTGTTAATGATTTAAGGAATTGTTCACACCGTATACATCAGTAGTCATGACTGATTAAAAAGAACACGTATTTTATTCAATTATTATAACGCTGTGCCTTTCCAATTACGGGTTACATAATATTACTACTTGCGGTGATATTTCGTTTTTGTTTATAATGGACTATTGTAATGTGTTTTATTATTTCATTTCATTATTACCTCCGACTGTCAATAATCAAAGTGTGTGTGTGAGAGAGAGAGAGAAAGATATATATATATATATATATATATATATATATATATATATATATATATATATAGTGAGCTATGAACATATATTTATGACAATTAAGCTACACAGAGGCTCCCGCGTTTCATCCCCGGGGGAATCTTCAGGCTAAAATGCTGAAGGCTGAAGATTCCCCCGGGGATGAAACGCAGGAGCCTCTGTGTAGCTTAATTGCCATAAATATATTTTCGTAGCTTACTACCTAGCTCTACTTACGTATCGAGCACTGCTGAAGTAAATACTGAAAATTGATACATAAAAAATTATATCTCCTTATAAAATTTCATGTGGATACATGAAATACTATTATATATATATATATATATAGAGAGAGAGAGAGAGAGGGGGGAAGCGAGAGTGATAGATGCCGTATATAATAAGAGCCGGGGTCAAACAACATACAGCGAGAAAGTGAGAGATGAAAGCTGAGTAAATGTTTTGTGAGTTAATTGCAAATTACGACTTATTCAAACACTTAAAATGGAAATGTTTTTTTCAAACATAACTCAATCCCTAAACTGAGGAATATTTCAGCATTTTTTGTGCAATCAAAATATATAGGAACAAAGACGTTAGGGAAAGCAAGCGTTAATAAACGCAGCTTGAGTGTACCAATAACAGATGGGCACTTAGAACAAGCAAGTAAAGGGTATGAGACATCCATTTATTGTATCTGCAATCAATGATTCTGCATGAATCTTAAACTAAACGATGTTTATTTACTCCTCGCGGAGTTAGGCACAAGGCCAGTTTTATCTTACTCCCACAAGTAAGATGTGACCCAAGATCGGGTCGAGCAAGTGGGGTTAAAAGCCAGCGCTCGAGAGGTGAGCACTCTGGCCATTTAAAAATTGCCTGGGCAGCCCCGTCGGCATTCCCCGGTAGGGGCGCCTCAGACAGTAAGCGATAAACTTACTCCTCCCCAAAGAGGGGAGGCGAAGCCTGGGAGGGTGGACCTCCTAGAACTGCACAGGACAGGCGTGCAGTATCCATCGGAACAGATACTACACTTTGATCTTAGCCAAAAGGCAAACGATGCTTTCTCTGTTAAGTTGTGCGCTTTTTATATGAGGCTGGACTCGCGATGTTCGCGTCGGTCGGTGTTCGTGAAAACAGGCGTGTCTTCGAGAGCGCCATAATCTCAAGTTGGATATGCGTTTCGGTTCTTCCTGTTATTTTCTTGGCATCGTCTTCGATTCGGTGATCGTCCATTTGGCTGATTAATGGTCACCATTGAATAAAATGCAGCAGAAAAGAAACGCAGATGAAATGACGACAAAACAAATATTTTTTTATGTTCATTAAATTCCTTTCTCATAATCAAAACGATTATTAATGGAGGGATTTATTTTTCTGTCTATCTATCTGATCATATTTACTGATCTATGAATCTACGTAACCATCTTCAGACAAACACACACACACACACATATATATATATATATATATATATATATATATATATATATATATATATGTATGGCAATTAAGCTACACAGAGGCTTCCGCGTTTCATCCCCGTAAGGAATCGTCAGTCTAAAATGCATTTTAACCTCACGATTCTCTATAGGGGATGAAACGCGGAAGCCTCTGTGTAGCTTAATTGCCATAAATATATTTTATAAAACTTACTACCAAGCTCTACTCACGTATTGAGCACTGTTAAAGTAAATACTGAAAATATATACATAAAATATTATATTCGCTTATAACATTTTACGTGAATACAGGAAATAATTATATGTATATATATATATATATATATATATATATATATATATATATATATATATATATATATATATATATATATGTATGTATATTTATTAATTTTATACGTACATAAAAGTAATCCATGGACACGTGTTTCTGGCTCACAGCCGTTATCAGCATGACTAACTTAGACAAAGATTGAACGCACAAAGTACATAATATTTGAAACCCAGGTTTCAAATATTATGTACTTTGTGTCTTATTTTCTCCAGAACAATCATCCTGAGGAAGTCTTTAAATAAAGACGAAACGTTGATGAATAGATAAATAATATTTTTGGTTTTCCGTTTCTAATTTTCCATTACGTTGGAATATTAGTTCCAATTTTTATCATACACATATACTCACACACACACACGCACATACATATATATATATATATATATAGGAGAAGAGACCGACCGAGCGAGAGAGAGAGAGAGAGAGAGAGAAAGAGAGAGAGAGAAGGAGAGAGAATGAGAGTGAAGGAAAGAGAGAGAGAGAGATGAGGGGAAGAGAAAGAGAAGTCTTTGTTTCGAAATTTTGCAGAGTAACTATCAGTGTTTCCCTTTTGCGTTCGCATGTGAAATTGACTCATTGACTCGATGTCAGTAAACTTAGATCTATGTAAGCTATATCATCGATATTAAGCACCCAAAAAGAGAGGAAGAGAGAGAGGGAGAGAGGGAATCTGTCTTAAAACTATCCTCGATATATATACTATATATATATATATATATATATATATATATACTATATATATATATGTACTATATATATACTATATATATATATACTATATATATATATGTACTATATATATACTATATATATATATACTATATATATATATATACTATATATATATATATACTATATATATATATATATACTATATATATACTATATATATATATATATACTATATATATATACTATATATATATATAGATATATATATATATATATATATACTATATTTATATATACTATATATATATACTATATATATATACACTATATACTATATATATATACACTATATATATATATATATACTATATATATACTATATATATATATACTATATATATATATACTATATATATATACTATATATATACTATATATATATTTATATACTATATATATATACTATATGTATATATATATACTATATATATATACTATATATACATATATATACTATATATACATATATATATATACTATATATATACTATATATATATATATACTATATATATACTATATATATATATATATATAGTATATATATATATATACTATATATATATATACTATATATATACTATATATACATATATATACTATATATACATATATATATATACTATATATATATACTATATATATACTATATATATATATATATATACTATATATATATACTATATATATATACTATATATATATACTATGTTTATATATATATACTATATATATACTATATATATATATATACTATATATATACTATATATATATACTATATATATATACTATATATATATACTATATATATATATATATATACTATATATATATACTATATATATATATACTATATATATATACTATATATATATATACTATATATATATATATATACTATATATATATACTATATATATATACTATATATATATACTATATATATATATATATACTATATATATATACTATATATATATACTATATATATATACTATATATATATATATATACTATATATATATATATATATATATACTATATATATATATATATATACTATATATATATATACTATTATATATATATATATACTATATATATATATATATACTATATATATATATATATACTATATATATATATATAGTATTTAAATATATTTATAGCAAATACGTTTTTACAGAAACATTCATGTTTACTTGCCATAGATATATTTTCATACTACTACTTGTTCTACTTCCGAAGTAAATACTGAAAATATGATGATATATATATATATATATATATATATATATATATATCATCTTTAAAATGTTGATCATTAAGAAAGAGGCAAAACGCCTTCATAAAAACCATGTGTTAGATGCAGATATTTTAAATAAAATCAAAATAAAAAATTAAAAATTTTTTTCTTCTTTTTCATCTTGACTTCTTTATCTAATAATTTCGTCTGATGTAACAGGCCTCGTCAGAGCTTTTTTTTTATGAAGGCATTTTGCCTCTTTGTTTATGTTTAAAATTTTAAAGATGCTTAAAAAATTAACTTTCCCAAATGTATACCTACCAGCGATCATGCGCTATTTAAGTTCAAATTTAAAAGAGACACTTACACCGTAAAGTCCACACAACATCGGACGTCACTTATAGAAGACCAGGAAGGATTATTACGAAAAAAAAAAGGTTAATACCTTTTATTTGTGTAAAAAGAAAAAAAAGCTCTGACGAGGCCTGTTATATCAGGCGAAATTATTAGATAATGAAGTCAAGATGAAAAAGAAGAAAAAAAAATATTTTTATTTTTTATTTTGATTTTAATAAAAATAGCTGCATCTAACACATGGTTTTTATGAAAGCATTTTGCCTCTTTCTTTATGTTTAAAATTCTAAAGATGCTATATATATATATATATATATATATATATATATATATATATATATATATATATATATATATGATAGTTTTTATTTACACAGGCATGTACAAAATCTGCGACACTGGCATGTCAATGTTATCGATCAACAGTTACTATAAACTGAGACCTCATCAGGCAGAGTTAGAATCCGATCTTAACCTCAGATCATATTTGGAGAGACCCGGGTCTCTCCAAATATATAACGCTCTATTTTGATATTGAGCACTTTTTATATACCCGGTTGAAATTCTCTGGATTACCACCCTGTGGATATTTTTTACCTGGATTATTACCATTATATATATATATATATATATATATATATATATATATATATATATATATATATATATATATATATAATGCTTTCCGCTTGTCGTAATCGCAATAACCTTACGTAGTAAAAATAATTCAGTTCTCTCGGTTATCAGTGTCAACAAATTTGTAAACAAATGAAAATATATAATTCAGAAATATAATTTCCCCTTCTAAGTATTTAGCTCGTTAGCTCAGATGGTAAGACAGACACCCAACGCCGCTGGTTACGGTTGGAAGTTATCTGGTGTTTGCGTTTCGAATCTCGGTAATATCTTTTTGATAACGTTCATAAATTTAAGTTAAAAGAAGAAATAAACACAGCATCACTAAAATGTAAACTGAAGACTTTAACTTCTATCAATTCTGGAAAATGGCCGGATGTGTTGTAGACGTATCTTTTTTAAATTTGTATATTTGATTGATTGATTGATTGAATGAACAAGATTATATATATATATATATATATATATATATATATATATATATATATATATATATATATATATAAAAATAAAAATTAAAAAGGGCGGATTAGTTTGATCGCACACGTGTGAGTGTTTGCTCTAAAAAAATTTTTATTTTATTTTTTTATTTTCACCTTAAAATGAAACTGATGTATGATGTGGGTGTTTTACAAGACACTCTAATCTAAGAACTCTTATTATTTGTGAACTTTTTCTGATGATTTTGTAGTGTTGCAGAGACGATATTGACATACAAATGTTGTTTGGCACAAAACAAATGAAACGGACCGTTAAATATATCTCACAGAAATTTGGAATTTTTGGAAATGTGAAAAAAATAAAAATAAAAGTAATAAAACAAACCATGGTTATTGGAATATAATAAAAAACTGTTCTATATATATATATATATATATATATATATATATATATATATATATAGAGAGAGAGAGAGAGAGAGAGAGAGAGAGAGAGAGAGAGAGAGTGTGAGAGAGAGAGAGAGAGAGAGAGAGAGAGAGAAAGGACATATAATTGGTTTTAGGTTTGTACCGACGGGTCACGAGAAGAACCGAAGCCACTTCGGTCGCGACAAACAGACTCTATGATTGTTGTGCTTCCGGACAGGACTCGACTGTTTATCAAGTCCTCATCACACGCGCGCAGTATGACCAGTACTTTTCTCGCATCAAGCGCTGTTTCAAGGGTGAAAGACGACAACGATGACGCTAGATGAGACAATACATGCAACAAGATGGCACCTTATGTTCAATTAATCGCATACAGTGAATTGTGTCAAAAAACTTCTACGGAAAGTTTCGAAATAATAACGTTACAATTCAGAAAGCCATTCTTAACATGGGAAGAGGCTTCTTTTTCTTTTCTTTTTTAAAAAACTATTCTGTACTTTCAGCTAACAATTTAATAAACAAAAGACACCATAAAAATTCA
>OY744538.1:8214657-8222157 GCA_963556195.1 Sepiola atlantica
TATGATCCCGTCCGTTTTGTCCACATGACGAGAGTAAAGCGTGGTGTCGTCAGCAAATATACCAATCTCAGACTCAATGTCATCAGGGAGATCGTTTATAAAGATCAGGAACAATAAAGGTCCCAGAATAGATCCCTCGGGTACACCAGCATTTATGTTATGTTGCTTAGATGAACGGCAATCGAGGACAACCTGGATCTTTATTTATATGTGTTAGTTATTTATATATTTTCAAATGTGTGTGTGTGTGTGTGGGGGGGGGGGTATCTTGCCAGAGGTCAAACTAGACTTTTCATGGGGTCACCAGTATTGGTTACATTTAAATAGTCATCAATTCTAACTTTGGGTGGATTTTAAGTAAAACCTCAGCAATTTTAGAGATTTACAAAGAATTGATATTTTGGGGCAGAGTTTTTTATTTTAATATCATGGAAGTCGCTCCAGACAAGCTATGAAGCCACTTGATATAAGGTGCTAATCTTAATAATAAAAAGAAAGAGGAAGATAAAATCACCTCAGGGTAAATCAAGCCTGAAAGAGACCCCACCATCAGCGTTCAACCCCCTGGACTCCAAAGAGGATAGAAAAAAAGTGAGCCCTTCAAAAGGGGAGAAAAGGGAGAAAATTTCGTGAAATATGATTTTTTGTTTTGTTTTTACTAAAGGGTCACTACTTATAAAGGCTCGAATGCCACTCGAGGATAAGCGTTAATGGGTGTCAGGTGGATGGTGAGACAACACCGTGATGATTTGTAGTTATGGTTGAAGTTTGGCAAGATTTTATTGTTTAAGAAGACGACTCAACAAGCTCCAATTTATATTGGACTTGAAAACGATGTTGTTGTAGTCAGCTGGGAAGCGAATGACCAAATTTTGAGAAAATCAGACGACTAAAAGAATAACGGAATAATGGAATATCGGAATAGCTGAATAGCAGAATTGCGGAATAACGGAATAGCGAAATAACGGAATAGCGGAATAGTGGAATAGTGGAATAGCGGAATAACGGAATAGTGGAATAGCGGAATAGCGGAATAGCTGAATAGCGGAATAACGGAATAGCGGAATAACGGAATAGCGGATAGTAACAAAAACATACAAGTTCTTTCTGATTAACATTGGCGATCAAAAAGAAACCTCCATGTATACGAAGTACGTTTTTTTTTTGTTACTGGTTCCAGGGTTAGTGTTCAATCCCAGCTCGAGACTGTGGATTATAACGCTGATTTTCTAAGCACATACATTGTTTTCACAAATCAATGTTTTGATAGTCACTCTCGGCCATTTGGATGCTACATCAGTTAGGGATCTCCATTTCATGTAGTTACGTTAGCTGTGGTCTACTTGAAATATTCAAAAAAAAATTATGCTCCGCCAGTGTTCGCACTAATATTTATATAAAATCATAGAATTACATCAGTGATTTAATAATTTTTTTTATATATAAATAATTATTTTAATTTCTGAAGATCTAAATAAAGAAAAAACACCTAACGTTGACTTTTTATTTAGCGTTTTTTAGCGTTTTTTTTGGCGTTTTTCTTAGCGTTTTTTTTTTCGAATTTATTTTAGACAGCCTTAGTTGTCTGACTTGCTATTTACAAAACTTGAAATGATTTCAACTGGAGACTAGAAAAGGGCACTTTTTTTACTCACTAACTTTTGTGTGACGGGACGGATATTTATTTATTTATATAAAAATATAGAAATATATACACATTGCTGTTTATTATAGAGTAGATGATGATAATCTTTACCCGAAACATTAAAAATATTTGGTCCTTGTAAGGAATGAGCATTCAGAGAATTTTAACTCTTATGGAGTCAGTTCCGAGTATTGACGGAGAATCCTGAGTCGATCTCGTAAATTGTTGTTTAATTTTAAACTAACCCTAACCCTTCACATGCTAAGTGTCGTCTGCCTTTTTACATTTTACGCGGCTTTCAAATCGTAAACTGTTTCGATCATTTCCGGGATTGATTCAGAAACCTCCGTAAATACTGGAAACTGACTCCATAAGAACTGAAACCGTATGGGTGCCAATTTCTTACAAGTATTTCCATGAAACGTGCTCCGATGAATTTACTGCAGTTGTATCCCCCCCGACGAAAATACGCCCGACTAACCGGACTGGCAGCAAAATCACACCCCTTCACCGTAGATGCCGGAAGTCTTTTCACTCTAATAGCTTCTTTCTTCTGACCGCTTGCCTTTAGAAATCCCTCCCTGCTCCTCCAACAGCACCAACATGTAGACATTTAAAGGTGCTGCTATCGATCCCGGACCGGCGTTCGTGACGTTCGACTCGAAAGCGTGGCTGTTCTTCGCAAACGCCCGAGAGTTGCCGAGCCGATTTGTACCAGACGACATTTTTGATACGGTGTTGCGTTCTATGATAATAATGTTTTGCTTATTTTTTTGTTTTTGTTTTTTTGTTAGGGTTAGGGTTAGGGTTTAGGGTTAGGGTTAGGGTTAGGGTTTAGGGTTTAGGTTTAGGGTTAGGGTTTAGGGTTAGGGTTTAGGGTTAGGGTTTAGGGTTAGGGTTAGGGTTTAGGGTAAGGACTTTTTTTAAAGAAACAAACTTATTTACATGAATTATTTTGAAAGAAACAACAGGAAAAAAAACCATAGCGAGGTTACTGTTATAAAATGAATATTGTATTTTTATTTACAAGGAATTTTTTTGAAGAAACAAAAAAAAAACGTACCAAAATTACTTTTATCACGACATATTTTTTAAATTTTATTATTTATTTTTACTTGCTCGCGATGATACTGCAGTGCAAAGCTGTTCGTAATTCATTTTGGGTTTATTTTCTTTAAAAAAACTTCCTGATAAAAAATCCGTCTTCGAAAGCCCTTATTTTCAATTTGTAACGAAACTATCGGCTGCTCGCTGCTTCGGCTCGTCAACACTCGGTCGTTTGCATAGGACAGCCGAACGATTCCGAGTCGCACGTCACGACATCCGGTCCGGGATCGATAGCAGTACCCATTTAAATGTAATGCGAACAAATATATTGCTATCCAACTCTCCACCCACAAGGCCCCTATAAATCTGGCCCCTATAACAGTAGCCCCTTTACGTGTCAATGACAATATGCCTTGCTTGAGGTAAACAAAAGTTGAAAGAAAAGCATCAAATATTTTTTTTCAATTCGATTACCAGACCGATGATTTTTTTATAGCAGAATTATTGTAAAGAATCACGAAATATCTCCAAATTCTACGAATGCATGACTCTTGAAGTAACCAGCCAAATAATCGGTCCATTAAAAACAAAATAACAATATGGCGACGTTTGATTGGAACGAATGCAACTTTTATATCTTTCTATTATAAAAAGTAGCGCCGCCATTTTTCTTTTTTTTTTTCGATAGAAGATATTTTTGGTTTGTATATCGCATCTCTTTAAGTCTTTCATCTGTGCGTTCTTTTAATGGCGTCGTCTCTGCACAAAATTTACATGCGCTATATATTAACCACTTTAAGTGAAATATGCATTCTATTCGCTGTTCCCGTCATTTTCTTTTTCTTTCCAGGGGATTCTGACGGGCTGAAACAGATTGATAATGGCGAGTCGATTTGCGAGCAACGGAACCAGCAAACAGTCGAATACTAACAAAAGAAAACGAGGGAAAAGATGAACAATAGAAAAAAAATGCCAAAAGCAAAACTGAAAAAAAAAACTATTCATAATTATTGGTTCCCATATTATAATTAATTATTGTAAGAATCACCTGCCAAATCGACCGGTGCTGATGTCTCGTCCCCAACTTCGTTTCCCGGTTGATTCCCTGGCCGAAATAGCTTGTAAGAAACAAAGATGTATGTAAATCTCCTGTAGCGGTAATACCGGTCACAATGACGGTCCAAACTCCAGAAGGAACTCCTGTTCACCCAACACCGTAATGAACACTGAAAAAAATTTCCTACATCGACGTTTTCTCTCAGATGTTAAAAATATAACCCCTCGTCTGCTTTTAATCCGTCTTTTTAAAAAGTCAGCTGGTCTCTACGCATGCAAATTAGTTTCACTTATAAAAATCTGCCGATATGAACACAAGTTATTTTTCTTCCGAAAAATGTTCAACTGTTCAAAAGTGATGAGCATAAGAACTCGCAAACGGAAAGCATCTAATACGCTTTGAAGCTAGTAAGTGTACGTTTTCGTCACTATTGCTACAGTTCTTTTTTTTTCTTGCTTTTCCTTCCTTTTCTCCCATTCTTTCTTTATGTTATCTTCGCGTTATTTCGTCGTTTCTTTCTTTCTATTGTTAAAGTTTGAGGTGGCGTTGAAGGGGATGGAAGTCGGAACGCAGTAGTCAAGAGTTCAAATGCGCAAAAGTCATGAGCATGAGAACTCGCAAACGGGAAGGAAAATAAAGCCTTTGTTAGTATTCTGGGTGCTAGAAGCGAGGCGGAACGCACGTATTAAAATGTAGACTCTTAAAAATAGCCAATATTTGACTCTCTCTCTCTCTCCCTCTATGTGCAATAATGTACCTGAAGTAATAAAGAATATTTTTTTTTTGTAAAAATTTAGTTGCATTAATAATTAGTCATTAACAACAATCAGGCCAACTCCAACTAAAAAAGTCTGCCTTTGTGAGGTTTTTTTCTCTCTCTGGAACATAGTCGCCTGGCATGCGAAACATCTAATACGCTTTGAAACTGGTAAGTTTTCGTTTTCGTCTTTATTGTGATTATTCTATACTGGGTCTATTTCAGGGGGTCATTGTTACCCAACACATGCGCTGTTTCTATGTATATATGGAAAAATTTACAACGGTCAGACATTCCCCACACTAAAAATAAAACTAGCTTAACATTGGAAAGCCGTAATACGTGGATATATTGTAAAGTCAGGGATAAAGGAAACCATCTATTCTTATGGGATGAAGTAAAAATTATAGCCAGAGAGAGAAGAACGGTGGAGAGCAAGACGACTCAAAGAATCAGCGCTTATGTTGGGCGACAATCACCTCATAGGTAGAACTAGTATAAAATGTAATACTATATGGGAACCAGTAATTATAAATAGTCAAACTACGAAATATCAAAAACTAAACATAGTCTCGATAAAGAAATTGCGAGAAAAATTACAATAAATAAAATTACAGAATGTTTATATTCCTTTTTTATTTATAACTCGTCGAAAATATTGTCAAATAACTCCCAATTAATCAGTGCTCGTAATTTATTATTTAAATATAATTCTTACAGGAAATTAATATTAAAAAAGTGTCTGCCATGGGGAGAATATTTAAAAGTCAATATGAGCTCCAGGATTCGCCACCAGCTTCCGGAAATAATAAATAATAATACACCTGAGTTCATTTTGTTTTTTCTAAGAAAGGGGAGGTATGTTAAATATTTATTTTCTTAATGTAGGTTGCGTTTTAAAAAAAAAATTTTACAAAGCTTTTTAATTAACAAACAAAACATCGCAGACATCCCTAGCGAACGAAATTTTATTAGAATTATAATAATTTAAATATTAATCGAATAATCAAATAATCGTAGTCATCTTAAAACGAGAATTTCGGACGCTAGGGAAGTCTGCAATGTTTCGTTTGTTTATTAAAATGGGTACTGATATCGATCCTGACCCAGTTTTCGTGAGGTTCGACTCGGAAGCGTTCGGCTATCCTACGCAAACGCCCGAGTGTTGACGAGCCGAATGGTACCAGACGACAATTTTGATACGGTGCTGCGTCCTGTGATTATAAGTTATATTTTCAAGAAATTTTCTAAATAAAACAACAAAAACAAAACAAAACAAGCAAAACATAGCGAAGTTACTGTTATCAAATAATTTTTTTTTTTTGATACGTTGATGCGTCCTATAATTTTTAGTTATATTTGCAAAAAAATGTTTAAACCAAACAAATAAAACAAGCAAAACAGCGAAATTACTGTTATCAAATAAATATTTTTAACCCTAACCCTAAACCCTAACAAAAAAAAACAAAAACAAAAAAAACAAGCAAAACATTATTATCATAGGACGCAGCACCGTATCAAAATTGTCGTCTGGTACAAATCGGCTCATCAACTCTCGGGCGTTTGCGTAGGACAGCCGAACGCTTCGGAGTCGAATCTCACGAAAACTGGGTCAGGATCGATATCAGTACCTTAAAATGTTTTGTATATAAAAGAAAAAAACGCACCCTACATTAATAAATAAATATTTAATATATCCCCCCCTGTTTTTGTAGAACTAATATGTATTATAGGTTTGTTTACATATGCTGCATGAGTGTGCGACGGTCAACCGGTGAAGACCCTAATGTGTCCCATTCAATCTTGGGGTCCTTGAAACCTAATTGATCCATTTAATTTGACATAAAACCACATGCTACATGCTTTTTATCATATTAATTTTTTGTAAAAATTATATTCCAATCAGCCTGTATATTAATGGTCATTTATTAAAACCATTCTTGACCATTTTATATATCAAACCAGAAGTGATAATGGCCGTATACATATACTTTCAATGTTATATCGATGTCTTTTTCATTCGTTCTGTTACGTTTATAAAACTCTCCTGAACTATAGCCTAGTCTACTAATACTGAACCAGCAGTGACGATGGCAGTGCACGTAGATTCTCAATATTATATTCCTAGTCTTTTAACTCATTTCTTTTCACAGTTTTTTTTTGTTCCTTTTTCTGCTCGCCCTGTCTTGACATTCACTATTTTTCTATCTTTATATATATATATATATATTTTCTATCTTTATATACATATATAAAAAATTTTTTTTTAATGATATTTCACCCCAAATAAGGTAGGACACCACTGTAGACGTAAGGGGTTACTGAGAATTAGGGAGTAGGTTTAGGGTGTAATCCTAACTTGAGATCTGTGCAGCGAGATGTCGGTACTGTCGGAGAAACAGGGTTAGGGAGGGAGTTCCAGAGGCCGGCAGCACGAGGAAAGAAGCTATTGAAGTAGAAGGCTCTCCGGTATCTGGGGACATCCACAGTGAATGGATGGGATTTAGCTGATTGTCGAGTTGGTCTAGTGAATTTACGTCGAGGGGGCAGCAGAGTAGCCAATTCATCGGAGCATAATCTATTGAAGTATTTGTAAAACAAGTACAAGGATTCTACATTGCGGCGATGGGACAGGAGCTGGAACTTGGTTGACAGTGAGGGACCTATTAAGTTGGCGACTCGTTTTTGGACCTTGTCAAGGAGGGAGAGACTAGTAGATGATGCACCGGCCCAGATGTGGCAACAATACTCCATGCATATATTCTGCGATTTGATGTATCCTTGCACTTTTTCTTTTTACTTTTTTAATATCCAGATTTTTTTTAACATCCATATAGTGTTTATTATTTATTGCCTTTTCTTTATCATTTAAAATTATTGATTTCTCATTTTGTATTTAATTCTATACAAGGTCTACCTAGGAAGCCATTCGCGGATGCCTCTCTTTGCGTCACTTATGTAAATCTATACTTTATATTCTACGCCTATACCCCT
>OY744538.1:8232157-8239657 GCA_963556195.1 Sepiola atlantica
TTTTTCTCATTCATTAGGTGGGGATATGACGTGACAAAGTTTACAGTTTATTCGAAGAATAAGGGAGGGGTTTAGGGTTGGGGTTAGGGTTAGGAGAGAGAGAAGAGAATAAAGTAACACAAAGAAAGACGGATATAAAGACACACACACACATATATGTACATATCGATACATACATACATACACACACACATATATATATATATATATATATATATATATATATATATATATAGAGAGAGAGAGAGAGAGAGGGATAGAGAGAGAGAGGGATAGAGAGAGAGAGGGATAGAGAGAGAGAGAGGGATAGAGAGAGAGAGAGGGATAGAGATAGAGAGAGAGGGGGATAGAGAGAATGATAGAGAGAGAGAGAGGGATAGAGAGAAGGATAGAGAGAGAGAGAGGGACAGAGAGAAGGATAGAGAGAGAGAGGGACAGAGAGAAGGATAGAGAGAGAGAGAGAGAGAGAGGGACAGAGAGAAGGATAGATAGAGAGAGAGGGACAGAGAGAAGGATAGAGAGAGAGGGAGAGGGGCAGAGAGAGAGAGAGAGAGAGAGGGGCAGAGAGAGAGAGAGAGAGAGGGAGAGGGGTGAGAAGCGAGAGTGATAGATGCCGTATATAATCAGAGCAGGGGTCAAACAACATACAGCGAGAGAGTGAGAGATAAAAGCTGAGTAAAAGTTTGGTGACTTAATTGCAAATTACGACTAATTCAAACACTTAAAGTGGAAGTTTTGTTTTTTCAAACATAACTCAATCCCTAAACTGGTGAATATTTCAGCATTTTAGTGTAATCAAAATATATAGGAACAAAGGCGTTAGGGAAACAAACGTTGATCAACGCAGCTTGAGGGTAACAATAGAAGATGTGCACTTAGAACAACCAAATAAACATAGCAAATTAAAAAAATTATTGATTCATTATTTTCTGCGGGACTGGTTTGTTCCAACCCTGCGCTCTGGCATCCATTTTGGCGAATTCTCCACACAGACGCATTTTTCTTTTGGTGTTTTTTTTTTGACAAAGTGAAGATTTTCCCGAAATATCAAATGATTCTTAATCATCATCCGAACAACACACACAGCCGACACCACACTTGCTGTTATGTAAGATTGTAAAGAAAATAAATAGTAAGTCACCCCTTTCGCTTTATTATTTTTTGTTCTTTCAAGCTTTTAATCAATCCGGCACTCTGCATTGCCCCCAGCCTTCTTAATATATATATATATATATATATATATATATATATATATATATATATATATATATATATATATATATATATATATATAAGTAAGATTCTAGTAACTATGTATTCATTCACCAAAAAAGTTGACGGACCGTTTCGTTCACACATGCACAACCAATAATATAGAGTTATATATCCTGGATGTTCCATATGTGTGACTATTCAGTGGCACAAAAATCGTGTAAACGTATATATGTATATGTTTTTTGTTTTTGGATTTTATTTCTAAAGAGTCGCACTTATGGAAAATCCAGGATATATAACTCTATATTATAGGTTGTACATGTGTGAACGAACTTTCCGTCATACGTGTGTGTATATATATATATATATATATATATATATATATATATATATATATATATATATATATATATATATATATATTAGTCTTGAGTGCGAGACTTAACTACATCGGACACCCTTGGGCAAGGTGTGTTCGCCCCTACCACACTGCACCACAAGAAATATATCTTTCTGGGCCCTTTAATGTTTTTTTTGACTACCTTATTTCTAAGGCTTACATGTTTGAGAGTCGAGCCTATCCTACTATTTTGATTCATAGCTGGGGGAGGAGACATCGATTCATATCAAAATAGCAAAGGTGATGCGATAGCCTCGACAGAACTCGAACGCGTTACGCTGGTCCTCCAGTCGACGCCTGTAACCACTGCACAGTCGCCACTTCCTTAATCTAAAGAGAAAAGGAAAGGGAAGGGTATGGGGAAGAGAGGTGGGAGGAAACCCATGCGCAGGATCTCCACCATTCGCCTTTTTAATGTTTTTTTAGTTTTCAATAAAAATCCCCAGTGTACATAGAGTTATAAAATCCAATTGTCCAGACCCTAACACTAACCCTAACCCTACCCCCCACATACGAAAATGTGTCTCTTCTTTCCTTCCTTGCTTGTAAAAGACGAATCTGAAATGATCACGTGCTGTAAATATTGGCACACGAGACACACGTGCCGGGACCTGAAATCGAACACGTGCACACTCCAGAATATATATATATATTATATAAAGGAAATGAGTGATGAGACTAAAAATTGGTTAAAGTACAATATTTATTAAATCATCGAATAAATCAACCAATGCATCTAAAAAAATTCTCTTTCCTTAATCCATACATTTTCAAAAATGCATGCTTTTTATCATCAGAGCAGATCATAGGAATAATCCAGCAAAATTAAATCACTGTTTGGCACAAATTTGAAAGCATAAAAATATGAAAAAATATTAAAATGTGAAAAATTCTTTTGAGCAAAAAGAATCATGTTTGATGAGAAAATGAAACGTGTCCAAATAAGCACATCCAGCAAATGTAGGGTGAAAGAATTCATGGATGAACGGATTTAAAACGTTAAAAGTGTAAAATTAAATATATATATATATATATAAGTGTGCATTTTAATTAAATAAAAAAATTATATGGACGTTAATTTAAAATGATATGAGTTAGATTTTAACTTAAAATACAAGTAGAATTGTTGGATTGAACGAAGGATGTTATAAAAATAGATTGGATTCAAGTCCGAGGTTAAAGTTCATCAATCTGCTTCTGAACTTTAACCTCGGACTTGAATCCCTCTATCTCTCAAACCGGGACTTTTCACTATTCGGACTTTTGAAGACTTTCTGCTGTTCACCCTACATTTTTTAAACATGTATGCTCTCCTGGATTTGCTTATTTGGACATGTTACATTTTCTCATCGAAGATGACTCTCTTTGCTCAAAAGAATTGTGTATAATTTTATATTATTTTCATATTTTCAAATTTTCGAATCTGTGCTAAACAGTCATTTAATGTTGCTGGTTTATCTCAATAATCTCTTCTGATGATAAAAGTATGCATTTTTGAAAATCCATGGCTTAAGAAAAGGAAAATATTTGATATATTCCTTGTTTGAAATATTTGATTATTCAATAAATATTATACTTTCTTCAATGTTTTATTCTTATCATTCATTTCCTCATATATATATATGTGTGAAAAATGACAAACGGAAAACAGGTTAAAATGCAGTAGAAGAACAAAAACAAGAGATTTGACCGGTTTCGTTCGTGTTAGCGAACGTCTTCAGAAATATACATATATATATATATTGTTAAATATAACAGACAACTTATGTCTGAATATCCTTTCGTAGATCCTAATTATAATAATAAAATCAAAATTAAAATTTTAATTAAATAAAAATAATATGGACGTTAATTTAAAAAGACATGAGTTAGATTTTAACTTAAAATACAAGTAGAATTGTGGGATTGAACGAAGGATGTTATAAAAATAGATTGGATTCAAGTCCGAGGTTAAAGTTCATCAATCTGCTTCTGAACTTTAACCTCTGACTTGAATCCCTCTATCTCTCAAACCGGGACTTTTCACTATTTGAACTTTTGAAGACTTTCTGCTATTCACCCTACATTTGTTAAACATTTATGATCTCCTGGATTTGCTCATTTGGCCATATAATGTATATATAAATAATTTATATATACTGCATATATATATAGTGTATATGATGCATATATATATAGTTTATATGATGTATATTAACTGTATATATAATGTATATATACTGTATATATAGAGAGAATGTATTTATATATAGAATGTATATATAGCAATACATGAATAAATTAAATCTGACATTATGAGTTAAAATGGAAAACGGAAGACCTAAAACTACACGTTTCGCCCAGCTGTTGCGTGGGCTTTATCAAGAGAGAAAAAAGCTAAATATAGCACAAAAGAGAATATCTGTAATTTTGGAGAATATATATGGTGATAGAGTATAAGTAAATCTATGTAGAAAAGGAAGGCATACAAATACGTATATATATATATATATATATATATATATATATATATATATATATATATATATATATATATATATATATATATATATATATATATTGTTTAATATAAGAGACAACTTATGTCTGGATATCCTTTGGTTGATCCTTTCAATAGTCCGAATCAGGAGCTTAGTTTCGAGGGGAATTGGCTGATGAATTTGCCATAGTTTTGATTTGTGTCCCAAGTACTTTCAGACCCATCCGGGTCAATCTTCAGAGCAATGAGGATAATCAGGTACAGGATCTACCAAAGGATATCCATACATAAGTTGTCGCTTATATTCAACAATACTTGCCTGCAAGAAAAAACGCTGTCATATATATACATATATATATATATATATATATATATATATATATATATATATATATATATATATATATATGGTTAATATCACAAAAGATATAAGAGGCAACTAATATCTTTAATTAGGGAACATCCGGATAAAAATGAATTTTGAATTTTATCCCATATAACATGATCGCCTAATCATTGTTTCGCTTACATGTAATACATGTCTTGAACATCACACATGGAATTGTAACATTTCGGCTTACTTTGGGATTAAATTTCCACCACTTGGACTGCCTTATTTTTGAAAACCTACTTTAATCAATATTATTTCTAGCCGCCCCTTGATGGGGTATTTCAACTTAAATATATGTTTTTGGCCGATACAATTCGTGTTGCATATATTTTTTAAATTTTTATTATTAATTGTATTATTAATTTTTTTTATTATTATTATATTTTTATATTTTTATCTTTATGTTTTCAAAGTAAAGTTTTATTTACTCGCTGTAATTCCACTGCGGTAATGATCCTCTGACGAGAAGAATTTTCTTTGAAAACCCATGGTTTAAGGACTTTCAATTACTTTGCTTGAACTTAGAATTGTAATAAAATTGGATTCGCACCTTATTTTATTCTTTTATTTTATCTATGCTATATATATATATATACACACACACACATATATATATATATATATATATAATAAAATAATAAAATAAAACAAGAATGTATATATATATATATATATATATATAATGTATATCTGTATATATATATATGTGTGTGTGTGTTTGTATATATAAAATAAATAAATAATAAAATATCAAGAATGTATATATCATGTATATATATAGTGTATATATACTATATATATCTCTCTCTATATATATATAAATAGTATATATATATATATATATATATATATATATATATATATATATATATATATATATATATATAGCATACACGTGTAATAAGATTAGAAGAGAAAGGAAGTAAAAACTAAATAAATTGTGTACATTTTCCGATAAAGAAATGCTGTTGTATATGAATACCATAAAAAGGCGCAAGTCGTCAACTGATTTCGGGTCGAGTTCCGTGGCAGTCGGTCAGGCCCGGTCGTGTCCAAAATGGCCGCTGCCCGGAAGTTCGATCGACGGATTTGTGTGCCGTATCTCTGTTTTCAAGCGAAGGCAGTTCCGCAGATTCGCATCTTGCGATAACAATAACGTCATCATCGGCCGACGTACAAACGACCGGCTGACACAACCGAGTTACGTGAACTGCATCTTCTCGGCGGCGTCGATTGCTCGTCGACTTGCCACCTCGACAAACTTGCGGCTGTTTACCAGCGAAATAATCCGTCTGCTCGCGATATACATGATTATAACTTATATATATGAGAAAGGAAGGGTAATCCGACGTAATGGGTAATGGAAAAGAAAAAAACCAGAAGATGTTTTTTTATGTATTCATAAACGTTTCGTCTTTATTTGTAAGACTTCCTCAGGATGATAATTTAAAGAAAAATGTCATGCAACTTTGACCCTAATCCTGACCCTAACCCTGACCCTAACCCTAACTCTAATCCCAACCCAATCCTGACCATAACTCTAACCCCAACCCAACCCTAACCCTAACTCTAACCCCAACCCAACCCTAACCCTAACTCTAACTCTAACCCCATCCCAACCCTGACCCTAACCCTAACGACGCTGTCAAAGTTAGCTTGGGTCTTAATCTGAAAATAAACCCTCCTGGGAATGCTAACAGGGCTGTTCAGGCATTTTTTGTAGGTCAGAGTGCGCGTAACCTAGATCGCTGGCACCTGAAAACCGCACCTGGCCTTGTGTCTGAACTCCTGACAAAGAAGTAAATAACATAAGAGTACTTGAAACATGAAGAGTAACCGATTCAGCAGATCGGGCTATTTTTAAGTGGGCCAGCCTGTAGATACCTATATACACGTGACGACTTTTACGATAATGAAGAACAAACTAATCTATTACTACGGTCTTCAACTTAATAATAGAGGACCTCTAAAAAGATAGGGTGTCCGTATTTCCTAATGGATACCGTAGTTGACTATGCAATCGGTTATACCGAGATCAAATTCTATCGCCCTGTTTTTTTTTAATTATGTATTATTAAATACCGTTGAGAAATGTACGACCTGACCCCAACCCCATTTTGGGCAAAATATTAACTACTGTCCAACAATAAATCTTCTGCAATCAGTATTGCGTTGCGGCCTTAAATAACTCCATAAGTGTTGATATGCCATAAGGCGAACAAACCAACCGGGGCTTCGGGGCGGTTATCTCATAGCAAAATCGAACCGATAGAGTCTGGGTCATGCTGGTTATGACCTCGTTCGCTGTCGGACTGGGGTATGGTCCTGTGCAGTTCTAGGAGGTCCACCCTCCCAGGCTTTACCATCTCCTCTTTGAGAAGGGGGTTAGTTTATTGCTAATCGTCTGAAGCACCCTTACCGGGGAATGGCGATGGGGCTGGCCAGGCAATTTTTGTTCGGCCAGAGTGCTTATTCTCTAGGGCGCTTGCTACAACTCCCAATTTTCTGACTTTGAGTCACATCTTCTCGCCGTGGGAGGAAGATTAATAATAAAAACAGAAATCATATTCTCCTGGACAGACAAACATTTCAACCAAACAGACCATACATCCCATGATATCAAATCCATTTTTATAGAACCAAATTCCCGTTCAGATATGCGCACAAACAAAAGGAAACAAAATGGGGTTAAAAACAAAAGAACGCACAAAACAGGTCTAAACTAAATGCAAGAGTTTCAATATGTATCATTATTTGACACACTTAGAAGATGGAGCGATTAAGTTAAATTAAAACATTCTATTAAAATACGCCGATGATTACGTAGGAAAGTAATATCTGTCATGATATGATAATACAAAGCTAAACTTTATCGCCCCCTATCATATATATATATATATATATATATATATATATATATATATATATATATATATATATATATATATATATATATATATACACACACACACACACGTATGACGGAAAGTTCGTTCACACATGTACAACCTATAA
>OY744538.1:8244657-8252157 GCA_963556195.1 Sepiola atlantica
TGTTGCATGATCACACCCGCTAAATAGGTAATCAGTATCTTCGATTTCACGGGCGAGTGTCATCGGTGTGTCATCTGCATGATCCAATCTGGCCATTATAATAGTAACTAAAAATTGATTTTATGATTCTCTAGTGTATTATGATTATTTAGATGCATATATTGCAGTGTTTTGTTGTGCATGTAAAATTTTATGCCATTTGTTGCACATTTGCAACATCATTTATTTTTGTTGAATAATAAATATATTTCTTTTTCCAAAAATCGTTATAAGATTTGAAGGGCAGATAACTGAAATCTTAAAAAACAAGATGGAGTCTTACTGAACGAGTCGCTGTTATGATACGCAGAATGGAAAAATACTGGATAATTTTTTCTACTTTTTCGTACAGTGAGTAAGAATATAATGCTTAATAAGTATATATTATTGTTTTTATATAAAAATAATTTTTTCATTGGCCACTAATCAGCATAAGCACCAATTTTTTTTTTTTTCAAAAATAATTTATACTACTTTATATTACCCCTATGAAACGTTTTTCACATTTTTCAAACCAATATAAAAAATAACATATTTAAGGGTTAACTTCTCGATACGTTATTTTATATGAATATAAATATTACTGCGAACACTGGCGGAGTGTGAGTATAATTGTAAGGACAAACGTAAGAAGGCGTTATACAGTAAATTGAGCAACCACAGGCACTGTCATATTCTTCCATTTTTTTTTTAAAGATTTTTTGTGTGGTCTGATTTATTATTACTGGTGAACAATAGACGGCAATTGAAACGTTCCGCCATTTTTAATTTTATTTTTACTTATTTTTCAGTCTAAAACCCATGTCTACAATTTAGAGATCATTTCTTGCATATCTTTCTCTCTTTTAATACGACCAATCGTTCTATGCTCTTCCGTATTTTTCTTCGTTCTTTTTTTTAATTAGTCGAAAAGGGTTTCGATTTTTTGTTTGTTATCCTTTCTGTTAAGCCAAAGCAAAAAAAAAAAAAAAAAAAAAAAAAAGCAAAAAAAAAGCAAAAAAAAAACAAAAAAGCAAAAAGCAAAAAAAAACAAAAAAAGCAAAAAAAAAGAAAAAAAAAGCAAAAAAAAAGAAAAAAAAACAAAAAAAGCAAAAAAAAAGAAAAAAAAAGCAACAAAAAAAAGTTTTAAAAAAAAACAAAAAAAAAACACGGTACGACAACGAACAAAAAAAGAAACAAAAAATAAAATAAAAAATAAAAAGGGGTAAATGTTTGTTAGTCCGGCGCAAGTAGGGACAAGGATGCGGGAGTTTTATTTTATTTATTTATTTTTGGGGGGATAGAGAGGGGGGGAGGGCTTCCATACAAAAAGCGTTGCGCTTGGTGTGTGTACTCAGTGCGCATGCGTGAGGACGTCTGTTTATTTGAGCGAAGACATATTTAATTATCCCAATCTGTAGCCATATTATATTTTACAAGCGAGCGATCAGAAATAGATACTAATTATACTAAATCTATCTTAAATATTAAACTTATATTTGGGAGCTATAGGGAGAGTGGGGTCATGCCTTGGTTGCTCACAGGCCCACTCATACACAGAATAGTAGTGTCCGTTAGACTGGGTTCTCTTCCCTGCAATATACGATCCACTTAAAAAAGAGTCATGTATGGGTTATCCTCCTACCTACATCCCTGGTCTTTTCAACACTAAGGTCAATAGCCATCTCCTGTCTTTGCGATGATCATATTTGTTCTTGTTAGCTCCTTACATCAAGTGGCTTTATACCTTGTCTGATGCGATTTCCATTAAAAAATGATTAAGAAATTCCCGAGATTGAGAGCTTTATCTTTGTTAAATACTAATTAGTCACAGTTTACCAACGTCCATTGTTTATACGTTTTTTAATAGTAATACTACTCACTAGCGTGACCCGTGTAAATTACACGAAATGATGTTTTCATCACTAATTATCTTATTTCTAACCTATACATTACTTTGTAAATGCTTTAGATTAAATTAAATTTGGATCCAATTCATGAGTAGCATACAAAGATTCGGAAGGTCGTTGCTTTTGATGTAAGCGTGACACACAAAATAACACACACGCTATCGTATTAATATGTGTCTTTCCGGTCGTCCCCTCCCTATCCCCCCCCCCCATTCGATGTAGAAAAACAGGTAAATTTATAGAAGTGCACCTTTCGTATTTCGACCCCTAAAAGTTCTCGTGCGCGGATATTTGTTGCGGCTGTTTACATGTAATTTGTCCAAAAACGTAGAAACTTTTTTTTTTTTTAGGGGTCGAAATACGAGTGGTGAGATTCGGTGGCCAACAAATGCGTGCTCACTTTACGTATAACTTATATAGGAAAGTGATCCCCCACCCCTCCTAACATCTAAAATGGCTGTTTACATGTAATTTGCCCCAAAAAGTAGAAACTTTTTTTTTTTAGGGGTCGAAATATGAGTGGTGAGATTCGGTGGCCAACAAATGCGTGCTCACTTTACGTATAACTTATATAGGAAAGTGATCCCCCACCCCTCCTAACATCTAAAATAATAAAAAAATTCATTTTTTTTTTCATAGTGAATATTTGTTATGGATGGCTGTTTACATGTAATTTGCCAAAAAAAGTAGAAACTTTTTTTTTAGGGGTCGAAACACGAGAGGTGAGATTCGGTGGCCAAGAAATGGGTGCTCACTTTACGTATAACTCATATAGGAAAGTGACCCCCCCTCCTAAAATCTAAAATAATAAAAATTTTCATAATTTTTTTTCATAGCGGATATTTGTTGAGGCTGTTTACATGTAATTTGCCCAAAAAAGTAGGATACTTGTTTTTTGGGGTCGAAATACGAAAGGTGCACTTCTATAAATTTACCGAAAAACAATCTTAGAGGTTGGTTGGGATCGAACTATAAACCAGTCGGTCCGACGTCAAAAACCGACGTCAAAATCCAACGTCGCTAACCGTTGTGCCAAAAGGAAACACTTGAAAATATTACGAAAATTAGGTGACTTGAATGCTTTTCCAAATCTAGGTGCGGCACGCATGCGCAAAGCTTTTGATGTAAGCGTGACACACGAACATACACGCTATCGTATTGATATATATATATGTTTATTGGGGGGGGGGGGGGGTTCTCCAAGAGATTTTCACAAAAAGGGAGGTTAACTCTGGATTAGTTCTGACAGATTTACTTCCCTTTGTTTTCATAAAAAATGATTCGTTTTGCCAGACGTATATAAGTTAGTTTATTCTGCGAATAAGAATATTAACACTTGAATTATGCTACCACACGTTTAAAAAGAAAGCCTGCCTCGCAAAATTACACATACCAAACTCTTTTGGCATTAATGAGTCACCGCTTATCAAGGCCGAAAAGCCACTTGAGGATAAGGGTGAAGGAGATTGTCAGGTGAACGATAAGGCAACACATTGAGAGGATTAGAGACGATGGATGAAATGGGAAGAATTTCATAGTTTTCCTGGCCAAGATCAAAGTGTAGTATCTGTTCCGATGGATACTGCACGCCGGTCTATGGGTCTGTCCTGTGCAGTTCTAGAAGGTCCACCCTCCCAGGCTTTGCCTCCCCTCTTTGGGGAGAAGTAAGTTTATTGCTTACTACCTGAGGCGCCCCTACCGGGGAATGCCGATAGGGCTGCCCAGGCAATTTTTAATGGCCAGAGTGCTCACCTTCTCGGGCGCTGGCTTTTCAAATCCTACTTTCCCGACCTTGTGTCACATCTTACCTTGTGGGAGGTAGATAAATAAATTCATGATTTAAAAAGACGGCTTGACAATAATGTGTTAACATTGGACTTGAAAACAGCCATGTTGCAGTAAGCTGGGAAGCATCATCGTGGTATTGTGTTCCACAGACGGAAAGTTCTTGGAAAGAAACTTTGTTCATGGAAGTTCCGTTTAGTTTTAGGTACACAGAGGAAGAAAGCGAAATTATTGACAGTGGTTGTAGCTAGACGAGTTTTTATTGTGAATGTTTTACAAGGTGGGGGGGGCAGAGAAAGTGGCGAAAACGTTTTGCTGTTTAATAAAAAAAAAAAAACAGAATTTGTTGATTCAAATAAAGAGAACACATTCCGATATGATTTTCACATTGAGACCTGGTTCTTTTATTCGGCTTCTCATGTCATAAGTTGGCACGGTGAAGGTGGAAGAGGGACGACCTCGTTTTTGTTTAATAATCCTTTCAAAACTGCATTTTTATACGTCTACTCGACTTGCTTCCCAGTCGGTTCTCTCTTACTTAGAAAAGCATTTCGAATTTTTCCGATGACGTCAATTCTTCACGTTGTTCAAACTTTTCTTACTTTCTGTTCTTCTGTGCACACGTTTTTTTATTTGTTTTATTTTTTTATTTTTATCTCATCTAACCTTCTGACCTCGCCAGACAATATTTTACCTCGGCTGTCTTTGAATGCTTCTAAGAACATTCAAAAAAAGAAAATAACAATTAACTTAAACCAACTGATATAACCAACCTTCATTATGCAACATGTACATTTTCTCCAAACTTAAATATCAGTCAGGTAAAGATTAACAAGTCGAAATGTATACTGATGCGTCATCAATTCAAATATAAACACCCTGAAGGATGCTTCAATAAACGCTCTATCATGCGCATGCGCACTGGCGGGTTCAAACTGGATTTTTCGCACATGCGTAGAACGCGTAACAGCTCAACTCGACTCAAACTTTTTAATGAATGACCAGAGACAAACCGTTGACCATCTGTGATATTTCTTGCAACAGAGTGAAGGAAAAACAAATTATCCCCGTTTTATGAACTTCTGCTGCTCGAGATAAAACATCTTATCGTCCGATGACCTTGGCCGCCATTTTGTATGTTAAATAAATAGACAAACAGTAGCCACGGCTAAAAGCTTTATCAAGAAACGACGCGATTGGTTCCGTGTTCTAATCTGACTTTTTCCTCACAGCAATAGATAATCTTTCATTTTCTTTTTATTATTATCATCTTTTATCCGTTAAAGTGTATTTTATTCAACAAATTCGCCTTTTTTTAACGTAGGTAAAATTGACTCATCGACAAAATAAAAACCACCGGTTTGTTCCACTTAACCCGTTGACCATACAAAATAGATTATTGCTATTAGCTTTCCTGGCGTTATCTGGAAACGGCAGAATATTCCCGGTGCTTGTATAATAAAAAGCCGAAAAAATGTTGTTTTTTTTTAGTGTTGGAGAGGTAAATAAGAGGCAGGTAACTCTTCACAACAGCTCTAGCTTTTGAACAATATTTTTCTAACCCTAACCCTAAACCTTTTATGTCTAATCGACGTTCTCCTTGCACAGTAGCCACATGTATATTTTCCTAACCCTAACCCTAAACCCTAACCCTAAACCCTAACTCTAACCCTAAACCCTAACCCTAACCCTTTTATGTCTAATCGACAGTAGCCACATGTATATTTTTCTAACCCAAACCCTAAACCCTAAACCCTAACCCAAACCCTAAACCCTAACCCTAACCCTAAACCCTAACCTTTTTATGTCTAATCGACGTTCTCCTTGCACAGTAGCCACATGTGCAACGCCAATTAAAGCCATCAGTTTTGATTACTGAAAAATCTTGCTTAAAATTCGTGGTAAGAGTTACCTGCCCCTTATTTACCGAAAAAAAAGTTTTTTTGTCTTTTAGTGTTGGAGAACACTAAAAAACAAAAAGACTTTTTTTCGGCTTTTTATAATACAAGCACCATATTCCCGTCTACTCATGAGTTTCGTATTAAAAATTTTAATTTTTAATTTCGGTCAAAGTGAAAAAGTCTACTTGATGACGGCTTCCGGTTTTTAAATTAGACATTGACAAGCGGTGTTTATAAAAAAACAGTCCCTCATAATTTTATACCGTTTAGATTTGTGGGGGAATTTTTAATTTCACTAGTTTGTTAACATTCGTTAATTTAGTTAACCAAATTTCTTTTATCACTTATCCTAAGTCCGAGTTGCAAGGTCAAAAAACCACACGTAATCGCCTATAAAAGTAGAACGACCTCCTCAACAAAAAGTTTGATTTCATTATTTGTAATAAAAAAAAAATTCCAATTATAAAAAGCAGTTTGGTTTTCTTATGTGCTGATAAATAAAAAAAGAATGGTGAAAAAAAATTAGGTGCTTCTGTATTTACAGGGCCGGAAAAAATATTTTTAACTAAGTTTGAAGACTCAAATGACAGGAGGAGATAATTGAAAAAAAATGACTTGCCCTACCCCCAAGCCCCACCCCCACCCGAATCCAGAATTTATCTAAAAATGCATTTGAAAAGTCAAATGACAGGGAGAGATAATTCAAAGGTTTCCCCTAGGATTTATCTAAAAATGTATTTTAACGCTCTGAACTTTGAAGATATTTTATATTTAACCAGAGATAATGCCAAAATAAAAGACTTCTTGCAAGCGCATAGATTAATTTTAGGTGTGGAGATTTCATTGATTTCAAAAAACTTATTTCCCATATTGCATGTATTTTTCTTTCATTTACGTATTTTTTAAATTATTTTTTACTTACTGTGATGCTTAATTTATTTCAATAAATCTTTTTAATTTTTATTTCAATAAATCATTTTAATTTTATCATGGCGTCTCGTCGTGCCTTAACTTTTAACTTTTCCATCTTTTTCATGTTGTCCTTTTCTTTTGTTGTGAGAAGGGGTAACTGTTTTTAATTGGACATATTCTTCTATGACAAGGGGTCATGAAAGATTCCTCAGCTTTAAAATATTATTGCCGTGGTGCGCTGTCATGTTAAAATGTTTTGACACTTATATAATTTTTATTTTTTATTTTCACATTGTTTAAATGGAGTTAACATGACAATCTTACACAAATAAAAGTGCTTTGTTATTACAAGGGCGAAAAAAAAAACATTATCTTTCATTTTGAAGAGTCCAATGACAGGGGGAGATAATTCAAAGTGTTCCCCTAGGATTTGTCCTCAAAGGGGTTTTACCGTTATGCATCAACCAATCACAACGCTCTATGGTATTCGGCACCAATAAGAATTATTGAAATAAATTAAGTATAGAAAAATACGTAAATGAAAGGAAAAAATTATTTAAATAAATCTTTTTAATTTTTATTGGTACCGAATACCATAAAGCATTGTGATTGGTTGATTCCTAAATAATCTGTTTACGTATATATATATATATTTTTTTACTTTACATTAAGTTAATTAAAATGCATAACGGTAAAATCCCTTTGAAGATAAATCCTGGGAGCACACTTTGAATTATCCCCCCCCCTGTCATTTGACTCTTCAAAATTAAGTTTTTTTTTCGACCCTGTGATATAGAAGCACCAAGAATTATTCATTTCCTTAACATCTGACCTAAAAATATAATGGGTAACCGTTTTTTGATAAACACCGCTTGTCAATTTCCGATTTCAAAGACTTTTGACTTTAAACTTAATTTCTATAATATTCAATCTTCAAGTTACAAATAAAGTAAAACGAAGTAAATCTTCGTCTT
>OY744538.1:8257157-8262157 GCA_963556195.1 Sepiola atlantica
TTGGGGAGGAGTAAGTTTATTGCTTACTGCCTGAGGCGCCCCTACCGGGGAATGCTGACGGGGCTGCCCAGGCAATTTTTAAACCCCACTTTCCCGACCCGACCTTGGGTCACATCTTACTTGTGGGAGTAAGATAAAAACTGGCCTTGTGCCTAACTCTTGGAGAGGAGTAAATCAATACTCTGATCAGAGACCAGATTTAGAAAAGGCGTCCTTAGTGGGGAGTTGTGTAGTAATATAGTTGTTTACATTACATTCAAATCTCTGCATGTCAAGGGAACAGGGAGCGGGGAGAAAATTCCAAAGGCAAAGCGGTCCGAGGAAATAAGCTATTAGAGTAGAAATTTTTTCAGTATATGGGGACCTCTACAGTGAAGTGGTGGGATTTTGCTGCTAGTTAGGTTGATCGGGGGGGGGGGGTATTTACATTGAGAGGGTACAAGTTCAGTAAGTTCGTCGGAGCACATTCTGTGGAATAATAATTTTAAATGTTTTTTGTTAATTTTTATTGTCAGTATTTTCAAATGTCTATTTACACCGGTCTGTGGGTTTGTCCTGTGCAGTTCTAGGAGGTCCACCCTCCCAGGCTTTGCATCCCCTCTTTGGGGAGGAGTAAGTTTATTGCTTACTGCCTGAGGCGCCCCTACCGGGGAATGCCGACGGGGCTGCCTAGGCAATTTTTAAATGGCCAGAGTGCTCACCTTCTCGGGCGCTGGCTTTTCAAGTCCCACTTTCCTGACCCGACCTTGGGTCACATCTTACCTTGTGGAAGTAAGATAAAACTGGCCTTGTGCCTAACCTCCCGGGGAGGAGGTAAATAAATAGTGTTCATGAGAGCTGGAGGAACGTACGGTATCGTATGCTATTAGGGCTTTGACCTTTTGACATGGTTTTGTTTCTTTTCTTGGGTAACCCTGACCTTTGTGCTGCCCCGGAAACAAAAGAAAGTATACTATACGCATTTAGTCATTGCTATTACTGTTACGGTAGCCAAAGTAGCCATCAATATTTTCCATCTCTCTCGAACATTAGCCCAGTCTAATAATACTGAACATACAGTAACAATCGACGCCGAATATAAGATATAGGTTTAAATAGGTGACGCTAAAACAGGTGTCTATAGATGCATTAGACAGAAAAAGAGGGAGAAAATAACAGTGGGTGTCGCGAAGACAGACGCTGACAAAATAATAAACGAAGAAGAAAACACTGTGAAAAGGAACGAGTGAAAAAGACCAATCTCTATCTATACAAAGTTAATGTATTTTTATGTAATTATTTTTATTGGTGATTGCAGCGTTCGTTGTTGTTTTTTTGCTTACTATTATTTTGATTATTTCGAACGCTGCAACAACCAATAATAATAATTACATAAAAAATACATGAAATATTTAGGTGATAAAAATCCTACATATTTCTAGACAGGGCGTCTTAGTCCAGTGGTAAAGACGCTGGACTATAGACACCAATATCGAAGGTCTAAGTTAGCCAGAAACAGGTGTCCATGGATTATTTTTATGTACGTATAAAATTAATAAATGTATATAATTACGAAAAATACGTCCTATAAAGTTAAGGGCTACTAATAATGCAATTTTCTGCATCTTAATTACTTAGGAAGTGAAACAATCGAAATAATAGTAAGCAAAAAACAACGAATGCTGCAATCACCAATAAAAAATAATTACATAAAAATACATTAAATATTTAGGTCATAAAAATCGTATATGTTTCTTGACAAGCGTCTTGTCCCGATGGTAAAACGCTGAACTATAGACATCAATATCGAAGGTTCGATCCTTGTCTAAGTTAGCCATGCTGATGACGGCTGTGGGCCAGAAACACGCGTCTATGGATTACTTTTATGTACGTATAAAATTAATAAATGTATATATTAACGAAAAATACGCCCTACGAAGTTAAGGGCGACTAATGATGCAATTTTCTGCATCTTAATCACTTAGAAAAGTGAGACAATCGAAATAATAGTAAGCAAAAAAACCACGAACGCTGCAATCACCTATAAAAATAATTACATAAAAAATACATTAAATATTTAAGTCATAAAAATCGTACATATTTATAGATAGGGCGTCTTAGTCCGGTGGTAAAGACGCTGTACTATAGACATCAATATCGAAGGTTTGATCCTTGTCTAAGTTAGCCATGCTGTGAGCCATAAACACGTGTCTATGCATTACTTTTATGTACGTATAACATTAATAAAACAATATATATAAAGTTAGATATACGTATATGTTTATATATTTGTATTTACAGGATTCACTCCTAGACTAATTCACCGAAATAAACAATTTTGAAATAAAACGTATGTGCGCTTACATAGGTAATTGCGCACTATGGTCATTTCTCTCAAACTAAAAACACAACATTACATTATGCGTGTGTGTGTGTGTGTGCGCGCGTGTTAATGTATTCAGTAGAGATCCTTAATTACCGACGACAACATTTTCGAAATACAAAATATCTAGAATACAAAAATACAGAATTAATCGTTTAAACTCGATGTTTCAGCTCTAAATAACCCCAAAAGTGTGTATGCGCCATAAAACATACAAACGAAACCCCTTTATTCAATTTGGTAGCTGGTCCGTCATAATAGTTGTACTGCGCAACCCCAGGATTTGACTCGCGCGCAACACAGACACACTCACAATATGGCGACTGGCCATTTTCCTTTTCGGTCTCATCAAAAAACCGGAGCCGTCAAGCTGAGAGGCGGACGTGACGAAAACCGAAACGGTGATTGGATGATAGAATGCAGAGCAAGTGTCTCGTTAATGTTTCAGTTGACAGAACAGTATGGACTCATTCTCATCCGTAATGGCAAACAATTTCAGCAATACTCATCCGCCATAGGAAAAAGTCCGCGCGTAGTGATTGATGGTGCAATAAATGCGACATCACCGAACGTTGAAGGGGGAGCTCGTTAAAAAGCCATACATTTATCCGCTTTGCATTGGCGATAGCCGACTCGTTTGTGGTTGGTTGAGGCTTTTAAAACGCTTCGTCGACCCAGGGAGTCATTAAAGTGTGCCGATTCGCAGCCCTACATTATTTTTTTTTATTCATTTTTATATATTCAGTTTGAGAATTACGGAAAGGTGGAACGCACCATAGACATTAAAGGGATTTTAAGCATTGCAAGAACACTTGTGACCCGTTGGATCAGTATTTGTATTATACATTATTAAATACTAGTTTACTCCCTTCATCAAAATGACAGCAAAAATATATGCTTCGCCAGTGTTCGCACTAATATTTATATAAAAGCATAGAATTACATCAATAATTTATTTTTTCGTATATGAATTATTATTATCATTTCGGATGACCTAAAGAAAAACTACACCTAGCATTGACGTTTTATTTATTTAGAGTCGAGTATTTATTTCTGGATTCCTTTCAGGTGGTCAGAGTTGTCTGACTTGCTATTTGTTTTCTCGCCCCCCCCCCCCGCTCACAACTTGAAATGGTTTCGTCCGATGCGGGAAGGGGCAAGAGAAAGGCACGTATTTTACTCGCTAACTTTTATGTAATAAGACAGATTTATGTTTTTTTTTTATATACAAATAAATACACATTGGTCTTTATCATATAGTGGAGGATTTGTAAAATGCAAAATGTTTTCATAAATATTTGGAAATGCCGAGTCAAGGCTGGTGCACTTTTCAAACAAGCATCCAGCCCCACAGACTGTTGGTATTATATACATCAGCAGCAGCCAACAGTTATTTTTATTTTTATTTATTTTTTACTTTTGTTCAACCCAAACATATTATCACTAAAACGTAAGGGGCTACTCTTTTTGGCTAAGATCAAAGTGTAGTATCTGTTCCGATGGATACTGCACCCCATAGACTGGTATTGTCTTGGCCTTCGGGGCTTGATTTACGCCGATCTATGGGTCTGTCCTGTGCAGTTCTAAGAGGTCCACCCTCCCAGGCTTCGCCTCCCCTCTTTGGGGAGGAGTAAGTTTATTGCTTACTGCCTGAGGCGCCCCTACCGGGGAATGCCGACGGGCTGTCCAGGCAATTTTTAAACCCCACTTTCCCGACCCGACCTTGGGTCACATCTTACTTGTGGGAGTAAGATAAAAACTGGCCTTGTGCCTAACTCCTGGAGAGGAGTAAATCAATACTCTGATCAGAGACCAGATTTAGAAAAGGCGTCCTTAGTGGGGAGTTGTGTAGTAATATAGTTGTTTACATTACATTCAAATCTCTGCATGTCAAGGGAACAGGGAGCGGGGAGAAAATTCCAAAGGCAAGCAGTCCGAGGAAAGAAGCTATTAGAGTAGAAATTTTTTCAGTATATGGGGACCTCTACAGTGAAGTGGTGGGATTTTGCTGCTAGTTAGGTTGATCGGGGGGGGGGGTATTTACATTCAGAGGGTACAAGTTCAGTAAGTCCGTCGGAGCACATTCTGTGGAATAATAATTTTAAATGTTTTTTGTTAATTTTTACTGTCAGTATTTTCAAATGTCTATCCTCACTATTCTATCAATCTTATTTGCAAGTTAAAATCAATAAATTGAACGAGTTATAACGATTCAAAGGGTGCATACATCTTTTGTTTTTTTTTGGGGGGCACCCTATAAATATAAGAATGGAAAGGAATTAGAGAAGCAAAAGCCAAATCATAATTCAATTCAATTGCTCAGAGCAAGGTATATTCCGCAAAAAAGGCAATTTATTCAAGTTAAATTTTCCTTAAGCCAGGCTTTTCAAAGATCAAAATCTTATCATCAGAGGAAGTCGCTGGGATAGATAAGTTGGCAAAGGCCAAGATTTAAAATTTGAAAAAATAAAATAAAAGTTGTAGGGGAAGAAACACAGAGCAAAGTTCTGCCCGAATGCAAGCAAATGTCCGATTGCTAAAAAGTCCGGTGTCGAAAAGTCCAGCGGAGAGAATGAGATGTAGATAGGTAGGTCGTTAAAAGGCCCGAAAGGTTGTGAGAGAGGATTCAAAGTTAAAT
>OY744538.1:8272157-8274657 GCA_963556195.1 Sepiola atlantica
CTCGTATATTACGATGTAAAATAGAATTTAAAATGTGTTTTTTTTATTTATAAATCCAATTAATTATTTTATCTATCTATCGTAAAGTAGTCAAACCTAAGGATTCATCCGTCAGAGGATACAATGGACATTCGTGTTATTTAAAGCAAGGTGTGAGTTATTAGTGTCGATGGAGGGCTTAGATGAAAAAAACACTTCTGAAGAGTAAAAGATATTTTTAAGACGACGAAGGGAAGCGAGCAGAGAAGAAAGGAAAATCATCTGAATGAAAAGTGGAAAGAAAAGAATTTAAAGTGGATAAGTCAAGTGACGGAACGTGTTCGAATCGCAATCAAGGCAGACTATGAACGGTGGAGAGTAAAAATGCGTGTAAACGAAAAAGAAGTACTTGACTTGGATGTTACTACGACAGAGAGAATAAAAGAGGAGTGTTTGAGGTTTGAAGGAGGAGAGAGAGAGAAAGAGGGAGAGGAGAGAGAAAGAGGGAGAGGAGAGGGAAAGAGGAAGAGGAGAGAGAAAATGGAGAGGAGAGAGAAAGAGGGAGAAAGGAGAGAGAAGAGGGAGAAGAGGGAGAAAGGAGAGAGAAGAGGGAGAGAAGAGAGAAAGAGGGGGTACGGAGAGAGAGAGAGAGAGAGAGAAAATGAGAATGGCGTTAGGTGATGAAAGGAAAAGGGTGGAAGAAATTGGATGAGGAGATGAGAGGGAAAGAGGGAAAGGAAAAGATGTGGAATGAGGAGAGGCAAAAAAAGCTGAGTGATGAGAAAAGAGAGAAGTCGTGCGAGAAGATGAAAGAACAAAGGGGTGGCGGTTTGACAATGAGATAAGAAAGAGATAGAGAAGAGCGAAGTCGAATAGGGATAATAGGGAGAGAGAGATGGGGTGGAAGTGTGGGATGAGAAAGAAGAGAGAGAGAGAGAGAGAGAGGGGGAGAGAAAGAAGCGGGGAGATGAGATGAGAGGACGAGAGAGAAAAATGCAGTTTGACAAGGAGATGAGAGAAATAGTGAAGAATCAAGTCGAATTAGGATAATAGGGAGAGAGAGGGAGGGAGAGAGAAAGAAAGAGCGAAAGAAAGAGAGCGAAAGAAAGAGAGAGAGAGAGAACGAGAGAGAAAGAAAGAAAGAGAGAGAAAGAGAGGGAGGGAGGGGGAGAGAAAAAAGGGATAAAAATGTGGGATAAGGAGTGGAGAAATAAGTATTAAAGGAAGAAGTAGGAAAGCGATTGAGTGTAGAGAAACGGAGAAAGAGAAGAAATAGGTAGGAAGAGGAGTTGAGGGAGAGAGAGAGAGAAAGAGAGAGAGAGAAAGAAAGAGAGAAAGAGAGAGAAAGAAACAGAGAGAGAGAAAGAAAGAGAGAGAGAAAGAGAGAGAGGGAGAGAGAAAGAAAGAGAGAAAGAGAGAGCGAAAGAGAGAGTTTGAAATTGAAAGTAAAGAGATTAGGATGAAAAGTGAGAGGCAAAAAAAAAGAAAATGCCGTTTTATAAACAATCATATAAAAATCAAAAACACTTCAGCTAGTAGTAAAGTGTAGTATCTGTTGTAATATTTCATCTTTTCTGTCGTTGGTCAATAAATGAGACATCCTTGAGGACTGAGGCAATTTTAATTTTTTATCTCAATCCATAGTTTCCTTTGTTGTGGAGCTGCATTTTCCACCATATTAAACACAGATCATGTGTCTAATTCTGCCCTCGTGGGCAGTAAATAGGGACTGACTATTCTTAAGATGTGTATTTAGGGTTAGGATTAGGTGTTAGGGTAGGGTTAGGGTTTAGGTTAGGGTAGGGTTAGGGTTTAGGGTTAGGGTTTATGGGGTTACTTTTTAAATAAAGCGTAACAGACCAAAGAAAATGCTATTTCAAACTGAAGCGTGACAGACAAATGAAAATATAGTTTCGAACCGAAGCGTGACAGATCAAAGAAAATATTATTGAAAACTGAAGCGTGACAGACCAACAAAAATATTATTGAAAACTGAAGCGTGACAGACCAAAGAAAAATTTATTTAAAAATGAAGCGTGACAGACCAAAGAAAAATTAATTTCAAAATGAAGCGTGACAGACCAAAGAAAAATTTATTTCAAAATGAAGCGTGACAGACCAAAGAAAATATAGTTTCGAAATGAAGCGTGACAGACAAAAGAAAATATTGTTTCTAAATGAAGCGTGACAGACCAAAGAAAATATTATTGAAATATGAAGCGTGACAGACCAAAGAAAATATTATTGAAAACTGAAGCGTGACAGACCAAAGAAAATATTATTGAAAACTGAAGCGTGACAGACCAAAGAAAATATAGTTTCGAAATGAAGCGTGACAGACCAAAGAAAATATAGTTTCGAAACTGAAACGTGACAGCCCGACTGAACGACTGATAAATCGAATCACGCCAGGACGCAGCTTAAAAAAACAAAAAAAACAAGACAAATCAAGAGATGAGAATTTTGTGCCTCAAACGGAAAAGCCGAAAAAGAAAAATGAAAGGAGCAGACGACAACAAAA
>OY744538.1:8279657-8284657 GCA_963556195.1 Sepiola atlantica
TATTTTTTCTTTCTTTCTATTTTTTCTTTCTCTCTTTCTATTTTTCTTTCTTTCTATTTTTCTTTCTTTCTTTTTTCAGTGATTTTGCACTCTTTCTTTTGCTCTTTTTTTCTGAACTCTCTCTTTCTTTTTTCTGTGTTCTCTCTTTCTTTTCTGTACCCCTCCCTCTCTCTCTCTCTCTCTCTCTCATTCCCTTTCTCTTTTTCTGCTTTTCTCTCCTGTAATTTTGTAATATACCTTTTCATTCATGTGTATTATTTCCTGTTCGTTTGTGCTTTTTCTTTCATTCTTCCTTTCCTTCCCCCTCTTCTTTGTATTTCTCTTTTATTCTGTCTCTCTTTCTTTTTTTCTGTAATCTTCTCTTTTTCTTTTTCTTTTAGACTTCTAACCCTAAACTCCTAACTCTCTCTTTTAAACGTTTCCGCTGTTCTCCGATGAACTCTTATCAACCGAGGTCAAACCCCGAGGCCAACAGATACGAAAAAAGGGTACAAGGGACCCCTTAAAGATCCGTACAAATGATTGAGCTATTTAATGCTGGACCCTTTTAACTGGGCCGGACATTTTCCCTTTTCTTCCCCCACCTCCCCATTTTTGTGCATGTCGTAAATTTCCTTAAAATCCCCAGGTGGGCACACTTTCTTTCCTTTCTTCTTTATTTATTTATTTATTTATTTTTTTAAATACAATTTTTGGAAATACAAATTTGAACGTATTTTGTCTTTCGTTTCATTCATAGATTCGATAGTTTCCAATCATTTGCATTTATTACTTTTTAACATTTTTGCTGGCTCCGGTCGTCGGTACCTATTTATCTCCCCACGAGGGCCAAGTTTGACACAAGGCCGTTTTTTAATATTGGAGATATTCAGTTCCCCAAAACTCTGGATTGTCCTGTCTACACTCCCTGTTATTTTTATTATTATTATTATTATTATTATTATTATTATTATTATTATTATTATTATTATTATTATTATTATTATTTAATCTTAGTAATAAAAAAAAACTGCTCCACCACGTCTGTAATGACGACACCCGAAGATACTACGGAATCGCGCCGATCGAAAGCAATATGAGTAAACTCGCTTTTAAATTTGAAGTCGCCAGAAAGCGACTGAGAGGAAGGCGCACAATGAGAAGGACTACCGCCCTGAATCGGCCTTCACTCGGACCAAGCCTGTGATCGTACCACGTAGAACCAACTATCCCTTTTTGTGGACTAACGAACAAAATAGTAATTAAAAAAAGATACACAAAGTTTAAGCTCATTTGTCATCCGGTTGTCTTAATTAGCCTTTATAAAATCTCAATTTATTTGCCTCCCCACGAGGGCAAATTTAGACACGAGCTTTGTATTTAATTTACAGGACATCCATCCCTTTCCCCGAAAGGGCACTCTAGATTGAGAATACAATAAGAATTATCTCAATCTAAGAAAATTTTGTAACCACGAGGAGATTTACTTGTGATTTTAACAACGGCAAGATGAAAAGGAAAAAAAGAAAGAAAAGAAATTACTCTTTGACAAGGCTGTTATAGCAGCGAAAGTCTCAGACATGTATTTATTAAAAAATGATTTTATTCAATTAATATATATATATATATATATATATATATATATATATATATATATATATATATATATATATATATAAAAATAACGTTTCTTGTTTTTTTTTAATTCAATGATACAATTTAAAAAAACGTTTTCCTAAGGTTGTGTGACACTTCTTCAACTGTATATATATATTTAAAAAATGGCGAAGTACTGAGTTTCCACGTGTGATGGTTTCTTTTTCGTGTTCTTGACCTTAAGGTTTGCCCAACATGACCCACTGCGTGGTATAGTTTAATTTTTGTTTTTCAAATTGATGACTTTCCTTTTGTTGTGAATTTTCTTATGAACAGAGCTAATATTCACATCATAATGTTAGTTGGTTTACTTCAAGCAAAACGAGTCGTAAAAATATATCACACTGGAATGTACTGTTTTCTGAGAAGGTTTTGAAGAAATATAATCATGCTAATTGTAATATAAATGAACCTTACGGACACACACATGTATATATATATATATATATATATATATATATATATATATGTGTGTGTGTGTGTGTGTGTGTCTCTTTCACACACACACACATTTTTATATACATTTATTTCTGTACTTTATTAGAAAGATTTTCATAAGATCTCCTGTTTGCCTGTTTTCTCTGGCGAAATATAGTTATTTAATAAATACTTTATATATGAACAGACAGACATCTTTTGTCTAGATTAAGGCTCATCGGTGTGGCTATGTGCAGCTGAAACACATTGAACCTCAATATATATATATATATAGTAAGCTATGAAAATATATTTATTGCAATTAAGCTACACAGAAGCTCCCGCGTATCATCCCCGGGGGAATTTCAGGCTTTAGCTAAAGCCTAAAGATTCCCCCCGGGGATGAAACGCGGGAGCCTCTGTGCTGCTTAATTGCCATAAATATATTTTCATAGCTTACTACCTAGCTCAACTTACGTATCGAGCACTGTTGAAGTAAATACTGAAAATATATAAAAAATTATATATCCTTATAAAATTTAATGTGGATACATGAAATAGTACTATATATATATATATATATATATATATATATATATATATATATATATATATATATATATATATATATATATATATATATAATGGTAATAATCCAGGTAAAAAATATCCACAGGGTGGTAATCCAGAGAATTTTAACCGGGTTTATAAAAAGTGCTCTATATCAAAATAGATTCTCTCCAAATATGATCTGAGGTTAAGATCGGATTCTAACTCTGCCTGATGAGATCTCAGTTTATAGTAACTGTTGATCGATAACATCGACATGCCAGTGTCGCAAATTTTGTACATGTCTGTGTAAATAAAATTATCATATATATATATATATATATATATATATATATATATATATATATATATATATATATATATAACCCATCCACTTATTTAAATTCCGTTGGCCAAATACGCTCTGTTCACGGACTCCTCGATTCAGAGTGAGGTGGAGTCGTTCAAATTAATGTTCACTGATTTATTACTTTGGATTTCATTGTAATCCATCTTTTGATTGTTCATGGATTTTGCCATTAGACTCTTTTAGATTTACCCACTTCCATGCTTAACTTCGTTCTAACATTTTCTGAGTGATTCCTCGAATGTTTGCATGGAAACATTGTTTTCCCACTTAATTTTGAAACTTGCCACGAAATCTTTTTCTTTAAACAAATGGTAAAAATGTATTTTGCTTGCAATATTTTAATTTTCAAATTCATGCTAACCTGTAATTTGTTATTTTTCTGGTGTTTTTTTCTCATCTGATGAGAAGAACTTATCTTTGAAAATATATGCATTATGGGTAAACTATTTATTTGCCTTGCTTGAACAATTGATGAATTATGTAAACTGTCCAATTATATATATATATATATATATATATATATATATATATATATATATATATATATATATATATTGGACTATTGAAAGGATCTACCAAAAGAATATCTAGACATTAGTTGCCTCTTATATTCAACAATACTTGCCTGCAATAGAAGATTTTGCCCATATATATACATATATATATATATATGAGAGAGAGAAAGAGAGAGATAGAGGGGAGAGAGAGAATGAGTTCATGCTTATTACGTTGGTATGTATCCGTTCTAATAGTGCTCGATACTAAAGTAGTTCTTAGTAGAGCTAGTCTCTCTCTCTCTCTCTCTCTCTCTATATATATATATATATATATATATATATATATATATATATATATATAGAGAGAGAGAGAGAGAGAGAGAGAGAGAGAGAGAGAAGGGGGTTGTGTAGCATCAGTGCAGTTCCAACGAAAGAAAAAAGTATATTTAAAGAATTGTGGTTACCAACACTAGTAAAAAAACTTTTTCAATTATTATTTATTATTTTATCATTTTAACATTTTAAGTTTTTTTAAATATAATTTCATAACGCGTTTCGAGCATTTATCGTTTATCCATTATGCTCTCTTCAGATGTAAATTCCATTTGATAAAAGTGTTTCATTTGAGAAAATATTTCATTTTTCTTTCATTTAAAAGTTTCTGTTTTATTTGACAGAAAAAAATGTTTGTTCCGTTTGACAGAAAAAAATTACAGCGACAATTCGATGTTTCGGTCGCTATAAGACAGACAACCTATATCTAATATATATATATATATATATATATATATATATATATATATATATATATATATATTATTTGGCTCCAGCCTTTAAAGGAGAGTCGATTCATCTTCTGATATTCTACAGAATTTCTGTGATCGGCACGTAGGTAAAAAAAGAAGATTTTAAAAGAATTCTTGGGTATAGAGAGCAATCCATTTTTCTTTGAAATAAAAAAAAGTGATAAAACGAAATCACTCACCCATACAAACAAGACAGATTCTAAGGCTGAACACCAAGGCGGCAAAACCTGACACTTTTTCTTCGCATTAATTGTCGCGTCTTCGTTTTTCCTAACTCAAAACCCTAACCCAACGCGGGAAATGTGAGTTATTTATTTTCATACATTTTTAGATATTTTATGCGTCCGGAACTTAAATAATAATAAAAGAACAACACGAACTAATAACCAACGACAATCTCCTCGCTCTCACACACAATCGGATTTTCTATCATTTTATGCCTTCGCTTGCCTCTTTCTAGAATGTAGAGAACCTGGCCTATTCTGAATTCTGCTACCGAATAATTGTTTCCCGTGTACTAACGAGGCAAGAATTATATACTCTAAAAACATTCACATATTGTACCCCCCCCCCATTATAAAATCTACATTTGCAAATGAAACCATCCAGTTCGTACTTTTTCAGATATATTACTTATCAGATATATTTAAAATTAAAAGTATATATATATGTAACTATATATATATGTAACTATATATATATGTAACGATATATGTATATATATGC
>OY744538.1:8292157-8334657 GCA_963556195.1 Sepiola atlantica
AATAGGAGTTTACCGATGTTTATAGCACCGATGAAGCTTTATTGGCTATGGTACCCAAGCCCATCTTGCTGTTAGTCTTTCGTGTCCGCCGACTAAAATTGCGATTGATAAGCAAGTTGGTACCGTGAAGGAATCCTCTGACTTGTATTTCATCAAACAGACAATTGGAAATGCTTGTGGAACAATTGCTTCAGTTCACGCTCGGATAGACAATGCAGAGCAAATTGCTTTGCAATCGGATGTATATATGAACGAGTTTCTATCGGAAACCAAGTCTGTGACCTCAGCATGAAAAAGACTTTCATGAGACAAAAGTATGTCAAAAGATTGTTATATGTGTGTGCATATCCGGCGTAAATCATCCGGTGATGGGAAATAAAGAAAACCAAAGTTTTTCCATATACGTTCTGTTCTTTGTCATTCTTGTTGGATCTTACCGGGTACCCCGAAAGAACGGGTAATGCAACAGAAGAGCGATTGCGATTATTGCGATGATTATTATCATTGCGATGATTATTATCATTGCGATTATTATTATTTTTATTATTATTATTATTATTATTATTATTATTATTATTATTATTATTATTATTATTATTATTAAGCATGACAAATAAAATGAGAATAATATGTTAAAAAAATAAAGTTTTCGAATTTATTAACCCACATATTAAGGCATTACTAAATTATTTAATTATTTTATTAATGACCTAACAACATAACTCGTGCTAGTTGACCCCTTTTTACCCTCAAGCGACAATAGATACCCCCTGTAAGGGTGCAGCGTTTCTCAACTGGGCTTCCCGGGAACCCTACTGTTTCGCAACAGGTCTCCAAGAACAAGTGAGATAAGCATATGCACTTTTGACCTTTTTATTGGATTTCATAGAATTATGATACAAATCACTCCGAGAGTGGCTTTGTTGCTGTCGCACTGTTCAGTCCTAGGAGGTCCACCCTTTTACGCTTTATATTCTCTCTGAGAAGGGGTTAGTTTATTGCTAATCGCCTTAGCCCCCTCCCCCCACTACCGGGGAATGCCGACAGGGCTGCTCAGGCACTCTAGTAGGTCATAGTGCTCTTATCCTAGTGCGCTAGCTTCTCAAAACCACGCCTGACCCTGCGTCTAACCTCCTACCAAAGAGGTGAATAATACATACGTAATATTGATAAACACGCGCATGGACGGTTTATTATAATTGGTTATTGTAATATGGACATCATCATATCTAATCAATTATGTTAATTAAAAATAAAACAATCGTTGGGAATATATTTTGTGATGTCCGTACGACGCCAGTGTGAAATCGCCTTCACTAGTTCGTGCCCACTCGGCGGGCGGGATGAGTGCGTGTGAAACCGCCTTCACTGTTTTGATTTATCGGTGCTTTTTTATATTAGGACCAACGCTAACTTTGACCCCGTCGTTAGGGTCAGGGTCAAAGTGGAGGTTAGAGTTAAGGTTAGGGTTAGGGTTAGCCTTAGAGTTAGGTTTAGGGTTAGGGTTAGGGTTAGGGTTAGGGTTAGTGTTTAGGGTTAGGGTTTAGCGTTAGGGTTAGGGATTAGGATTAGGGTTAGGGTTTAGGGTTAGGGTAAGAGTTTAGGGTTAGGGTTTAGGGTTAGGGTTAGGGTTAGGGTAAGAGTTCAGAGTTAGGGTAAACGTTTAGGGTTAAGGTTAGGGTTAGGGTTATGGTCATGGTCAAAGTTAGCGCGGGTCCTCATGTCTTTTCAACATTGCCAATAAAAGATAAATAAAATAATAAATTCGTTTCTCGACCTATTGGCTGAGATCAAAATGTAGTATCACCCACCCTACGAACTCCATCCCCCACTTTCTTTTTTCTCCCACTTAGATCCCACTCCCATTTAGAGATGGACCTGCTTGTTTTCGGTTTGGAACAAACCGGAAAACAGTGGGAAGTCTAATATTTAGAAAGGGTTAGGAGAGCCTTACTAACCGGTGTTTGCCCCCCCCCCCATTATACACCAATGAATTCCTGTATATATAACTATATTTATTTATTTATGAAAGAACCATGGAAAAATGTTAAAAATTGCAAACTAATTTGATAATAGCTTAAGTAGGACGGCCCCTAGAGCAAATGTGGTATTGTGGTGACTGAGATGATTCTAGTTAAGAGTAAGATAGACATTTTTATTACTTTAGACCAAGGATGACCAACGACATCCATTCACCCCACACTTTTGATGGCCTTGTGCTTAATTTGTTTTGAATGTAAATCTATTATATTTTCTGCAAATAAATAATTTAAGGTGTAGTATCTGTTCTGATGGATGCTACATTCCTTCGGCCGGTACTGTATTGGCCTTCGGGCCTTTGATTCCGCTGGTTTGAGGGTTTATCCTGTGCAGTTCTAGGAGGTTTACCCTCCCAGGCTTTGCCTTCTCACCCTTTGAGAAGAGGTTAGTTTATTGCTAATTGCCTGAGGCGCCCCTACCGGTGAATGCCGACGGGGCTGCCCAAGCATTTTTTTGTAGGCCAGAGCGCCTTTGATTCTCTAGGGCGCTGGCTTTTCAATCAAACTTTCCTGACCTTATGTCACATCTTACCACTGTGGGAGGGAGATACAAAAATAAATAAATAAACAATAAATAAACAAACAATAAATAAACAATAAATAAACAAACAATAAATAAACAAATAAATAAAAAACAATAAATAAATAAACAATAAATAAATAATAGATAAATAAACAAAAAAATAAATAAATAAACAATAAATAAACAATAAATAAATAAACAATAAATAAATAAACAATAAATAAACAAACAATAAATAAACAAACAATAAATAAACAAACAATAAATAAATAAACAATAAATAAACAATAACACATAAATAAACAAAACATAAATAAACAATAAATAAATAAACAATCAATGCATAAACAAAAATAAATAATCAATCAATAAATAAGTAAACAATAAATAAATAAGTAAACAATAAATAAGTAAACACTAAATAAGTAAACAATAAATAAAAATAAATAAATAAGTAAACAATAAATAAATAAGTAAACAATAAATAAAAATAAATAAGTAACCAATAAATAAGTAAACAATAAATAAGTAACCAATAAATAAACAATAAATAACTAAACAATAAATAAAAAATAAATAAATAAGTAAACAATAAATAAATAAATACACAATAAATAAATAATAAATAAATAAACAATAAATAAATAATAAATAAATAAATAAATAAGCAATAAATAAATAAACAATAAACAGATGCAGCAATTATCTGTGTTCGTTTTGTTTACATCTATATTATAGGTTTTATTTGCTATTGGTTACTTATGTTTTTGTTTTTTTACATTTAACTTTTGACATTTTTTGTGTGAATGAAAACTCCATGACAAAGTATTATAAACAAAGCGTATGCATTTTTTTAAATTGAAAATTACCGAAACTTTTGACCAAGAAAAGTATTCATTTTTTTCGTAAACTCAAAACTTTACGATTTTTGATAGGCGAACTACGATGCAAATAAAATGAGAAATATATGACGCAAAAGTTTGTTTTTGACGAAGGGGTTGCTGGATACATACGATTTATATTAAGGGTGACGCAAGGGTAAAAGATTGAGAAACACAAGGGTTCCGCAATCACTACCCGCACTTCTCTTGAGCCGGACTTGCTTGAGTTCAGTGGTAAGGAGAAGTCCTGAAATACTGGAAACAATGCCAGAATACCAAACAAAAAATTGGTCTTATTTCGGAGTTTTCCTTCCCCTGGACTAGTGATGGGAAGATTCTAATATTTTTCCCGATTCCGATACAATTACCGATTCTGTTCTATATTGCCGATTCCGATATAATTACCGATTCTGTCCTAAATTCTCGATTCCGATACAATTACCGATTCTTTTCTAAATTCCCGATTCTGATACAATTACCGATTCTGTTCAAAATTCCCGATTCTGATACAATTACCGATTCTGTTCTAAATTCCCGAATTTGTTCTAAATTCTCGATTCTGATATAATTACCGATTCTGTTCTAAATTGCCAATTCCGATATAATTACCGATTCTGTTCTAAATTGCCAATTACGATACAATTACCGATTCTGTTCTAAATTCCCGATTCTGATACAATTACCGATTCTGTTCTAAATTGCCGATTCTGATACTATTACCGATTCTGTTATAAATTCCCGATTCCGATACAATTACCGATTCTGTTCTAAATTGCCGATTCCGATACAATTACCGATTGTGTTCTAAATTTCTGATTCCGAGATAATTACCGATTCTGTTCTAAATTCCCGATTCTGATACAATTACCGATTCTGTTCTAAATTGCCGATTCTGATACTATTACCGATTCTGTTATAAATTCCCGATTCCGATACAATTACCGATTCTGTTCTAAATTGCCGATTCCGATACAATTACCGATTGTGTTCTAAATTTCTGATTCCGAGATAATTACCGATTCTGTTCTAAATTCCCGATTCTGATACAATTACCGATTCTGTTCTAAATTGCCGATTCTGATACAATTACCGATTCTGTTCTAAATTCCCGGTTCTGATATAATTACCGATTCTGTTATAAATTCCCGATTCTGATATAATTACCGATTCTGTTATAAATTCCCGATTCTGATACAATTACCGATTCTGTTCTAAATTCCCGATTCCGATACAATTACCGATTCTGTTATAAATTCCCGATTCTGATATAATTATCGATTCTGTTATAAATTCCCGATTCTGATATAATTACCGATTCTGTTATAAATTCCCGATTCTGATATAATTACCGATTCTGTTCTAAATTCCCGATTCTGATATAATTACCGATTCTGTTATAAATTCCCGATTCTGATACAATTACCGATTCTGTTATGAATTCCCGATTCCGATACAATTACCGATTCTGTTCTAAATTCCCGATTCCGATACAATTACCGATTCTGTTCTAAATTCTCGATTCTGATACAATTACCGATTCTGTTATAAATTCCCGATTCTGATACAATTACCGATTCTGTTCTAAATTCCCGATTCCGATACAATTACCGATTCTGTTATAAATTCCCGATTCTGATATAATTACCGATTCTGTTATAAATTCCTGATTCTGATATAATTACCGATTCTGTTATAAATTCCCGATTCTGATATAATTACCGATTCTGTTATAAATTCCCGATTCTGATACAATTACCGATTCTGTTCTAAATTCCCGATTCCGATACAATTACCGATTCTGTTCTAAATTCCCGATTCTGATATAATTACCGATTCTGTTCTAAATTCCCGATTCTGATATAACTACCGATTCTGTTATAAATTCTCGATTCTGATACAATTACCGATTCTGTTATAAATTCCCGATTCCGATACAATTACCGATTCTGTTATAAATTCCCGATTCGGATACAATTACCGATTCTGTTATAAATTCCCGATTCTGATATAATTATCGATTCTGTTATAAATTCCCGATTCTGATATAATTACCGATTCTGTTATAAATTCGCGATTCTGATATAATTACCGATTCTGTTCTAAATTCCCGATTCTGATATAATTACCGATTCTGTTATAAATTCCCGATTCTGATACAATTACCGATTCTGTTATGAATTCCCGATTCCGATACAATTACCGATTCTGTTCTAAATTCCCGATTCCGATACAATTACCGATTCTGTTATAAATTCCCGATTCCGATACAATTACCGATTCTGTTATAAATTCCCGATTCTGATACAATTACCGATTCTGTTCTAAATTCCCGATTCCGATACAATTACCGATTCTGTTATAAATTCCCGATTCTGATATAATTACCGATTCTGTTATAAATTCCTGATTCTGATATAATTACCGATTCTGTTATAAATTCCCGATTCTGATATAATTACCGATTCTGTTATAAATTCCCGATTCTGATACAATTACCGATTCTGTTCTAAATTCCCGATTCCGATACAATTACCGATTCTGTTCTAAATTCCCGATTCTGATATAATTACCGATTCTGTTCTAAATTCCCGATTCTGATATAATTACCGATTCTGTTATAAATTCCCGATTCTGATACAATTACCGATTCTGTTATAAATTCCCGATTCCGATACAATTACCGATTCTGTTCTAAATTCCCGATTCTGATATAATTACCGATTCTGTTATAAATTCCCGATTCCGATACAATTACTGATTCTGTTCTAAATTCCCGATTCTGATATAATTACCGATTCTGTTATAAATTCCCGATTCTGATATAATTACCGATTCTGTTATAAATTCCTGATTCTGATACAATTACCGATTCTGTTCTAAATTCCCGATTCCGATACAATTACCGATTCTGTTCTAAATTCCCGATTCTGATATAATTACCGATTCTGTTATAAATTCCCGATTCTGATATAATTACCGATTCTGTTATAAATTCCCGATTCTGATACAATTACCGATTCTGTTCTAAATTCCCGATTCCGATACAATTACCGATTCTGTTCTAAATTCTCGATTCTGATATAATTACCGATTCTGTTATAAATTCTCGATTCTGATATAATTACCGATTCTGTTATAAATTCCGGATTCTGATACAATTACCGATTCTGTTATAAATTCCCGATTCCGATACAATTACCGATTCTGTTCTAAATTGCCGATTCCGATACAATTACCGATTCTGTTATAAATTCCCGATTCCGATACAATTACCGATTCTGTTCTAAATTGCCGATTCCGATATAATTACCGATTCTGTTCTATATTCCCGATTCTGATACAATTTCCGATTCTGTTCTCAATTGCCGATTCCGATACAATTACCGATTCTGTTCTAAATTCCCGATTCCGATACAATTACCGATTCTGTACTAAATTCCCGATTCCGATACAATTACCGATTCCGATTCTTTTAAAATCTTTAAATATTTAGCTATAGAGTTTTTATTGTTTTTTTTTAATTTTTAATTTTCAGATCACCCATGTAATGTGCGCATGTATTTTCGCAAATGTAAAAAAATACTATTGTGAATGAGGGGCGATCTATAGATTTTAGTTTTAATAGTATTTTAAAATCAATAATGATTTATCATTTTATTATTAGTAGAAAATTAAGTTTTAATTTGTTTAAAACAAACAAAAAAGAAAAACAATCAAAAGAATCGATCGTTTTTGGCCTCGGAAAATAGGCACAAATTTTTCCGATTCCGATACCAAAAAAGTTTCGATTTTTCCGATTCCCGATTCCGTTAAATCGTCCCAACAGTAGTTGCACAAACATGGCTTGAGAGTGTCGTCTATGCTACTATTTAATCTAGAGCTATAATATATTATATTGAAATATAGACATCATAATATCTACCTTATTATGTTATAAAAAATATAAAAACCATTGGGGATATATTTACTGATGTCCGTACGGCACCAGTACCATATATCAAAGAAACCCCTGCGTCCAAAAACAATGGATCGATATCTTTCCCAAAGATATAAGTGAAAGTGACGTAGTATTGATTTACTCCTCTCCAGGAGTTAGGCACAAGGCCAGTTTTTATCTTACTCCCACAAGTAAGATGTGACCCAAGGTCGGGTCGGGAAAGTGGGGTTTAACAATTGCCTGGGCAGCCCTGTCGGCATTCCCCGGTAGGGGCGCCTCAGGCAGTAAGCAATAAACTTACTCCTCCCCAAAGAGGGGAGGCGAAGCCTGGGAGGGTGGACCTCCTAGAACTGCACAGGACAGACCCATAGACCGGCGTAAATCAAGCCCCGAAGGCCAAGACAATGTCAGTCTATGGGGTGCAGTATCCATCGGAACAGATACTACACTTTGATCTTAGCCAAAAGGCCAAATTTAGTTGAGTGAAAGTGACGTAGTAACCCCGAAAGAACTCGAACCTGGTACGCCGAGCTCACAGTCCGTGCCTGTAACCACTACACCACTACACCACTCCCCTTCCACTTCGTGCCAGTAACATGACATACAGGATTCGGGGGTGACGGTGGCTAACAACGCGGACTGAAGAGCTGGGTGTGCCAGGTTCGAATCCAGATCGTTCCACAAAAAAACACTTTCATCAGAACCCACACCTGACCTTGTGTCAAACCTCCCCTGGAGAGGAGGTAAATAAAACTGCTCACACGATTCGGGTGTTAATCGTTCGAGTGGGGAGTTCAAATGGAGAGGGTGAGAAAAGTGACACCTGTCGCCCAGCAGAAGGCAACGCGGACATTTCTAGGGTAGCGTACAAGATAAATTTATCAAGGGCAATTCTCGACCGACTCTACCACCCCCCCCCCCTCTCTCACATACCCTTTCAATTATTTAGAGGACGCACGTGTCGGCTCCGCGTTTTGAAAAACAACCACAACAACAACAAGAATAAGAACCTACTTTCTCTATTTGTGTAGATGCGTCCAAACGTGTCTATAACAGGCTCCGTCTGTCCATCGGTCACGGTCCAGTCTGGGGAAAAAAGGTACGTTATGGTTGAACGCGTAGATTTAATGGACGCATCTTACTTTAAACGCGTCCAAGCATCTAAACGAAGATGCTCTGTCCGTCGGTTCGTCTGTCACGTTTAAGTTTGAAATATCAGTTCCGTTGGTATGTCACGTTTCTCTTTGCAAAAAAAAAATATCTCATCGCTAAACGCGTAGATTGAATACACGAAACTTACTTTGTCAGCCAAACTTTAGTTTCGACGAATAGGTTTTTCGTTGGTCTGTCACGCTGTAGTTTGAAATAGTATTTTTCACGTTCAAATTTGAAATAGCATTTTAATCGGTCTGTCACGCTCAAGTTTGAATTTTATTAACGATTCCACCGGTAGAATTGTTAGGGGTTTCCTCTGTATCTGGCAACATAGAGAGTGGTGGGGTATGGGAGGGGGGGGTTGGCTCTCGCCTTCAACGGTGATTCATCGTAAATCCGGCCGTTCCTTACTGGCCTTTTACATTTCTTTTATAAAATCGGACTTCTTCTTATTATCCATTTGGAAGTAAAAGGACCCATTTTCCAGAAAATATTGTGAATGTTATTAACGATTCAATCGGAGCCATTTTTTTTTTGTTGTTCAACCTGAAATTATATATAATTTTCTTTTAGTGTATATATCTAATATCTATTATTAATGGAGATTTGGTATCTGTCTGTTTGAAGCTGAAACCATACTATTACTTCTATATCTGAAGCCGAAATGATACTATTACTTTTAAATCTGAAGCCGAAATGATACTATTACTTCTATATCTGAAGCCGAAACTATACTATTACTTTTAAATCTGAAGCCGACACTATACTATTACTATCTTTTAATGCACAATCCAAGAGGTGATAATGTAGTATCTGTTCTCTTGCCATGATACTATCCTCCTAGGGATTACCTTCTCCTGTTTTTCCTGCAATTATTACAAAGTAACAAAAATATTAACATTATTTGAAAATATAGCTTCTTCCCCAAATAATAGAAAGAACCCAATTTGTTAAAAAAAACATTTTTTTTTTAAATTCAGTATTAACGGAATAACATCTGACGAGAAACAAATACCAAGTAACTTGAATAGAAAGGTTAATTATCTTTTCACTAAGCAAACAATTTGAAAAAACTCTTCAAAAGAATGACCCAAATAATATCTCCTCTACAAGAAAAGCATATCAAATTCTAAAAATCAAACAAAATCACTCTTACATTATGAATAGTCAAATTCAGCACGCTAAAGACAACTTCCCAAAGAAGAAACATTATAAAAATTGTCTGAATCCTAAAAAAAAAAATGGGCCAGAGATGACTTCATAACGGTTGAAAGGTCATTAAACACCAACAAACAAATCTGTTTTATTGTTGTTGTTTTTTTTTTGGGGGGGGGGGGTAGTGTAGTATATGTTCGTTCGTCATGATACCATACTCCGAGGGATTACTACCTCCTTTTTTTTGGGGGGGGGGGGCAGTGTAGTATATGTTTGCTTGTCATATTTTTGTTAGTAAGTTTAATGTAAAATGATCCGACAAAATTTATATTTCCCGCGGTTTTATTTCCCGCGGCTTTATTTCCCGCGGTTTTATTTCCCGCGGTTTTATTACTCATTTCTTTCTCAAATGTTTGTTATGGATCTGAATCTTTTTTGTTTAAATCTGTGGATCATTATTGATCTCTCTCACACGGCGGGAAGATTAGACACAAGGTCAGGAAAAATGGGATTTGAAAAGCCAGCAGTCTAGAGGAAGAGCACTCTGGTCAAACAAAAATTGCCTGGGCAACTTCGTCGGCATTCGATTAGCAATAAACTAAACCCTTTCTCAAAGGAGGAGGAGGTAAAACCTGGGAAGGTCGACCTTTTAGAACCACACAGGACTCAATCTCAGACCGACAGAGAACAAGTCGACGCCAACCATAGCATGGCCAAGACATCTGTCTGATGTTGGTATGAAATAAACTGCCCCCCCCTCTCCTTCAGAGGGCGACTGGGTATAATTACATCGATTAAACACCAAATTCGTAGACTACGAAATCTTCATGAAACACATTCAATTATGGGAGGAAAAATTCAGTTTGCTGTCTAAGAATAACGTAATTCCCCTCGGATTAGAAATTCCGAAAACGCGTTTGCAAACAAGATTATTTCCGCTGAAGACTGGCCCCCAAAAATGGGAGGTGACAGTGGCTTAGTGGTTAACGACACGGCCTGACAACCTGGGTGCGCCAGTTCGTTCCACAGAAACACTTTCACTTAGGATGTTGGCAACCTTCACGTGGTCCCCGCCATGTAAGTACCCGATGTCTTTCTGGAAGGAATTCTAATTAAAAAGATGTCGGGTAAACGAATGCCAACAATAGAATTATCTGATTCGTACGATATGGATGCTGATGATGCTGATGATGATGATGCTGATGATGATGATGATGATGATGATGATGATGATGATGATGATGCTGCTGCTGATGATGATGATGCTGATGCTGATGATGATGATGCTGCTGATGATGATGATGATGATGATGATGATGATGATGATGATGATGCTGATGATGATGATGATGATGATGATGATGATGATGATGATGATGCTGCTGCTGATGATGATGATGCTGATGCTGATGATGATGATGATGATGATGATGATGATGATGATGATGATGATGATGATGATGATGATGATGATGATGAATGAGGGGAACAAATAAATCTCGCGGGGGAAGCACAAATGTTTTCACGACTAAAACTTGAACAAATACTTTTTTCTACGCCCCCCCCCTCAGATTGTTTTGTTATTCATTTGATAAAAAGTAAATCTTGTTATTATCGATTAAACAGCACATTCTCAGATTATACAAGGAAAACGGTTTTATAAAAAAAATACTTGTTAAATTTTTAGAAGGGAGTTCATTTTTTCCATGTAAATGTAACGTAAAATGGATTCCAAAACTTTATTTATCGACCCAAAAAAAAATCTTGTTTATAAAGGTCGGTTTTTAATGTGGGGAAAATCCAGCTCCCCAAAAAGGGGCACTCTGGATTGGAACAAAGACAAAAATTGCCTCAGTCTTTTTAGGACTTCTCCTTAACCGACCGCATCAGAACAGATACTACACTTTGTATTGATCTACCTCACACGGCGGTAAGATGTGACACAAGGTCGGGAAAGTGGGATTTGATAAGTCAGCGCCCGTGAGAGGGGGGGGGGGCACTGGCCGTCAAAATATGACTGGGCAGCCCCGTCGGTATTCCCCGGTAGGGGCGCCTCAGGCGATTAACAATAAACTAACCCCTTCTCAAAGGGTGAGAAGGCAAAGCCTGGAAATACACAGGACAGTACCTCAGACCGGCGGAACCAAAGACCGAAGGCCAAGATAATACCGGTTTACAGAGTGAACATCCGTCGGAAGAGATACTACACTCTGATCTTAGCCAAAAGGCTAACGAGGATTTTGTCTAGAACAGATACTACACTTATGATCGAATTACGGCGAGATTTTAAGTAAAATTAAATTTGTATGAATCAACACGGTACAATTTTGTTGACCGGCTTGATTTTGTCGTTGACATTTTTGCCGGACGGACCACGTGAAGGTTGCCAACATACCTAAGTGGATCGGTGGGCGAAGTGTGTGCAAGCGCAAGGGACCTACTTTGAAGGGGATTAGGGTCTCAACCCCGTCACGTATCTGAAATATTTTTTCTGGCCTAAAGTCGGATACTTTTTTAGACAGGCCTCGTATATACGCATATAATATCATAAGGTGATATAATATATTGCGTGTATATATTTTCTGTATTTTCTTCAACAGTGCTCAATACGCGAGTAGTGCTTAGTAGTAGTAGCATGAAAATATATTTGTGACAATTAAGCTATAAAGAGGCGTCCATGTTTCATCCCCGCATGCTGATGTCAGGCTGACGATTCCTTGCCTCTGTGTATTGATTTACTCCTCTCCAGGAGTTAGACACAAGGTCAGTTTTTATCCTACTCCCACAAGTAAGATGTGCCCCAAGGTCGGGTCGGGAAAGTGGGGTTTGAAAAGCCAGCGCCCGAGAGGTGAGCACTCTGGGCATTTAAAAATTGCCTGGGCAGCCCCGTCGGCATTCCCCGGTAGGGGCGCCTCAGACAGTAAGCAATAAACTTACTCCTCCCCAAAGAGGGGAGGCAAAGCCTGGGAGGGTGCACCTCCTAGAACTGTACAGGACAAACCCATTGACCGGCGTAAGTCAAGCCCCGAAGGCCAAGACAATGCCAGTATGGGGTGCAGTATCCATCGGAACAGATACTACACTTTGGTCTGCCATGAATGTATTTTTTTACTACTACTACTATATATATATATATATATATATATATATATATATATATATATATATATATATATATTGACATAATGCTATATAATATAGGATACTATAGTCTTCAAAAAGAAAGCCATATAAAATAAGGACATTTGAGATGAATATCTAAGTCGATGACGAACGATTAAAAAAAAACTAACAGTGAAACGCACATGGCGTGCGGGTGTTAAGACTTGAACCTACAGAAGAGAATAACTGTATTTGCATTAAAAAAATGAGTACGAACTGTAATTTCCAGGCTTTAATAGCCTGAAAATTTCCTTATTTCCTTATTTTATATACGAGCACTGAAGATAACAACACCAAATAATAAATGCATAGAATACAGAAACATTTTATAAATATCTTGGTAGCAGGCCGATACAATTGTATGCTAATAATAAAAACAGTTTTTTTTGTGAGAGCGTATGAATCTGTTCTTTCTTACATTTGATGTGGTTTAAATTAAATTACAATATATATATTAAATTACAATATATATATATATATTATATATATATATATATATATATATATAAGTCAGTCTATATTAATTATATATATATTTATATATATATAATTTATTATATTTATAATTAATTATATATATATATATATATATATATATATATATATATATATATATATATATATATATATATATATATATATATATATATATGAAAAGTCACACGTGGAAGCGTTGATGAAATGACAATAATAAGAATATTTTGAAAACTTGGACAACGTATTTATTTATGTTTTTTTTTAATAAATAGTCATCCACATACATAGTCAAATAGTCATCCACATACAGACTGTTTCGCTGTTTCACAGCTCATCAGTGCGGCTAGACCAGTTAGTGCCTCAGTGTCGAGCTGACGGTCGGCGCTTCTGACCCCTACGCTATCATGCGACTGACTGAATGTAAGATATATCTCAATGTAAACATTGCAATTGCCGTGGCTCGAATTCGTTTTACCTAATGAGCTATGCCTTAAAGCTAATGGCAGTTGACGATATCCTTATAAATTAAGCTCTACCCAAATGGAGCTTTATATAGTCATCCACAGAGAGAGAGAGAGAGTGAGAGATTATCTGTGTATTTTTGTCTGCGATAATTTGTTCATGTCATTTATTTATTGATTAGGTTATTCAATCCTATTGTGTTCAATAAGTTGAAAGTAAATGTTGGAATGCCATATTACGAACGCCGATCGCCCCATTCAAACGACGTGAAAAATTCTGTACCGAAAACAAATAAATAAACTCGTTTCCTTTTCTCTTTATCAGCTTTTCACTTCGTTTCGTTATCTGCGAGTTTTTATTATCAGTTGATTTCCCCCTCGGTTATCCGCGCGGGGTAAGGAAGGGCGAACGCAATGGCCGCGCGCTAACCACCCAATTTGCAAGTACACGAGCAATAAATCTAAAATCAGATTATTAGTTTCAAAGAAAAACTTCGTTGCCGTGTAAAAATCAAAGATTCGTTCTGCCAAAATTTATTGAAAATCCAAAAGAATGATTCTTCAAAACAAGAAGAATCCTTGCCCACGACCTTCTGCCAACAACCTGGAAGCTTTTTTTTTGTTTGGTCAAAGTGTTAATCTTTCGACTTTAAATCGAAATTTTCTTGACAAGCTTCTATAACTTCGTTGACGGAGTCAAATCGGCGATCTTTTCATAATGTGTTACATTGATCGAAATATACTGTAGTCAGATGGGGAAACGCTAAGAGTATAGGGTGGGTGAGGCAGAATTTCCTCACTGTCCAATTTTTCAATCTTGTTGCTGGTTTTTTTACGGTGATCAGGTGATTTAGCTGGGGCTGCGAATCTACAAATTTGCAATTATTATTAGTATTATTATTATTATTATTATTTGTACTCACTAGGAGTTCTCACACAGATCATCGTCAGTGATTGCTCACCGACAACAACCAATGGTATTTCCTGGAGTCTGAGTGACAACAAGCCTCCCCAGATTTCCAGTATTCTTCACCTTTTTTTGATAACCAATAAGCTTGCGGCGGTGGTGGTGGTGGTGGTGGTGGTGGTGGTGGTATTATTATTATTATTATTATTATCATCATCATCATCATCATCATCGTCATCATCATCATTATCATTATTATTATAATCATGATTATTATGATTATGATTATGATTATTATTATTATTATTATTATTATGATTATTATTATTATTATTATTATTATCATTATTATTATTATTATCTGTAACTTGTTTTTCTTTTTACAACAAAACAAATCAATCTACTAAATATCTGTTACATTATCAGTCGCAATAACCGACCAAATCTTTATAGATAGAATAAAAATATGATAGAGGGAAGGCACAGAATAGTTAACAAAGCCCCCCCCCCCTCCGCCCACTTTATGTTAAGAATGTTTTTCTAAATAGTAGCATTATTATCCTGAAACTCATTCTTAACATGGGGAGGGGCTTTGTTAACTATTCTGTTCCTACACCGTTTTTTTTTATACCAATCGTCGACTATTTTCAATCGTTTATGAAAAACTTCAAATTTTGTCAACTAACGACGAACTAATACAAATCGACTTTGTTTTAAAAGAGAAATAACTCTTTAGTTGTCTCACTATTTTCAGTCAATTGCAAGGAAAATATTTAGAAAGATCTACTCGTGTAATATGGTGGTATGCGGCTTAGCATTGCCTTGTTGAAGCAACGCACGTTTGCGACGAACCAGGGTTGGTTATTCTCCACCAGTTCATCGTAGAATTGGTCAAATTGCTCGCAGTAAAGTTCAACATTGATGGCGCGATCAGCCGACACACTTTCAAAGTACAAGATCCCTTCGAAGTTCAACAAAACGGAAATCATGATATTTTTTTCAAATTATTTCAACACGGCGCACGAACGTTTTCCTCAACCTACTAATACAATTAAATGTGTTCTTCAAAATTGTCTGATCTATTCCCTGCTTCCTTTGTTCCAGCTCGTTTGACTCGTTGGTCTAGTAGTCTTCACTAATTCGCTGTTCAGATACCTCGTTATAATACATCGTCTTATTCCAGTAGCGTATTTTTAAGAACTGCAGACTTGTGGAAATCGCTTCCTGCTGACTGTTTTCCTCATACCTATAACCTTGGTCTTTTCAAAACTAAGGTCAGTAGATATCTCCTGTCTTTGCGTTAATCATCTTTCGTTCTTTTTAGCTCTTTACATTAAGTGACTTCATGTCTTGTCTGGAGCGACACTCATAAAATATTGCATCCTCGGAGAAAATGTTCGAATAAAATTGAAAAGATTTATTTTTAATGGTTATTACATAAATCAGATGCACATAGAAGATACTGTCAGTCTGTTGCAAATAAGGTGGGCTCCCTCCACCGGTCTAGAAAACTTCTCACACCTGCCAATATCTCTATAAAGCAACCATTCGACAGGGTGCAAAAAAGAGTCTTTAATCTAACAGGTCCCGCATTGTCTACCAAGCTCCAGCCCCTGTCCCATCGCAGCAATGTTGCATCGCTGTGCTTGTTTTACAAGTACTTCCACGGAATGTGCCCCGACGAACTTACTGAGCTTGTACCCCCTCAAGGTAAATACCCACGACTAACGAGACCAGCAGCAAAATCCCACCCCTTCACTGTAGAGGTCTCCAGATGCCGGAAAACTTTCTAGTCTATTAGCTTCTTTCCTCAAACCGCTTACTTTTAGAATTCCCTCCCTGTTCCCTGTTTCCCCGACTGTACCAACATGCAGAAATTTAAATGTAATGTGAACAAACATCTTGCTGCATAACTTCCCACTTAGGATGCCCCTATAATTCTGGTCTCTAATCCACAGTAGCCCATTACGTTTCAGATGCAATATGTCTTGTCTGGGGTGAATAAAAGTTTAAAAAATAAATAAAATGTCTTCAAAAAAAGAGCCAAACTATCTCTATTTTATTTTTACTTCCATTCTTTTCATTCAAGAAAAATTGCTTATTTTCAAAATGGCGGTTTCGTTTTTAGACATTTGGCAATTTTTGTAAGAGAACATTGTTCGTCGGATTATAAATGTTTATCTAGACGAACCCGATAAATTTAAGCAAGTTAATCTTGACAATAAAATCCGAATAATACCCGTTTTATCCATTCCCTGTCGATGTGAATTTATTGAAAAACATCATCCCCTCTAAGCTATAAGTGTTGATTGGTAATGCAGAATACACAAAAAAGGGGAATCTGTTCATTATATGTATTCCGCCACCGCCACCACCATCGCCACCGCCACCACCATCGCCACCGCCACCGCCACCGCCGGAGTTTAAAAGTAATAATTTGTCTGTGACATTTGTAAGTGCGTTTGGGTGCAAATCAAAGTCTCTTGAACTCAATAAATAACAAATTATGTTTAGTTTACTGTTATCGCCGGCAAATAAAACAAAACAAAAAACAACAAAAACAAGAATGGCCAATCTTAACATGCGTCTATTAAATGGTTAGTCTTAAGATGCGTCCATTAAATGTACGCGTTTAGCGAATATCAAAAGCTATTTTAAGATCATGTGCAACGGACTGGTCGTTTTACGGGCAGATATAACCACTTGTATGCATGCCTGTACACATCTTTCAGGGTGACCTAAATTAAATGCCACCCATGGAATCGTTAATAAAATCCAGGATCTTTTCTACAATCCAGCCATATTTGGCATGAATAAACTTCAGTCTATGCTTGACTTATTCGCCAAGTTTCAGTAATAGATGCCCCACAGTCTTTCTTTTATCGCTGTCCAATTATAAGACCACCTGGATACGATGTGCAATATTGTCAATAACGCAAACCCTAATCCTAACCGTAACCCTAACCTTAACCCTAACCCTAACCTTGGCACTGCCGTGATTTTCACTGTGATGGTCCTCTCCAGTTTAAGTATACTCTGAGTGTTATTTTGATCGACATTATCTTTCAGATAACCCCCACATATAAAAAATCTAGGTGTTACGGTCCTGTGAGTTCATTTATCTCCCTTCCCACGGCGGGAAGATGTGACACAAGGCCGGGAAAGTAGGATTTGAAACCAGCGCCATAGAGGAAGAGCACTCTGACCGAACAAAAAAAAAATGCCTGAGCAGCCCCGTTGGTATTCTCCGGTAGGGGCGCCTCAGGCGATTAGCAATAAACTAACCCCTTCTCAAAGGGTGAGAAGGAAAAGCCTGGGAGGGTGGACTTTCTAGAACTGCACAGGACAAAGCTTAAGACCGAGAGAAAGAAAGAGTAAGCCATCCTAAAAAATGTCAGAGACTCTGTCGGTCTGATTTTGGTATGAGCCCTTACCCCGAAGTGTTGAGTAGGGTTCTGAAAGTGTGAGGTCAATTCAGGGTCACTCCTCCTACCGATAAGACGCTCACCAATCTATCCCTGCATATAAACCAACGGCAATAAAACAAAGGCTGTGGGGTATTCATGACTGAAACTTGGTGGGCAAGTCAGGCATAGATCGAAGTCTATTTGTACCAGAAAGAATTGTGAATTTTATTATTTAAGGAGGGGGCATTTTATTTATATATAAAGTTCTTATTTCTGTCTTTTTCTTTGTTTGTTCATCAACTCTTTTAGGGTTTTGGAGATAAACCCCAATAACTATATATATATTCTGAAACAAAATTATACACGACACTTGTAAATGTATATGTCATTTTGACCAAAGCGGGGTTAGGGTTAATACCCTGGGGTCTACGTTGCCACCGGATATAGATGGGCCTTACTTCTCCATATTGTGTGAAGTATTCCCGAAGTTATACCATGGAAACATTGATAATTTAAAACAAATATTTATTTGATCAGGCTAAAAGTTTGCATGGTGGTTATGATCATCCAAAAAACATCAGATCTATGCGTCAAATTTGGAAAAATCAGAAGTTGAAAATTCCGTCAAAATTTCGAGATTAATCGAACTTTTCAAGGTCAAGGTTAAAAGTCAAGGTCATGTAGGATGCGAGACAACACGTTAACAAAGTTACAATAAAAGACGTTTTAATATGCCTTTTTTTAAAGTTCGTTTTTTTTTTGTTTTCTTCAAACAAATAAGCCTTTCTTATTCTCATGTATCTTGTATTGGTTTTTAAACTTCCTCCTCAAATGTTTTTTTCACGGCATCTTTGTATGTTTTGTTGTTTTTTCAAATCATCTTTTTATCTTTTGTTTTTGTTTTCACGGCATCTTTTTATCTTTTTTTTTTCACGGCATCCATTTATCTTCTGTTTTATTTTTACGGCATCTTTTTATCTTTTTTTTATATTTTCACGGCATCTTTTAATCATTTGTTGTTTTTTTTTCATGGCATCTTTTTATCTTTTTTTTTCACGGCATCTTTTAATCATTTGTTTTTCTTTTCACGGCATCTTTTTATCTTTTGTTTTTTTGCACGGCATCTTTTTATCTTTTGGGTTTTTTTCACAGCATCTTTTTATCTTTTGTAAGTGTCTCGACATTCATTTCATTCCCGAGCTTTTCTCACCATATTATTTTTAAAATCTCTTCAATCGCCATCTTTTTTTTTAGACTTTTAATTCTGTATTCTTGTCTTCTTTTTATTGTTTTCTTCTTTAGAGAAAGATTTGCTTGCTCGTTCGATATTTCTTTATAATCGACCAACCCATTGCAATCCCTCTCAAAAAAATCATTCTTCTTCGAGTTGCGCTTCCCTAATCAGACGATGGGTCGTGGTGCCTCATTAGTTCTAAGGGCCGTTGTCTTGCAACGCCCGAAGAGAGTCCTTCAAAAACCACTTCTGTCATGTTTCAACTTTGATACGACCGCCCCCCCCCCCACCTCTCTCTTCTCCTCTCTCTCTCTCTTCTTCTTCTTCTTCTTCTTCTCTCTGTAGCCTCAAACACCGCCTGGCCACCAAACCGCACTCACACGCCTCCCAATGCACGCTCGGACGCCCACGTTACTTTTAAAAAAAAGAAGCTAGCTTCATCTTTTAAAATGATGTACTATACATTATTGGCCGATACATCTACCCCGTCTCCTGACGCCCTCAACCAAGCAAAGCCATGTTCCGTGGGGGAGAACAGGAGTGGAGCAAAACACACTTTAAAGGCGAATGATAAAAAAGAAAAAAAAACATTGTGGCTCTTTCTCGACTCCTTACTTTCTCGCTATCTCTTTCCCCTCTCTCGTTCATTCATTTCTTTCTCTTTCTCCTTCTATCTTTTTCTTTTTCTTTTTCTTTTTCTTTTTCTCGTTCACTCATTCACCCTCTCGTTTTCCTTTTCTCTCTCTCTCTCTCTCTCTCTCTCTCTCTCTCTCTCTTACTTATGCTCTCAATCACCCACTCGCTCTCTTTCGTATTTGCCCTCTTACACCCACTTACTCTTCCCCCCCTCTCTCTCTCTCTCTTATGCCTCATTTATCTCCTTTTCTCTCTCTTACACACACACACACACACACACACATCCCCCCTCTCTCTCTCTCTTTTCATTTATCTCACTGCTCTTAAAAAAAAATGCCAATTTATTTAAGCAACATAAATAGTAAAAAAAAATGTCATAGAAATGCAATGACAATTTCCGCTCTCGGCATTTTTACATTTCATTTTATCGTCACAACAAAATCGTTAGAAAATGTTTTCTGTCAAAGAATTATTTCTCTATTGAAAGAACCAATAATTAAACTGAAGGATTCTTTAAAGTTTCATCTTCGTTTAACAACTTTTTGCCTTTAAGGAACTGATCGCGATGCTCAAGATATTCCAATCAGCATTTTACATAGGATATGCGTGCAACACAGCCGCCATTTTGAATCGATTCAATTTTACAAAATGGCGGACAATATCTGTGTATATTGAATGCACCCTTTCAAGCTAGTCTACAACACTAATCACTTCAGAAGTAGTGTACATACTTGAAACTTGTTATCTTTAGAAGAGGATATAGGCAGAGAGCAATACAGCCTTCATCTCAAAACGGGTTTACTTTTCAAAACAACTGACTTCGTACATCTATTATAATAAAAAAATATGCGTCGTATATCTTTCTCTGTGTACTAGCTGTACACACTCGGCGTTGCCTGAAATACAGTGAAGACATTTTAGTTTTTAACTGTTATTTGTTTGCACATTTGTAAATTTAAGGTAGGCTACTGCTATTATATTCTTCAATTTAAAATGATTTATCGCCCTTTACTATTTTGAAAAAAAATTATTAAGAAATGTGTCATATTCGCAGTCGTCTGCGACTAAGTAATTTTTGAAAAAAAAATTATTACTAAGTACGTTATAATATTGCCAATAACACGTTACAACAATAACAAATAAACATTGGTTAGCTAGAAGCAATGTTCGATTTGTCGGCTTAAATTCTATTTTGGACCGACTTTCAAAATCCGACAAGATAACTTTACGTGTTAGATATTTAAGACGAAAATCGTATGTCTGCCTATCTGATTTTAACGATTTTCTCATCCAATGTAAACCTAAAACTTATACAAATAACAAATTAAAAATTACAAAATACCATGCATTGATCGATTTTAAATCAACACTCTGTACCCTGACTTTCGGACCAATCAAGAGTGAGAGAGATAATTTTATTTTAAACTTGTAAATACCATATATTAAAAATTATTCAGAATAAAATTCGACAGATTGGCACTAGCATGCTTCTCGTCGTAGCATTTAAAGATTTAAAATCAAAACACTGTACCCTTACTTTCGGACCAATCAAGAGTAAGAGTGATACATTTATTTTAAACTTGTACACAAGAAATAACATTTCTTATGAAAAAATATTTAAGAAATAATTATTTTTCATATTCAAATGTAAAAAATTTAATTTTATTGTGAAAAATGTTAAAAAAAATAAACTTTACAGATAATATAAGCTACATTTGCTGCCGATACATACACATGATTTAATACTTTGGACATTTTTTAATTGTTAATTTGGATTATTTGGACTAGTTTTCTCATCTTGGTTGTTATCATCACAACGTTTCGGCCGATGTAATCTCCAGCCTTCTTCTCGAATCTGGGAATCTTTATATCGAATTCGCGAACCCATTTAGAAATTAAACTGAACTCTTTCTTTAATCCACGGGGTAGATTGTTCTCGTTTCGTTAACCATGACCGAGTATTTGCGTCAATTAATTATCGTGGCGCAACGGATAAAGGCTTTGATTAACACTCAATTTTAAGTGACAGTCTTTTGAAGGTTAAAGGTTCAATCTTGACCTCAGGCGATAATAACTGAGAATAAGTTAATAATTGATTAACACTTTTTTTCTGTTATGGCTGACAGAACGAGAACAATCTCCCCCGCTCGTGAATTTAATTAATAGTTCAGTTCAACATTTTGTATGGGTATCTGAGTTCGATACAAAGATATCTAAATTCGAAAAGATACACGCGAGGAAAGTCGGAGGTTACATCGGCCGAAACGTTGTGAAAATAACAACCAAGACGAGAATAGTAGTCCGAATAATCGAAATAATACAAATCATTTAGTATTAAAGATTTTCAGAAAATGCTCTCGATGACTGCCATAGATTGGTAATTCGTCCACTTATAATAAAAGGGGCACTTACTCTCTGTGTCTGTCTGTCCGTCAGTCACAATTATTTTTTTAAATATCTTAACTTTTAGAAATTGAAAATATTGCATTGATACTAAATAATAAATTAACAACAAATAAAGCAGATGCCATGACCGGAAATCGAAACCGAAACCTTGAGATCTTCAGTCTGGTGTTCTACGAACTGAGCTATTTAGATTTTTCTTATATAAGTAGATCTTCAAACATTAGTATATAATTATACTAAATAATTATAGCTTGACGTGACGTCATAGATTTATGATTTACGTCATATTTTGAAACTTCAACTCAAACATAAGTGATACTAAAAATAAATAAATGAATGATTAATAGCGTTGGAAATTCTTTTAATTATCCCCAAAAAAATTAGTTTGCTCTAACTACGTATATATATATATATATATATATATATATATATATATATATATATATATATATATATATGATTATTTTTATTTGCACTGACATGTACAAAATCTGCGACACTGGCATGTCGATGTTATCGATCAACAGCTACTATAAACTGAGATCTCATCGGATCGGATTCTAACTCTGCCTGATGTGATCTCAGTTTATAATAGCTGTTTATCGATAACATCGACATGCCAGTGTAGCAGAGTTTTTACATGTCTGTTATAAATAAAAATAATCATATATAAAAGCTCTATTTGATATTGAGCACTTTTTATAAACCCGGTTGAAATTCTTTGGATTACTATCCTGTGGATGTTTTACCTGGATTATTATTATTATTATTATTATTATTATTATTATTATTATTATTATTATTATTATTATTTATATATATATATATATATATATATATATATATATATTTATTTATTCTGGTACAGAAAAATTAGTACAACATTCGTACCGTCGGTTTCAAGCACGGAAGGTCTTACCCATCCGGCTCTCTTCAGCTTCTGTTGTCATCTGTTTTGGAAATGTGAGGTCACATGACACTCTTGTTGGGACGCGTTATTTGCTCAGTGTGTTGTGTGTGTTTGTTTAAATTTGAATTTAGTGTCATAAGACCGTTGAGATTTAAAACACGGGAGAAGAAAGAGAATTCAAGATTAAAGGGAATAAAAAGGGAATAAAAAAGGGGGGTAAAAAATAAAAAAATATATATGAAAAAATATATATATATATATATAAATAAATATAAAAAAAAAACCTATATATATATAAAAACATTTTAATACTAAGAATAAAGGAATAAAAAAAAAAACATTTCCAAAACAGATGACAACAGAAGCTGAAGAGAGCCGGATGGGTAAGACCTTCCGTGCTTGAAACCGACGGTACGAATGTTGTACTAATTTTTCTGTACCAGAATAAATAAATATTATGCTCTTAATTTTTAACTTTGATTCTTAATTAATCGAGCACTCTGCTGGGATTTTTCCTACCATTCTACAAAGAATTTATATATATATATATATATATATAATGGTATGAAAGTAAAAGTAGAACGTATACTTTTAAAATTTGAACCTATCGTGAAGTGTTTAAAGCTCAATATACGGGATAGAGCAATTATATAGATAAATGAAAGAAGAGAAATGTAAAAAATGTGAGAATCACAAATCTATTACGTCTTCAGTTATTCAAGACAAGGTATATTCAATAAAAGAATATTTATTTTTCCTTCCTTAAGCCATGGCTTTTCAATATTTTCCTATATCCTAATCAATCCGTTCTGCTGCAGAACCACTTATTATTCTGATGGATTAATTCCTCCTGGATTTTCAGTATTTGAAGCCATTGATGCATTCTTCATGAACCATCCAACGTTCCATTCTCACCCTTTTTTCACTGGACACTTTTTGCATTTTTAACATTCTTCGTACACACTTACATCTACATTTTTTTTCAAATCATGACGTTTTCAAATTATGACTTTTTGTTTATTCCTCGCCAACTTATCTATCTATTTGCATTCCTCTGATGATAAGAATCCATTCTTTGAAAAGCCATGGCTTAAGGAAGGAATAATAAAATTATTTGAGTCATTAAGCAAATCAATTCTTGGTCTCATATGAAAGAAAAGTTAATTTTATATTTCCCTTCACAAGAGTTCGCTCAATACAGCTCGCTAATTCGTTCTCTATACGAGTTAGAGTGGACCTTGGGTTTACTCTCCGCAGCCTCGTAACTCTCGCTTTTCTTATTTTGTCTTTTAGTCCTCACGTTCTGTGAGCGATGGTTCTGACAAAGGGGGAATAATTGCTGTTTTCTGGGTCGGAATCTGTCTAACACTTATCGTTGGCTTGTTTTTCACCTTAAAGTAGTATTTTTAGCGCTTTACATCAAGTGGCTTCATGCATTGTCTGGAGCGATTTCCATAAAAAATAAACATATACTTATGGGTGGATACATTTAATATATTCAATGCATCTTCAATATATGTTAAAATATTTAAACCCAACCTTCCGAAAACAAATGCAACGTGCATGTCCTGTTGCTGTACATACGTTTCTAAGATTGATCACTTTTTAGATTTAAAATTACATATGAAAGCTATTAACTTCATCAGCAGTTATCAATATCATGTTGGTTTTCCACCCCCCCCCCCTCGGCCCAAGAAAATATCCCATTCAGAAAATCTGCAAAGCAGAATATTGGATTGGATATTGGATTGGATATTGGATTGAATATTGGATTGAATATTGGATTGGATATTGGATTGAATATTGGATATTGGATTGGATATTTGATATTAAATTGGATATTAGATTGGATATTGGATATTGGATTGGATATTGGATTGGATATTAGATTGAATATTGTATTATATATTGGATGTAATATTGGATTGAATATTGGATTGAATATGTGATTGGATATTGGATTGGATATTGGATTGAATATTGGATTGGATATTATTAGATATTGGATTGAATATTGGATTGGATAACGGATTGGATATTGGATTGGATATTGAATTGAATATTGGATTGGATATTGAATATTGGATTGGATATTAGATTGGATATTGGATATTGGATTGGATATTGGATTGGATATTAGATTGAATATTGGATTGAATATTGGATTGAATATTGGATTGGATATTGGATTTAATATTGTATTATATATTGGATGTAATATTGGATTGAATATTGGATTGAATATGTGATTGGATATTGGATTGGATATTGGATTGAATATTGGATTGGATATTATTAGATATTGGATTGAATATTGGATTGGATAACGGATTGGATATTGGATTGGATATTGAATTGAATATTGGATTGGATATTGAATATTGGATTGGATATTAGATTGGATATTGGATATTGGATTGGATATTGGATTGGATATTGAATATTGGATTGGATATTAGATTGGATTTAAATGCCGATCTGTTTGGAAAAAATTGTAAAATTCGAAAGAGTTTTAATTTCAGTGGCTTTTTGTTAATAATACTAGCAAAAATATGCTTTGTTAATAATACTAGCAAATATATGCTTTGTTAATAATACTAGCAAATATATGCTTTGTTAATAATACTAGCAAATATACGCTTTGTTAATAATACTAGCAAATATATGCTTTGTTAATAATACTAGCAAAAATATGCTTTTTGTTAATAATACTAGCAAATATATGATTTGTTAATAATACTAGCAAAAATATGCTTTGTTAATAATACTAGCAAAAATATGCTTTGTTAATAATACTAGCAAATATATGCTTTGTTAATAATACTAGCAAATATATGCTTTTTGTTAATAATACTAGCAAATATATGCTTTGTTAATAATACTAGCAAATATATGCTTTTTGTTAATAATACTAGCAAATATACGCTTTGTTAATAATACTAGCAAAAATATGCTTTGTTAATAATACTAGCAAATATATGCTTTTTGTTAATAATACTAGCAAATATATGCTTTTTGTTAATAATACTAGCAAATATATGCTTTGTTAATAATACTAGCAAATATATGCTTTGTTAATAATACTAGCAAATATATGCTTTGTTAATAATACTAGCAAAAATATGCTTTGTTAATAATACTAGCAAATATATGCTTTGTTAATAATACTAGCAAAAATATGCTTTTTGTTAATAATACTAGCAAATATATGCTTTGTTAATAATACTAGCAAATATATGCTTTGTTAATAATACTAGCAAAAATATGCTTTGTTAATAATACTAGCAAAAATATGCTTTGTTAATAATACTAGCAAATATATGCTTTGTTAATAATACTAGCAAATATATGCTTTGTTAATAATACTAGCAAAAATATGCTTTGTTAATAATACTAGCAAAAATATGCTTTGTTAATAATACTAGCAAATATATGCTTTGTTAATAATACTAGCAAAAATATGCTTTGTTAATAATACTAGCAAAAATATGCTTTGTTAATAATACTAGCAAATATATGCTTTGTTAATAATACTAGCAAAAATATGCTTTGTTAATAATACTAGCAAAAATATGCTTTGTTAATAATACTAGCAAAAATATGCTTTGTTAATAATACTAGCAAAAATATGCTTTGTTAATAATACTAGCAAAAATATGCTTTGTTAATAATACTAGCAAATATATGCTTTGTTAATAATACTAGCAAAAATATGCTTTGTTAATAATACTAGCAAATATATGCTTTGTTAATAATACTAGCAAAAATATGCTTTGTTAATAATACTAGCAAATATATGCTTTGTTAATAATACTAGCAAATATATGCTTTGTTAATAATACTAGCAAATATATGCTTTGTTAATAATACGAGCAAATATATGCTTTGTTAATAATACTAGCAAATATATGCTTTGTTAATAATACTAGCAAATATATGCTTTGTTAATAATACTAGCAAAAATATGCTTTGTTAATAATACTAGCAAATATATGCTTTGTTAATAATACTAGCAAATATATGCTTTGTTAATAATACTAGCAAATATATGCTTTGTTAATAATACTAGCAAATATATGCTTTGTTAATAATACTAGCAAATATATGCTTTGTTAATAATACTAGCAAATATATGCTTTGTTAATAATACTAGCAAATATATGCTTTGTTAATAATACGAGCAAATATATGCTTTGTTAATAATACGAGCAAATATATGCTTTGTTAATAATACTAGCAAATATATGCTTTGTTAATAATACTAGCAAATATATGCTTTGTTAATAATACTAGCAAATATATGCTTTGTTAATAATACTAGCAAATATATGCTTTGTTAATAATACTAGCAAATATATGCTTTGTTAATAATACTAGCAAATATATGCTTTGTTAATAATACTAGCAAATATATGCTTTGTTAATAATACTAGCAAATATATGCTTTGTTAATAATACTAGCAAATATATGCTTTGTTAATAATACTAGCAAATATATGCTTTGTTAATAATACTAGCAAATATATGCTTTGTTAATAATACTAGCAAATATATGCTTTGTTAATAATACTAGCAAATATATGCTTTGTTAATAATACTAGCAAATATATGCTTTGTTAATAATACTAGCAAATATATGCTTTGTTAATAATACTAACAAATATATGCTTTGTTAATAATACTAGCAAATATATGCTTTGTTAATAATACTAACAAATATATGCTTTGTTAATAATACTAGCAAATATATGCTTCATCCTCCGATCGCATATTTTTGCTAGTTGTTTTATTTAATTGCTCAGTAAAATGTTTTTGTTCTATGTTTTTTTGACAAAAAAAGAAAGAAAATCAGTCCATCCTTCATTTAAATAAATAAAACATATTTTTAAAACAAATTTGACCCTTTACGACGTAAAATGTAAAACAAAAAGTCGAGGAAAATATATTTAATACATCTGGAAATTTTAATTATGTAAATTTGAAAGACGTGTGATGTTTGAGGAAGTTTCGGAATGGGTATATATAGGAGTTGATAAGTAGATATAAAAAGAAAGCGATCACAACTAATAACATAGTTTAGTACAATTACTAGTAGTAATAGTAGTTTTGTGATATAGACAGACAGACAGATACAAAATCTGCATTAGTAATAGAAGTGCAATAGTACTATTAATAGAAGTAATAGTATAGTTTGTGCTACAGACATATACCAAATCTCCATTAGTAATATAAGTAAAATAGTACAATTAATAGCAGTAATAATATTGTTTCGGCTTCAGACAGACAGATACCAAATCTTCATTAGTAATACTAGCAAATATACGCTCCCCCCGGTCGCATATTTTTGCTAGGCTGCCACGTCAGAAATGACGCTAGTATGTAATTTGGGTAGAGCTTTTCATCACTACAATTAATTTAAATAATATATTGCACATGATAAGTAACATCATTAATAAAAAGATAAATTAAGTTTGCATTATTTTGGTTTGTAGCAACCGTAAACAGTTTTCGCATTAAAAATAAATGTAAAGAAAATAAAAATTTTAATAAAAATTGAATGTAGTATTTATTATAGTGTTGTAGTAACGAAAGAAAGTTAATAAGAGAAGGGAAAGAAGAAATAATTGTTACTTTATATACGATTCTAAAAACAGTAAAAGGTGTCCCACCACCAAGGTATCGTCTGCTCGCATTTATTTACACCCAATTGTTTTGCGCCAAATCCAGGTCAGAATATAATAAGTAATATTTTATGTCTTTCAAAGTGGAAAAAAGGTGTAAGTAAATTAAAATCAACAATTAAAAAAACAAAATATCGACCCTAACCCTAACGACGGGGTCAAAGTTAGCGCGGGTCATAAAGTGAAAACTAAATTCGTTATAAGGTGTGTGTTTTTTAAATAGTAATTCTTAAATCAATTATTATTTTAATCAAGCAATTTGATTCAGTGAATTTAATGGCTAATAAGATTAAGAAAATAAACAAACTTAGAACGGTTTTAAAAAATAAATAAGAGGAAAATTATCACGGTGAATGCCAGCGTTGTTGTTTACATTTTAAATAACGGCCGTATTAACGCTGGCTGTTTAATCAGTTGTGCCATATTGAATTAACGGAGGGGGGGATGGAAACCACTGATTAAACAGCCAGCGTTAATCCAGTCGTCATAGTTATATTAACTACGTAACGCATTTCATGTATGTATGTATCTGTCTGTCTGTCTAAATTATAATTTATAAGTAAGATTATTAGCGTGAAAAATTGCTTAAATACATGTGGAAATCTGAAGAAAACAATCATGAGTGTATATTTGCGAATAGTAATTTATTAGAAGTTGAAAAGCAATTGATTATGTAAATTGAGAAATGCGCATAGTGTTTACGGCGGTTTTTGTAGTAGTATATAATGAAGCTGGCGGACTTAGTAAATAACGATGCTACTCTGATGGAGTTTCGGCTTCAGACAGACAGACAGACAGGTACATAATCTCCATTATTAATAGATAAGTAAAATAGTACAATTAATAGCAGTAATAATATTGTTTCAGCTTCAGACAGACAGATACCAAATCTCCATTAGTAATAGATGTGTAAACATTAAAACAAGCCACACAAAAATAGTAAAGAAAACCCCAACAAAAACGAATATTAGGAAAATACGTCCATTCACTCTGCGCGTTTAGCAATGAAATTGTTTGTTCAAAATGAAACGTGACAGACCGACTGACGAACAGAGATTATCATAGAGAAGGTTCGTAAGCGTGACAGACATTTCGAGAACGTAAGCTATGACTTGACACGAGTAGGCTCTTTTTTGTTGGGATGAAGTATGACATTTCTTGGTTCTAGAGGTGCAATCTCCCAAGCATTACCTCCACTTTCTTTATGTGCTGATTTATTATGGATCTGTTGAGGCGGCCCTATCAGAGAATTCCGAAGGGTCCGTTCACGGCTACTTTTGTACCAGTCAGATTAGCCCTCTTAGGGGAGCTTGTCTCCCCCAACCTTCCGGCCTTGTGCCACATCTTCCTGCAGTGGGGAGTAAGTAAATAACGTGACAGACTGACCGACGACGGTCAACACTTCAGACGCATGTAAACAAATGGACATTTTTATGTCAAACATAAGCGTGACCGACCAACAGACAAAGCCTTTAAAAGATCGACGAGGACGCATCCAGAAAAAAAGAAAGATGGCGCCATATGAAAATACAGGCGTCCAATAATGGCGGCCGCCAAGTCTCCATATTTTTTTTTCAGTTGAATGTTCGTCTATTGTTCCACTTGATTTTCGTTTTCGATGGAAACGCTTCTCTATTAAAAGACGCGAAAAAATAAAGAATGATTTTCTTTAGACTTAAAAAAACATTGTCCAAGAGAAATCAATAATCTGCATTCATTGATCCTTTCGCCATACTAAACTGCATATATATAATATATATAATATATATCAATTATATATATATATCAATTATATATATATATTATATATAATATATATCATGTATATAATATATATATACATCAATTATATATATAATATATATATATATTATATATAATATATATACACATCAATTATATATATATAATATATATATTATATATAATATATATACAATATATATATGTATATTATATATAATATATATACAATATATATATATATAATATATATACAATATATATATATATGTATACAATATATATATATATATATATATATATATATATATATATATATATATATATATATATTATATGGTGGACTCTCTCCCGTCGATTTCGACGTATGAGTGTCCCGCCAGGGGCTGCCCGCGCGTGAATTTGTAATTGCAAGGGTTGCGCAATCTCTAACAACCGCTCTCCTGAGTCGGCACTGCTTGATTCCAATGGCAAGTAGTAATAAAAGACGACTGGAAACAATGCCGAGATAAGCAGAGAGCATATACAGCACCTGGTATTCCCAAATGGTCACCCATTTAGTACTGGCCAGGCTCGAAGACGCTATATATTATATAATATATAATATATAATATATTATATAATATATATATATATATATATGTATTATATATGATATATATATTATATATGCGCTCCGACTACTAAGTCAAATATGACTTTCGTATTGGAGTTGAAACAGTGTGACAGGCATGGATTGCCTCCTCCCATACTGATGATTGCAGGTTTTGCATGAAACACATGTACATATGGGTTAATTTGAAAATATTGTATATATATATATATATATATATATATATATATATATATATATATATATATATATATATATATATATATTAAACATTACTTAATTTGTCCCGGACCTTACATATAAATGTAAAAAGATAAATATTAATTTAAACAATCTATGTGACTTTTTTAAGGTACTAACCTTCAAATGCCACGTGTCAACATTCGAATCCAATCTGATTATTAGTTTACAAATTACAGTTATTTAAGTGAACTTGCTACTGTTGCATTACCGGTCTATTTGCATAATCGAAAGAATGTGCCGAGAGATCGGGTTTCAATCCTGATACCAGACTCAAAAATGGTACTAGATTGCACTTTGCAAAACACTCAGCCTTTTAAGGTGAAGATCAAGTATAAGTGGAGTACTCTTGGGACAGAAATGACACTCTCTTCTACACCTTAGTGCAGTAGCTAATCAAAAGTGCCCCCGGGTCTCCCTCGACTACGGTCGACCAATTTACTTGTACTTTCTACTTTTTCGTGTTGTAAATTTTCTAAAAAAAAAAAAAAAATTCTAATTTCGTCTGTTGATAAAAAAAAAATTGTTTTCTGATGGAGAAACCACTGTTCACGCTTAGCAATAGCTTCATAAGTGTTATTCGAACACAACGGTTAAGAGACGGTGTTATTTATCTTCCTCCCACAAAGTAAGATGTGACACAAGGTCGGGAAAGTGGGATTTGAAAAACCAGCGCCCGAGAAGGTGAGCACTGCGGCCATTAAAAATTGCCTGGGCAGTCCCGTTGGCATTCCCCGGTAGGGGCGCCTCAGGCGATTAGCAATAAACTAACTCCTTCTCAAAGGGTGAGTAGGCAAAGCCTGGGAGGGTGCACCTCCTAGAACTGCACAGGACGGAAGACAACCAATAGACCGGCGTCTGCTGATTTAAAACGCGGTTGTATAAAAACTAATGGTCGCCTAACTTCTGCAGTTGTACCGGAAAACATTTTTAAAAAAACATTTTTTTTAAAAACATTTAAAAAAAAAATTTTTCAAACATTTTTTAAAAACATTTTTTTAAAAAACATTTTTAAAAAAACATTTTAAAAAAACATTTTTAAAAAAACATTTTTAAAAAAATGTCCACAAAGTCGTTTTAGCTGATGATAAATTAAAGTTGCGTGAGATAGCAGAGGTGTTGAAGATATACTAGAAAGAAGTGTATTCATCATTTTGCATGAACATTTGTCAATGAGAAGACTTAGTTCAAAGTGGGTGCCGCATTTGCTCACAGTCGATCACAAACAACAATGCGTCGACAATTCAGAGCGTTGTTTGCAACTGTTTCGACGCAACAAAAAGGTGTTCTGTGTCAATATGTGACAATGTAAAAAACATGAAACCACCACTTTGGCTCCGATTAAGAAGTGATGTCGGCACCTGGGGCGCATTTTACAAAAAAAAGACATCGACTTGTTAGAGAAGCGTTGGAATCGGTGTATCGCCCTAGAATGAGACTATGTTGATGAATAACATCAAATTTTGCCTAAAAAGTGTTTTTTTTATTAGTTAGGCCAGAGACTATTGAGAAATGTTTATATATATATATATATATATATATATATATATATATATATATATATATATATATATAACTTCTTTGTGATATAGCAGGAAAAATCCCAGCGGAGTGCTCGATTATTTGAGAATTAAAGTTAAAAATTAAAAATCAAGAGCGTAATATTCATTTATTTTGGTACAGAAAAATTAGTACAACATTCGTACCGTCGGTTTCAAGCATCCGGCTCTCTTCAGCTTCTGTTGTCATCTCTTGAAACCGACGGTACGAATGTTGTACTAATTTTTCTGTATCAAAATATATATATATATATATATATATATATATATATATGTGTGTGTGTGGGGGGGGTGTGGGTGTGGGTGTGCGTGTGTGTGTGTGTGTTAGCATATACTATTAGTACCTTTTAATTAGCACTCTCGTCAAGAAAATTTAGCTCGATTGTTGTCATCCACTAACAACGGATCATATATTAATAGGTTTGGTTCAATTTCTATTCCAATAACCATGTTTTTGTTTTTTTTTGGGGGGGGGGGTATTTTTAGTATTTTATTTCTTTAGTTTTATTTTTTCGCATTTTCAAAAAACATAACATTCCTGTGAGATGTATATTTTACGATTCGTTTCTCTTGTGGTGTGCCAACCAAAATTATTATCGTCTCAAGATCATCAGAAAAATCCACAAGACTTTTCAATTTGAGAACTTTTCTTCTTTGTGGATTTTGACGATGATCTGTGTGATAACTCCTAGTGAGTACAAAAAAAAAAAATAATAAAAAAAATAATAATAATAATAATAATAATAATAATAATAATAATAATAATAATAAAAAGAAGAAGAAGAAGAAGAACAACAACAACAACAACAACAGCAGAAGATGATTTCCGATTTAATCACCAAAAATAAAAGAGGGTAGGTTGTAAAGTCTTTCGATAAAAAATGCCACTTACCTCTCATGTTTTTCTGAACTCCGCGAATCCTCCTCGGTGGGGAGATAATCACCACTCTCCGATCTGTGAAGACAAGAAAAACAAAATGGTGAGTCCCCAAAAAGCAGATATGAGAATGTTCTAAAACTTCATTGTGACGGAGCGTCCGTGATAAAAAATGTGAAGAAACAATTTAGAAATTTCATCAGATTAGAAGAAAAAGCCATGAAAACTATTGTACGCAGACACATATCCCCAAAATATTGTACGCAGACACATATCCCCAAAATATTGTACGCAGACACATATCCCCAAAATATTGTACGCAGACACATATCCCCAAAATATTGTACGCAGACACATATCCCCAATTAACAATAATAATAAAATAAGACTTATTATTTACTATAAGAAATTTAAAACCTAAACTCTTGTAGGAAAATACAACTCTTCCCAAACTAAAAAACCACTAGAAACAACCAATATTATTTATAAGTTTAAATGCCGTTTGGGAGAATGTAACTCCCATAATAATAATAATAAAGCTAATAGCTACATTGGTTTTACTACAACTACCCTATCTCGACGCCTCACCATGCATTTTGTAAACTCTAGTTCAATTTACCAACATATACAAAAAAATGTCTGCCCTCCTTCTGATTTAAGACAAATTCTAGTTAATAACACTAAAATAATACATTCCGAAACCAATTTAAAAAGATTAAAAATACTGGAAGCTATCTACATAAAAACCCAACAACCTACAATTAATAACATCACGTTTGAAACCAATGACAACATTTTAAAATGCTTAACGTAATGCGATTTGATTCTATGATGACACTCCGGCGTCGATGTATTTAAATTGTAAACATCTTTCCTGGAACAATGCGAAAACGTTATTTTACGTGCGCGTTTCTCCGCTGTTTTTTTTTTTTTTAATTCTCTTCTTTCTCCAGCTTAGTTGTTCATTTGCTTTTGACACCCGAGGATGATTTGACGAAAAATCGAAAACGTCCATGATACCTATGGAACATTTATTATTATTTTTGATTTTAATACAAAAAGAGACAATTAGAAAAATTGAAAAATTCAGAAAAGTATAATTAAACAGACGAATTCTGTTATTTTTAACAATGTTTGCATAGTAAGTTATGAATAATATTTACGGCAAATCGATACATAAAATATTATATTTCCTTATAACATTTTATGTGGATACATGAAATAATATATATATATATATATATATATATATATATATATATATATATATATATGTATATATATATATAGATCTATGTGTATATATATATAGATCTATGTATATATATATAGATATATGTATATATATAGATATATGTATATATATATCTATAGATATATGTATATATATATGTATGTATATATATCTATGTATATATATATATGTATGTATATATATCTTTCTATGTATATATATATATATCTATGTATATATATATCTATGTATATATATCTATCTATGTATGTATATATATATGTATGTATATATATATATATGTATGTATATATATATATATATCTATGTATATATATATATATATATCTATGTATATATATATATCTATGTATATATATATATATATATATATATATGTATATATATATATATATATATATATATATATATGTATATATATATCTATATATATATGTATATATATATGTATATATATATATATATATATATCTATATATATATATATATATATATATATATATATATATATATATATATATATATATATATATTTGTGGAATCGTAAACTTATTCAAACAGGCATCATGCTATTTCAAGACCTGAAGATCGTGAGCTCCTAAAAACTGCTCTCGTGAAACAAAATCAATTTTGTAGTCAAAATGAAATAAATTATCATTTATATTTATATTTCTGCTCTATATTTTTATTGAGCACTCTCATAAACCCGGTTTAATTCCCCTGGATTTATACCCTGTGGATTTATACCATACTCGGATTATATATATATATATATATATATATATATATATATATATATATATATATATATATATATATATTTATATATATATATTAGATTATTAATGTGAGATGATATATAATTACTTCAACAATCAGACAACGCTGCAACCCACAAAAAAAAATCATGAAAGCCACAATTTGGAAGTCCTAGACTCGAGTTGCGCTATCCTTTGGGCTCATCAGTAGAACATATCCGAACTCGCATGCAAGGTTTCGAATCCTAAGTTTGGATATGTACTACTGATGAGGGCAAAACTCGAGTCTAGAACTCCAGGTCTGTGGCTTTCATGGTTTTTGTGGGCTGCGGCGTTGTCTGATTGTGGAAATAACTTATGAGGCATCCGTAGACAGACACGTTGCGCTGTACCACAGCTCTTCGGTGTGGCTATACATGCAAGTGCTTAAAGCTAAGATTGAAACGCGGTTGTTGTGTTTCCGACTGTCCGACTTTTATTCTATCGCGCCATCGGCACAAACGACAACAAGAAAACTTATATGAACAACATCAATAGTCAAGGAGCCGGCACAGCTTATGTGAATGTGTTCTTACTAGTCGGCGATAAGTCCTCGACATCAGCAAACTGTTGGACTGAAGTATGGCTTTGTTCAGTCTCAGAAGGTCCATCATCCCAGGCTTTACCTTCTCTTTGAGAAGAGGTTTGTTTATTGCTAATTACCTGGAGCGCCCGTACCGGGGAATGCCGATGGGGCTGCTCAGGCATTTTTGTGGGTCAGGGCGCGCTAATCATAGTGCGTGGCGTTTCAAAACCATAACTGACCTTGTGTCAAACCCCCTGGAGAGGAGGTAAATAAAATACTGTTATATTGTTTGGGTTAGGGTTACTATTATGGTTAGGGTAAGGATTAGGGTTAGGGTTAGTAAAAATAAGGGTTAGGGTTAGTAAAAATAAGGGTTAGGGTTAGTAAAAATAAGGATTAGGGTTAGGGTTAGTAAAAATAAGGGTTAGGGTTAGTAAAAATAAGGATTAGGGTTAGGGTTAGTAAAAATAAGGGTTAGGGTTAGTAAAAATAAGGATTAGGGTTAGGGTTAGTAAAAATAAGGGTTAGGGTTAGTAAAAATAAGGATTAGGGTTAGGGTTAGTAAAAATAAGGGTTAGGGTTAGTAAAAATAAGGATTAGGGTTAGGGTTAGTAAAAATAAGGGTTAGGGTTAGTAAAAATAAGGATTAGGGTTAGGGTTAGTAAAAATAAGGGTTAGGGTTAGTAAAAATAAGGATTAGTGTTAGGGTTAGTAAAAATAAGGGTTAGGGTTAGTAAAAATAAGGGTTAGGGTTAGGGTTAGGGTAAGGGTTAGGGTTAGGGTTAGTAAAAATAAGGGTTAGGGTTAGTAAAAATAAGGGTTAGGGTTAGGGTTAGTAAAAATAAGGGTTAGGGTTAGTAAAAATAAGGATTAGGGTTAGGGTTAGTAAAAATAAGGGTTAGGGTTAGTAAAAATAAGGATTAGGGTTAGGGTTAGTAAAAATAAGGGTTAGGGTTAGTAAAAATAAGGATTAGGGTTAGGGTTAGTAAAAATAAGGGTTAGGGTTAGTAAAAATAAGGATTAGGGTTAGGGTTAGTAAAAATAAGGGTTAGGGTTAGTAAAAATAAGGATTAGGGTTAGGGTTAGTAAAAATAAGGGTTAGGGTTAGTAAAAATAAGGATTAGGGTTAGGGTTAGTAAAAATAAGGGTTAGGGTTAGTAAAAATAAGGATTAGGGTTAGGGTTAGTAAAAATAAGGGTTAGGGTTAGTAAAAATAAGGATTAGGGTTAGGGTTAGTAAAAATAAGGGTTAGGGTTAGTAAAAATAAGGATTAGGGTTAGGGTTAGTAAAAATAAGGGTTAGGGTTAGTAAAAATAAGGATTAGGGTTAGGGTTAGTAAAAATAAGGGTTAGGGTTAGTAAAAATAAGGATTAGGGTTAGGGTTAGTAAAAATAAGGGTTAGGGTTAGTAAAAATAAGGATTAGGGTTAGGGTTAGTAAAAATAAGGGTTAGGGTTAGTAAAAATAAGGATTAGGGTTAGGGTTAGTAAAAATAAGGGTTAGGGTTAGTAAAAATAAGGGTTAGGGTTAGGGTTAGGGTTAGGGTAAGGGTTAGGGTTAGGGTTAGTAAAAATAAGGGTTAGGGTTAGTAAAAATAAGGGTTAGGGTTAGTAAAAATAAGGGTTAGGGTTAGGGTTAGTAAAATAGTAAAAATAAGGGTTAGGATTAGGGTTAGTAAAAATAAGGATTAGGGTTAGTAAAAGTAAGGGTTAGGGTTAGTAAAAATAAGGGTTAGGGTTAGTACAAATAAAGATTAGGGTTAGTAAAAATAAGGATTAGGGTTAGTAAAAATAAGGGTTAGGGTTAAGGTTAGAGTAAGGGTTAGGGTTAGGGTAAGGGTTAGGGTTAGTAAAAATAAAGATTAGGGTTAGAGTTAGCGTAAGGGTTAGGGTAAGGGTTAGGGTTAAGGTTAGTAAAAATAAGGGTTATGGTTAGGGTTAGGGTTAGGGTAAGGGTTAGGGTTAAGGTTAGTAAAAAATAAGGGTTATGGTTAGGGTTAGGGTTAGTAAAAATAAGGGTTGGTTATTTGATGGATCTGGGAAGATAGAAACAATTCACTGAAGGAAAAATGAGACCCAGACGGGATTCGAACAGTTTCGTAGGAACAGATCCGAATCTTTCACGGAGTTTCTTTTTCTTTTTTTATGAATTGTTTTATGTTCCTATTTCCTTGCCTCCCCACGAGGGCAAAGTTAGACACAAAGTCGGTTTTTTAATGTGGGGAAAATCCAGTTTCCCCAAAAAGGGAACTCTGGATTAAAACAAGAATAAAAATTGCCTCCGTCTAGAAGGACTTCTCGTTCACTGACCGAGGACAGAATAGACTGTATAGCATCAGAACAGATACTGCACTTTGTTCCCGGCCAAAAGGCCAAGAAAGAGTTTTATTTTTCTATGTCCCCAGACCCGTAGAATAACTACCCGTTTATTTAATAACTGTAAAACTTACGCAAACACAAATATAAATGTAAAAAAATAACAGCGTTAAATCTAGAATGTATAACTTCGATTTCCGTTTGAATATCCGGTAACTCCCCTTCCTACACCCCACACACTCACACACACGCAAACAGACCCACAGACGCGCACACACACGCGCGCTCACACACATATAGACACACACGCGCACACAGATTCCCACACAGACACAGAGAGTTTGAATTACCTACTGGAGAGTTTGAATTACTTTCTAGACACCATCCTCGAGTGTCTTCGGTCTCTCTGTACAAGGGTTTGTCAGGACAACCTGGCATGAGGATACTTCACCCTACAAGTAAACCTGACCAAATATTCAAAATAACATAGTATTCGAAGCCCAAATAAGATCCCCTTGACACGGCTATACATTGGCTCATACGAGGAATGGTGCATCTTCTCCAAGTAATGTTACCTGAAGTAACAGCACTTAGCTGGATATTCCACCAGACTAGATGAATTCTGGTCTTGGAATCCGGTAAGACCAAGAGACTACAAGAAAGATATACTATGGGATAGTTTACTGGTCAAACAAACCTCTTTACTAAGCCAATGTTTTACAAGTAAAAGAGAACTTTAATGGAATATTCGAATATCTATGTATTTCATATAGAGATCAAGTGTTAGCTCCAGGAAGGGGCCCCTTGATTTCTGAGAACTTCGAATGAAGTAAAAATGAATCAACAGAGAACACAGAGACGCACGCGCACGCGTTGAAATAATCTTATTTATCTTCGTATCTGTTTTTTCAATCATTATCCCCATGTCCACTGCAATGATAATCATTCCAAATCTCCGGCTGTGTCCCTCGCGAGCAAAATACATACACATCAAGACGCAAACCGATAGTTTTGTTCGTTTTTTCGCGCCCCTACACACCAGCTTCTCGGGCCCCATTCTTTTTATTGTTGGTGTTTTAATGACATTTTAACTGCTTGCTCTCCTGATGATATGCGCGCCCATGTTCGACAAACTCATCGTCGCTAGCGGTAAAAAGAAACACCGGCCTGTCCGAAGGGCCGATATGCAAACGAGATCGGGAAGAACAAACACATCAGACGGACACACCCCCAGGCCCCGCCTAACTCATGTCGGCAGCCACTTACGAACCTACCCAAACTCTCATAAGAATTGAAACTCGTGTGTTTCTTTCATGACTTTCTCCCGCAAGCATCTCTTTTTATATAAAGTTAGATCTATATATATGTTTATATATTCGTATGTAAGATTCGATCCTAAACTAATTAACCGATCATTATATATTCTGTAACACAGTTGCTATGCGTAAGGGGTCGTAATGTGGGCTAATTTAATTTGCAATATAATGCACAGAAGCAATGAGGGGGTGGATCTCTTCATGAAATCTAGATACCTTCGCTTTTTATGAAATTTTAGTAGCTAGTAAATATTCCCCAAATATCAGTTTCGTTGGGGTATTTTAAGGGCTTTTAGGTGGCATAATATAAGCACGACCTCCCATTTGAAAATTAAAATATTTCAGATTTGCATTAAGTTTGGTCCATAGTCAATTAAGCAAGATTTTCCCGAATTTCAATTTCTTCTTAAGATCCCTTAAGCTTAAGTCTTAAATTTGAGACATTTTTTACAATCAAAATTTCTAGTTTATTTATAATAATCAGAAATTAATAGTAAAAAGTAATGGATAATTCAAATTACTTTTATTTTGTCTCCATCTCTCCTGAATAATAAAACAGTCTGATCTTAGATAGTAAAAGGGTTGGGGGGTACGAGAGACGACACGTGATCTGATTGATCGAGAAGGACCACGTGTCGGTAAAGAGGATAGATTTGAAAGGATCAGAGATAGCTTGGGAGAGTTATGTGTTGGGGATGAATAATAGGAATTAATGTTAGATTTTTAAAATATGTTTAAGTTGCTTGGAACACGGTCGAGGTAAATGGGCGTGTGAAGCGTTTTAGAGCGTTTGATGCACTAGTTTTATTGCCTGCTCCAACTGATTTGGAAGCGGAATAATCAAGTCCACTTTATATAGTAGATAATCAGACATTGGTAGTAAAAGGTAATGGATAGTTCAAATTACTTCGAATTTTTTTCTCCGTCCCTCCTGACTATTAACACAGTCTGATCTTAGAGAGAGAAAGAGTTGGGCGTACGAGAGACGACACGTGATCTGATTGACCGAGAAGGACCGCGTGTCGGTAGAGAGGATAGATTTGTAATAATCTGGTTAAGCTGGTTAACAATGGCGATATACGAATGGCCGTGTGCAGTCTTCTATCAAAATGGCTGCTGAGAAAAAATGCTATGAAAAGTCCCTAAGAATTTGTTATGCAACAAACCACCCGGCCGGGGATATTCATCTGCAGAATAAAATATATTAATATTGTGAATATTCAACGTGTCCATGTATTTCGATTCACCCTAAGCCAAACTGTTATAACCAATCACTGTGGAGTGTAAAATAAGCGGGAAAATGAAAGAAAGAAAGAATCGACGACAGAATATTATGCTGACTTGCCAGGCCGAGAGCAGGTTCGAAGTTTCGAAATTTCGAAGTTTCGAGTCTGCTCTCGGCCTGCCGACCCAACAGGTTATCCGATAAATCTTCCCGATGTTTCGGATATGTCCAAAATAACTTTTTTTTTATTTGGTAGCTTAAACAGATTATTTAGAATATTATAGCAACAAATTAAATGTTTAGATTAACTTTTTAACGTGTAAATGTAAATCCAATAACGATATTTTATCAAATGTTCAATAATGTATTTATTGAATTAATATCTATTAAATGTTTATTATTAATATGAATTATTCATTAATTAATATTTATTAAATATTTATTATTTAATATTAATTATTTATCAATTAATATTTATTAAATATTTATTATTTAATATTAATTATTCATTAAATATTTATCATTTTATATTAATTATTTATTAATTAATATTTATTAAATATTTATTATTTAATATTAATTAATACTGATTATTTATTAATTAATATTAATTATTTATCAATTAATATTAATTATTTATCAATTAATATTAATTATTTATTAATTAATATTGATTATTTATTAATTAATACTGATTATTTATTAATAAATATTAATTATTAATTAATTAATATTAATTATTTATTAATTAACATTGATTATTTATTAATTAATATTGATTATTTATCAATTAATATTGATTATTTATTAATATATATTGATTATTTATTATTTAATATTAATTATTTATTAATTACTATTAATTATTTATCAATTAATATTAATTATTTATTAATTGATATTAATTATTTATTAATTAATATTGATTATTTATTAATTAATATTGATTATTTATTAATTAATATTGATTATTTATTAATTAATATTGATTATTTATTAATTAATATTGATTATTTATTAATTGATATTAATTATTTATTAATTGATATTGATTATTTATTAAT
>OY744538.1:8339657-8349657 GCA_963556195.1 Sepiola atlantica
AAACATTTTTTAAATAAATATTTATTATTATTATCTAAAAACATCGATGTTTCCTGATTATGCAATCTTCAGTGTAAGAGATATGAATTCTTGCCGATCGGAGGGCACGAACCCGGTTTCAATGTAACCACTAACTTGTAGTCATGTATATATATATATATATATATATATATATATATATATATATATATATATATATATTATACATATATATACACACATATATATAATACTTATATATAAACGCACACATATATATAATACTTATATATAAACACAAACACACACACACACACACACACATATATATATATTATACATATATATACACACATATATATATAATACTTATATATAAACGCACACATATATAATACTTATATATAAACACAAACACACACATATATATAATAATTATATATAAACACAAACACATATATATATATATATATATATATATATATATATATATATATATATATATATATTATACATACTAGCAAATATATGTTCCCTCCGGTCGCATATTTTTACTACGCTGCCGTGTCATAAATGAACGCTCACCCGTAAACCGATGGAGCCCCTGTCATATTTCTTGGGTGGTTAGATATTGATTTTCTTTGTTTCCGACCAAGAATATTTTTAGTTAAAAATAAATTTTAAAAAAATTTCGACCCCACCCCAGTTTTTTTTAACCTCCCCCCATGCATAGTAATATTTTTAGTTAAGAAAAGAAAAAAAAATTTTGACCTCTCCCCCATTTTTTAAAAATCCTCCCCCATACATATGTGTGTGTTTTTGTTAAATGACCTATTTTTAATTAAACAATTCGATTCTAAAATCAGTTATGTAGTTTTCCAGTGCAATGTGTTATTTTTTTTGTTGACAGAAAAGAAAAAAATACACGTCTTTTATTTTAATAAATAAAACACGGAATAATAAAAACAGTTTGCAAATAAAAGCTTTACAGCGTAAAAGGTAAAACCGAAAACAGAAGCACATATTGTTGGATTTTCGTGGATGTACGCGAAACGAATCGTGAAGTTATATGGATCTTTTTTAGAATTGAATAAAGAAATGGTCATTGGAATTTGGTAGCTTATTATTTATATATGCTCTGTTCGTAAAAATGAATATCCGTCGAGCTTTTACTTTGAAAGCTCTACACATAAATATATATATATATATATATATATATGTGTGTGTGTGTGTGTGTGTGTATTTATAATCTGCCTCTGATCTGATGGTATAATCAGGCATACTTTTATGAGTTCAAAGGACTCCAGTTGAGTTTCAATTCATGACGAAAATCGATTAGAATTTATAAGACCAATAAAGCAAAACCCGTTTACTGATCGATATTGGAAATATTTCAGTGGCAATATCGACTTCTGAAACGCATTATTGATATGGTTTGTCGGTCGGTCGGTTTGTCACGCTCCGTTTTTAGAGAGGTGATTCGCCACCGGTCGGTTCAAAATAAAAATAAAACCTCGGTCGGTCGGTTTGTCACGCTCCGTTTTTAGAGAGGTGATTCGCCACCGGTCGGTTCAAAATAAAAATAAAACCTCGGTCAGTCGGTTTGTCACGCTCCGTTTATAGAGAGGTGATTCGCCACCGGTCGGTTCAAAATAAAAAAAAACCTCGGTCGGTCGGTCTGTCACTCCTAAGTTTTTTATAGTTCTTCGTGAAAATTCAAATACATCCGATTTTTATCAAATTGTAACAATAGGTATTAGACAGCTATTAATAAATATTTTCTAAATTTAAGTTTTTTTTAAGCATTTAAAATGCTTTTAGAGGGTATAACATGGGCACAACCACCTATTTGAAAATTAAAATATTTCAGATTTACATTAAATTTGATCCATAACTATTAGACACCAATTAAGCAAGATTCCTTGAACTTCAATTTCTTCTTGGTTAACCGAAGCGAAATTGCTTCAGCAAAAAAGTTGAATAGCATCAATATCTCTTAAGCAAGAATCTCTGACTTTCAATTTCTTCTCAAGACCCCTTAAGCTTAAGCCTTAGATTTGTGATATCTTCTAAAATCAAAATCAAACTATAAGTATGTAAACCGGTGGCATTTAACGTTGTGTCGTGGGTCATTCTTCGAGCGCTTTCGGTCTCTCGACCGTCTTCAGGGGGTTGTGTCTTATCGTTACTAAAAGCCGTTATTCATGGTTTTATTATTGATTATATATTAATTTACATATATATATATATATATATATATATATATATATATATATATATATATATATATATATAATAAGTAATAAATAAGTAAGTAAGATACTAAAAGTAAACTTTTAGTAGAAAGAACCTATAGTGAAATGGTAAAAGCTCAATATACTAGATAGAGCAATTATAAAGAAAGATTGTCGAAGAGTGATAAACATGCACGGATGTCCAAATTTATTTCAAACTTCAAATGTTCAATGCAAGTATATTATGTAATAAAATTAGGTTTACACGTTTATAGCTCTTTCCTTAAGCCAAGGCTTTTCAAAGATCGAAATCTTATTATCAGAGGAATTTTACAGATAGTTGGACAATTACCACCTGGACAAACCCAATAGTTTTTTACTCGAACTTTTTTTTCACCCATCTTTTTCTTAATATTTTTTTAAAATGCTGAACTTTGGCTTTTCTATTGCCAACTTATCTATCTGTAAAATTCCTCTGATGATAAGATTTCGATCTAAGAAAAGCCTTGGCTTAAGGAAAGAGCTATGAACGTATAAACATAATTTTATTACAGAATATACCTTGCATTGAACATTTGAAGTGTGAAATAAATTTGGACATCCGTGCATGTTTATCACTCTTCGAAATCTTTATATATATATATATATATATATATATATATATATATATATATATATATATATATATATATATATATATATATATATAAATACATTTTTCGTGGTACAACATTTAATTACAGAAAGGAAAACAGACGTTTGTGACATTTTTGGGGGGTGGAATGAAATTGAAAAAGTATAAAAACGAGAGGAAATAATTTTAAAAAATTCATGAATAAACTGAGCCGGCTTTCGTCCACACTCATCAGAGTATCAACGTGGAAGTAATTCAATACGACTAAAAACTTTTAAAAAGTAGAATGAAAACCAGTGACAAGTTTTGGAGAAAAAAAAATGGGGGGGGGGTCACAAGTTGATCACATTGACCCCCCCCCCACATTTTTATTTTCTCCTAAACTGGTTTTCACTTTACTTTTTAAAGTTTTTTGCTGTAAATATATATATATATATATATATATATATATATATATATATATATATATATATATATATATATATATATATATATATCTTTATCTATTTATTTATGTTTTTATTATAATTATTATTATGATTATTATTATTATTATTATTATTATTATTATTATTATTATTGTTATTATTGTTATTGTTATTGTTATTATTGTTATTGTTATTGTTATTGTGATGATGATGATGATGATGATGATGATGATGATGATGATGATGATGATGATGATGATGATGATGATGATGATGATGATGTATTAATTGATAAAGACTGATAGGGCGTTTGTATCGGTGGTGAATGCTGGGTGCAATACTCCACCGGTTAACACCTGAGAACCGCAGAATTGCTCGCCGCGTCGAGAGATTGACACGAAAGATCGTGAAAAGAGAGAGCTCCGTGCTCTTCAATGAAGTTTGCATAAACAATACACATATATATATGTACGAAAACCATACAAAGTTTGTTGGAGTCTAGCAGTAGTTCTAGATGTTGTTCTCATGAAACTTTTTACGAAGAATACTCCTTCTTGTACGTTTAGTATAACTTTCTGAACGTTGTTTGTTTTTTTTTTGAAAATGTATTTGTTGGCCATGAAATGGAAACGAGGCCCGAGCTTTGTATTTCATTAAACTTTCAGTTCATACTGTACTCACTGTCCACGGCTTAAACGCTTCAGAGTAATCTCTATAGTGTAAGCGGGTGCCTAGATACCCTTGTGATGGGCAACCGTGACCCCGGCGTGTGACCCCGGCGTGTGACCCCGGCGTGTGACCCCGGCGCGTGACCCCGACGTCTCTATCGGCGGAGGTGAAATCTAATGGCCCACTTTGCGTGGACTCTATTTTCGCATTTCTCGTAACATCAACCCGAACGAAATCAGATCACGTAGGAGACCGTGCCGAGCAATGCATTGAATATGCGTCTGATAAACATCCACCCACTTTCCATTGGTGTTACGGGCTGCCACAGTTGTGTCTATCAGAAAAGGTTGGCGGATTTAAGAACGCGTGTTCTCGTGGCTGAACCCGTCTGCATGACTTTAAAGACAACAAGTTGAATCACTCGGCTATCGAAGGTTATGACAATGCTCGAAAAAGAAACATCATCGCTTACATCTTATATCGGCTACGAGTGTCGCGACGCTAAGGTAAGGTTTCTGATACGGTTGGTCACAGTTAGAAGTGGTCTGGCTTTCGGATTTCGAATCTCAGCGTGAAAACACTTGTAACATCTAGCCACATCAGAGAACCGTAATACATCAAAACAGCTGTCTGTGGATGACTATATATATATATGTGTATATATATATGTATATATATATGTATACATACGTATATATATATATATATATATGTATATATATGTATATATGTGTATATATGTATATATATGTGTATATATATGTATATAAGTAGATATATATATATATATATGTATATGTATATATATGTGTATATATATGTATATATATGTATATATGTATGTATATATATATGTATGTATATGCGTATATATATGTGTGTACATATGTATATATATGTATATATATGTATATATGTATGTATATATATATATCTATATATATATGTATATATATATGTGTGTATATATGTATATATATATATATTTATGTATATATGTATATATACGCATATATATGTATATGTTTAGCCCATGAAGACTTTTTAACATGGCTAGTATTCCCCACCTCACGAATCAATGAGCTTGTTGCATTCACGAATGAACCCTCTATTGGACTGTTTACCCTTTGGAGTCTTTCTATTTTGGCCGCACCTGAAGAGGTTGGTTTCTGGAGTTTAACTTTGAAACCTCTCATTTTATTTCTCGTGCCTTCTAACGACCTACCTACAAATCACTTTCTCCGCTGGACTTTTTGACCCCGGATTTTTTTGCAATCGGACACTGGCTTGCATTCGGGCAGCTTTTTGGCTTTGTTTTAGTTTCCCCCACAATCTTTATTTTAATTTTTCAAATTTTAAATCTTGGCTTTTGCCAACTTATCTATCCCAGCAATTTCCTCTGATGATAAGATTTTGATCTTTGAAAAGCCTGGCTTAAGGAAAAAATTAATTAAATAAATTGCTTTTTTTGCGGAATATACCTTGCATTGAACAACTGAATTGAAATAAGATCTGCCTCCGTCGCTTTTCTAATTCCTTTTCATATTTCTACCATTCTATCTGCTCTATCCAGTATATTGAGCTGTATACTTTTCACAATAGGTTTTACCTTTCCTAAAAGTTCGCTTTAAGTTCTCCACTTATATATATATATATATATATATATATATATATATGAGAGAGAGAGAAAGAGAGGGAGAGAGAGAGAGGGGGGAAGAGGGATGGAGAGAGATATGAGAGAGAGCAATTTGATTTATTGCAAAGTAAAACAGTCGATCGATATAGCCAATCCAGAAGTGCTCGGTACTTAAATAATTATTACTGAAGTCTACTACATATATGTGCCTCTAATTTTAGTGTACCTTATTCTCCATTCTAAGTAAGTAAGTCACAATCTCCCTTTCATCTTAAGATTCAAGAAACCGCTTACATTAAGTCTTTGCAGCTTTCTCTTTGCAAGCATTATATTACGTTAAGTAAAGGTTTCGGTCTTTGGATCGCCTAAAAGCCAATTTATTATTTAATTGATACAACAAATATTTTTTTTAGAGTGTGTGGGTTGTGTGGGTGGGAGTTGTAGGGGTTGTGTGTGTCTTGGTTTTGATATTAAGTTTTATGGGGTATATAGAGGGGTTGTTAGGGTATTTCTGTACCTTCACAACACACTGCACGCATTTCTATAAGCAGCTCAATAGTTTTGTTTTAACATTCATTGGAATTCACCAGAAAGTAGTGCATATCCATTACCCCAGGGGTTAGGGTTAGGGTTAGGGTTAGGGTTTGGGTTAGAGTTAACTTATCTACTTTGAAGCGAGTAGTCAGAATTATTATGTGGGCGACCGCATATCGTTTACACAAAGCTTTCAGAGTTGTGTCATCTATCAAGTATTCGTCGTTGAAGAACGTTTACCGAAGCGATCGTAACATTGCAAGATAAAATAACGAATCTAAATAAGATGACAACAATGGGTAACAAAAGGTGCATCAGCCTCGCGTAAATTCGTGTCTTCTGCGGAATATCAACCCTTTTTTACGTTACTTTATGCCCAAAACGCAATACCGATTATAAAGTATTCATTGGCGCGTTAAGGTTGTTTATCTTACGGCATATCAACTCTTTTCGGGGCTATTTTTTGTCCAAACATAATATCTATTGTAAAGGATTCGGACATTTTTGGGGGGTTTATTGTATTTGTTGTATTGTATGTATGGATGCATGGAGCAACGGATAAAGGTGCTAAGTAAAATCAGTTCTAAGTGACCGGAGGTTGAAGGTCCAATCCTCTCTACAGGCGATAACAAAGAATAACATCAAAATTACTTACGTAAGACTTCCATCCGGTCATATTTGACGGGACGAGGACAATCTAACCCCGTGAATTAAATAAAGGATTCAGTTCGAAATTTTGCAATAAGATGCACCTGAAGAAAGTCGGAGGTTACGTCGGCCGAAACGTTGTTAAAATAACATCCAAGATGAGAATAGTAGTCCGAATAATCCAAATAATAGCTAAAGTATACTATTATTTGATTGGTTAGGTTTTTCTGTTTTGTGGCATATCAACACTTTTTGTGATTATTTACAACCTAAAAACGTTACTATTAATAATGCCATAGTCAGTGATTGGCTGGGATTGTCTATTGAACCCTTTTTTTGTTATTTAATGACAAAACACAAAAAAACACTAGGTGCCAGTGTATAATGGAACGCAATAGTTCTGACTGGGTTCGAACCCGACCTCACCAAGTTTGTAGTTCGCGTTAGCATCAACTGAAAACATTTTTAAAATCTTAACTTTTTTATAAAATCCCTCTTCTACACTTGTGGCATCTAGAAATCATTATTGTAATATGTTTCATTGTGGATATTTCTTTGGCGACAAAATGCTGTCTAACCAATCCTTCTTAAAATGTGAAAATCCTCCACTCTATAATTAATTTTAATGTATATTTTATTGTATGTTAAGATATGTATATATTCATCACGTTAAACAAAAGTTAGCGGGTAAAAAACATGGCTTACGTCTAAAAGTTTCCTATATTTTGATTTGTCATTCGAATTAATTTTTAAATATAGGTGCAACCCCTGTATAGAGGAAAATATGAGAATTATAAGATACGAAGTATTAAGTGGGCGGATCGAGGTAATTTCACGATGCTGACACAGAAATAAATTTAGAATAACATAGCGGTACGTATACCAGAAATTCCCTCTTCTAAATAAGACGGTTATAGTCTTATTTAGAAGAGGGAATATCTGGTATACGTACCGCTATGTTATTCTAAATTTATTTCTGTGTCGGCACCGCGAAATTACCTCGATCTGCCGACTTAATATTTCGTATCTTATAATTCTCATATTTTCCTCTATTCAAAGGTTGCAGCTTTGATTAAAACTGTTATGGGTTTAAAATTACCCTTGTTCACTGTTTAAAAAAGGTTGTTTGATGTTTTAGCGTAAATTTGAAAATGGGTGTCTGTGATTGCAGTATATTTGTTCAAGTTTCCGAAAGAAACTTCAATATAGATTTAGTTCTTATACACGAAAAATACATCTACATATATACTATATAAAAAATACAATGAAAGCAAATAAAAAAGAAAAAAGAAAAAATAATAATATAGGTAATTCACAACAAACAACATCCGCAGAAACAGATCACACTGCTAGCAATCAAGGCAAATCCTCTTTTTCATATTTCTAGTCCAAGGCGTTTTTCAATCCTAAAGATATTAAATCCGAATATTACAGACTTAGAAGTTGTATACGCCGACTATATATATATATATATATATATATATATATATATATATATATATATATATATATATATATATATATGTGTGTGTGTGTGTGTGTGTGTTCGTGAGAAGCCCAGCGATTGGCTAAGAGAACAACAAAGAATCTGATTGGTTAACTAGCTAGCCGTGTATATAAAAACACCCGGCAAAAATAACTCCATGCATTTTAGCCTGAAGATTCCCCCCGGGGATGAAACGTGGGAGCCTCTGTGTAGCTTAAGTGACATAAATATATTTTCATAACTTACTACCTGGCTCTACTTACGTATCGAGCACTGTTGAAGTAAATACTGAACATTGATACATAAAAAATTATATCTCCTTATAAAATTTTATGTGGATACATGAAATAGTAACAATTATATATATATATATAATTTATTTAGATACTGTATATTACATATTTCAGCAATGTATCGCAGTTTCATCCAAAAGGGCAGATTTAGACATTTAGATGAAATCGCGGTACATTGCTGAAATATGTAATATACAGTATCTAAATAAATTATATTAGCTCTCTTATATGATCGAGCACTTTATTTGATTTCTTTTCATATACAACCTGACACACACTATATATATATATATATATATATATATATATATATATATATATATATATATATATATATATATATATATATATATATATGACTTGCGTGTATTTCGGCAGCATTTTCTCATTCATGCAAACATTGTTAAAAATAAAAGGCATTTAAACTTATCAATAACATTGTTTTTTTCTACCCTATCTCGCCGCCTCATCATGTATCTTGTAAACTCTAGCTCAATTTACCAACATCTTTTTAAAAATTCTCTTCTTTCTCCAGCTTTTTTGTTCATTTGCTCTTGACACCTGATGATGATTTGACGAAGAATCGAAAACGTTCGTGAAACCTATGGAACATTTATTAATTTTTTTCAATATCCGAAAAATTGAAAAAATAAAAAAGGTATAATTAAACAGACGAATTCTGTTATTTTAAAAAATGTTTGCATATATATATATATATATATATATATATATATATATATATATATATATATATATATATATATATATATATATATGTGTGTGTGTAACTCGGAATTACATCATCACCGGCGCAATATATATATATATATAGAGAGAGAGACAGACAGATAGACAGACAGCCAGACAGACAGACAGGAATAATTATGTAAGTGACTCCTTAGGAAAACGTTTTTGGAATGTACTGTGGGAACGCGTAAAATAAAATAATAGGACGGAGATAGAGAGAGGGGGATAGTAAGAGAAATAGAGAGAACGAGAAAGGGAGTAAACGAGAAGAGGACGAAGAGAAAGAGAGAGAGAAAGAGAGAGGAAAAAGTGCGTAGTAATTTGTAAGGGTGACGCGAAAAAGAGGGCGTTGAAAGTGCTCCGCCCCTGGGATCGTCTGCGAAATATCTCGAATTCGACGACCAACACTCGACTTATTGACGTAAGAATTATTTTTATGTTCAAAGCAAAGAAAATGGAATGATCGAAATGTGTGTGAGGGGGGGGGGGTAAGGCAGGGAAGAGAATGAGGAGGAAAGAAGAGACGGAGGGAGGAATTGTAAAGGGGGGATTAGGTAAGAATAAGACGGAGAAGAAAGTGGAAGTGCGCGAGGGTAGGGGATTTAGAAGATGGAAGTGCGCGGGGGTAGGGGATTAAGTATATTTGTATTGAAATTGACGGTCGGTCTTGATAACAATCCTGTCGAAGTAAAAAGGGAAAAGACGACCGGTC
>OY744538.1:8352157-8389657 GCA_963556195.1 Sepiola atlantica
TATATATATGTGTGTGTGTGTGTGATCTAAGGTTAAGATCGGATTCTAACTCTGCCTGATGAGATCTCAGTTTATAATAGCTGTTGATCGATAACATCGACATGCCAGTGTCGCAGATTTTTTACATGTCTGTGTAAATAAAAATAATCACACTATATATATATATATATATATATATATATATATATATATATATATATATATATATATATATATATATATATATAATACACATTGTTCTTTATAGAGTGGGGGTCATGAAAAGTTAGTATGAATAACTTTGATCCATTTATTTGGGGAGGGGGCACAAATCGAATCTATGTGAAAGGCTATCATGTCTGCCTTTGAGTAATTCACAAAAAAATAATTTGTGGGATTCCTATTATCGTTTCGTATTTGCTATTTTCGCGTCCATGTGAATAAGTGCGCGGGCGGACGCCTTAAGACGCACCGTTCGTTGCGAATAGAAGGAGGCAGTGCAGAAGGGGTTCGGGGAGTCGCTCGTCATTCGGGGTTTGGGGCTCGATTTTTATTCTTAGAATTCGATGCATTCAGACATGTTGTTTAGCTTTTCGGCTGACGACGGACTATAAATGGAGATGTTTTCTTTCGATCGTACCAAATCATGGGGTCGACATTTATTTGATCGCCGACGTTTTGTTCATTCTAAATTGCTACAGAAAAAAAAATATAGAAATGTGTTGGCTCATATAAATTGCAGATTGGAATAAAGTATAAAAAAAATTGAAATTAATGATAATATCCAATTCGAGGAGACGAACAAGTGAATATTATTCATTTTATTTTTGATTATTATATTTATGATTTCGTTCCTGATAACCAAAAAAATTTAATAAAATTTATAATAATAAAAAAAGATTAATTAATTACTTTATGTTAAGAACAAAACAAAAAATTCGAAAATAAAACAACAACATGCAGAAACAAATAAAAAATTAAAAAATATATATTATCAAAGCGAACAGTTAGTTAATCGATAACCATACAATACCTATCATTTATCGAATATTACACACATATTTTTGAACACTACATTTATATACAAAACATAATTTTAAAATGTATTAATTTCTATTCTCTGCGGGACTGGTTTGCCCAGCTCTACTCTCTGGCATCCATTTTGGTGAATTCTCTACACAGACGGATTTTTTTTTTTGGTGTTTATTATTTTGACAAAGGGAAGATTTCCCCGAAATATTAAATAAATGATTTTTAATAATCATCTGTACAACACACAAACAGCCTACACCACACTTGCTGTTATGCAAGATTTTAAGAAAAAAATAAATAATAAGTCCCATTTCGATTTATTCTTTTTGTTCCTTCCAGCACTCTGCATTGCTTTCTTAAACATACTACTAATATTCCCAGCAATGATTCAAGCAAACTATAATTCTCTCTCTCTCTCTCTCTCTCTCTCTCTCTCTATATATATATATATATATATATATATATATATATATATATATAATTTCAACTTGACTGCGATAAATATGTCTCAATCAAGGAAGATTATACGAAAAAAAAGAGAAAAAAAATATGCTTAAACTTTTGACAAGGGTGTATATAACCGAAAGTTCTCAAGTTTTTAAAGTAAATAAATAATTTATTTTAAAAAACATAAATAGATTGCGTTGTCCAGGTTTTAAAAATATCTTTTTTTAAATATTCTCCTCATTATATATATATATATATATGGTAAAATGAAAAAGGAAAACCAAAAAACTGGATGTTTTTTTATGTGTACATCAACGTTTCGTCTTTATTTATAAGACTTCATCAGGATGATGATATAGGGAAAAGATATCATGCAAGCACGGATACATGTAGGGTAGACATGTTGGGAAGAAAAATAAAATAAAATGAAAGATAATAGCAGCGTCTAGCTGGACGTCCGTACTTGTTAGAGAATGAAAAATGAGTGGGAGAAAAAAGGGGAAGGGTGGAGGGAGCAAGGACTACTGTGGCTGGCGATGAGAGAAAGAGGTGGGGGATGAGCAGGGGTAAAATGGATGGCAGAGAGAGATTGGAGGAAAAGAGGGAGGGGTGTCTGACCAGATGGCTGCGGTCGAGACCGAAGGGGAAGAGTGAGTTGGAACGTTTGTGTGTGTGGGGTGTGTGCAGGGAAATGGGGATGGGCAGAGAGGGAGGGGGGGGGGGCTGTGATCTCGGTGGATGGGCGAAAGCCATAGTCCCAGAGAGCGTTTGAAGAAAATGAGGGAATTTAAGAAGAGGCATGGGAGAAAACGGATGAGAGGGGGAAGAGGGAGGATTTGTCGTGATAGGGTGTGAAATATTTGAAATATTTGGAAAATGATAGCAATGAGTGGGGGATTGGAGTGGGTGGGGGAGGGGGTGATTGAAAGGGTGGGTGAGGAATATATTTGAAATATTTGGAACATGAGAAAGTTTATTTGGACTGTAGTATTAAAAATGTGAGGGAAAAAAATGAGGAAAAAAATAAGAGAAGATACAGGGAGAAAAGGGAAGGGTGTGGGTGAATGGAAGTGTCATAAGGTTAGAGATGAAAATAAAAGTTAGCCATGATCAGGTAAAAGACTTTGTTCAGTGAGGATGATCTTGCTTATTAAGGGTGATAGGTTAAAGAAACCATTTCGCTGCTTGATAGTAGTGGAGGATGTGATGAGTGCAGTTTCCAATAATCTTCGCCGAGATTTGTTGTGGATGTGTTTAGTGATTTTGGCTTGTTCAAATTTGAATGCATGACCATATTCTAGAGCATGGGAGAAAAGTGCACTAAGAGGGTTGTTGTTTTTTATATCCCTTTTATGTTCATTTAATCGTTTCTTTAATTCACGTTGTGTTTCTCCCACGTAGAATTGATGGCAATCATTGCAAGGGACAGTGTATAAGCCGGCATGGGATGTGGGTGTTTTTTGGAAATGTCTGGATGTGTTTAAAGTTTGTTTTATGGATTGAGAAGTGGTTTGTACTATTGGAATGCCTAATTTGTTGAGTGTGTTGCATATGGATGTGTTATTGGAATGCGTGGGTAGGAGAAGGGGTCTGTCTATGAGAGAGGTGTTAGGGGTTTGATTTTTTTGTGTGGTGTTTCTGGAGAATATTTGGAAGGCTTTTTTCTTGGCATTTAATATGAAATGTGTGGGGTATTGCAATGTTTTTAGGGAATTAAAAATGTATTTTATTTCTTCATCTATGTGTGGGGGGCTACATATTCTAAGGGCGCGTAGGAAGAAGCCTATAATTATACCTGTTTTGATCTTGCTATGATGGTGGGAGTAGAAATGTATGTAGTCATTTTTGTGAGTGTTTTTGCGGTGTACCTTAAATTCTAGTTTATTGTTGGACTTAATTATAAGAGTATCAAGGAAGGGAATAGAGCCGTTTATTTCAGTCTCATGGGTGAATTTTATGGAGGGTTCTACTGTGTTGAGTTTATCCTTAACATGAATGATTTGTGTGTCTGTGGGGAGGAAAATTAAAATATCATCTATGTATCTAAAGTATTCGATGTTAGGAGGTAGTCTATATTTGAAAGGACCGGATTCTAAGAATTCTAAAAAGAGGCAGGCCAATACACCGCTAAGGGGGTTGCCCATGGGGAGTCCAAATTTTTGTTTGTAGAATACTTCGTTAAATTGGAAATATGTTATGTCAGTGATGAGTCTAATTATTTCTATAAAAATGTTGGGGGGAAAAGGTAGGTCGGTTTTTGTTTTCTTTATATGTGTGTGAAGTAAGTGTAGGCATTTTTTTACAGGTACGTTAGTGTAGAGCGAAGTTACATCTAGGCTGTGTATATTTTTATTTTCTACGTTGATGTTTTTTATTCTGCTAAGAAGGTCGCCTGAATTTTTTATGTGGGAGGGACTGATGGTACCCATTAGTGGAGTGAGGATGTTAGCTATGGCCCGTGCGATTTTGTGTGTGGTGCTACCTATGCTTGATACAATTGGACGCATGGGGGTGTCAGGTTTGTGGGTTTTGGGGAGCCCGTATAATGTGGGAATGATAGGGTGATACTCAATGTTTGATGTCCATTTTTTGTTGTTCTTAATTAGGTGTTTGAAAGATTTGTTAAAATGTTCTATGTTTTTATCTATAGTTTTTTGGTCAGTTTTAGTGTATATGTTTTCGTCGGATAATAGAGTAGATATTTTTTTGATATATGAATTTTTGTCCATGATTACTATGCCCCCTCCTTTGTCAGATGGTGATATGAGTATGTTGTTGTTGTTAGCTAGGTGTTTAAGAGACTCATCACTGACATAACATATTTCCAATTTAACGAAGTATTCTACAAACAAAAATTTGGACTCCCCATGGGCAACCCCCTTAGCGGTGTATTGGCCTGCCTCTTTTTAGAATTCTTAGAATCCGGTCCTTTCAAATATAGACTACCTCCTAACATCGAATACTTTAGATACATAGATGATATTTTAATTTTCCTCCCCACAGACACACAAATCATTCATGTTAAGGATAAACTCAACACAGTAGAACCCTCCATAAAATTCACCCATGAGACTGAAATAAACGGCTCTATTCCCTTCCTTGATACTCTTATAATTAAGTCCAACAATAAACTAGAATTTAAGGTACACCGCAAAAACACTCACAAAAATGACTACATACATTTCTACTCCCACCATCATAGCAAGATCAAAACAGGTATAATTATAGGCTTCTTCCTACGCGCCCTTAGAATATGTAGCCCCCCACACATAGATGAAGAAATAAAATACATTTTTAATTCCCTAAAAACATTGCAATACCCCACACATTTCATATTAAATGCCAAGAAAAAAGCCTTCCAAATATTCTCCAGAAACACCACACAAAAAAATCAAACCCCTAACACCTCTCTCATAGACAGACCCCTTCTCCTACCCACGCATTCCAATAACACATCCATATGCAACACACTCAACAAATTAGGCATTCCAATAGTACAAACCACTTCTCAATCCATAAAACAAACTTTAAACACATCCAGACATTTCCAAAAAACACCCACATCCCATGCCGGCTTATACACTGTCCCTTGCAATGATTGCCATCAATTCTACGTGGGAGAAACACAACGTGAATTAAAGAAACGATTAAATGAACATAAAAGGGATATAAAAAACAACAACCCTCTTAGTGCACTTTTCTCCCATGCTCTAGAATATGGTCATGCATTCAAATTTGAACAAGCCAAAATCACTAAACACATCCACAACAAATCTCGGCGAAGATTATTGGAAACTGCACTCATCACATCCTCCACTACTATCAAGCAGCGAAATGGTTTCTTTAACCTATCACCCTTAATAAGCAAGATCATCCTCACTGAACAAAGTCTTTTACCTGATCATGGCTAACTTTTATTTTCATCTCTAACCTTATGACACTCTTCCATTCACCCACACCCTTCCCTTTTCTCCCTGTATCTTCTCTTATTTTTTTCCTCATTTTTTTCCCTCACATTTTTAATACTACAGTCCAAATAAACTTTCTCATGTTCCAAATATTTCAAATATATTCCTCACCCACCCTTTCAATCACCCCCTCCCCCACCCACTCCAATCCCCCACTCATTGCTATCATTTTCCAAATATTTCAAATATTTCACACCCTATCACGACAAATCCTCCCTCTTCCCCCTCTCATCCGTTTTCTCCCATGCCTCTTCTTAAATTCCCTCATTTTCTTCAAACGCTCTCTGGGACTATGGCTTTCGCCCATCCACCGAGATCACAGCCCCCCCCCCTCCCTCTCTGCCCATCCCCATTTCCCTGCACACACCCCACACACACAAACGTTCCAACTCACTCTTCCCCTTCGGTCTCGACCGCAGCCATCTGGTCAGACACCCCTCCCTCTTTTCCTCCAATCTCTCTCTGCCATCCATTTTACCCCTGCTCATCCCCCACCTCTTTCTCTCATCGCCAGCCACAGTAGTCCTTGCTCCCTCCACCCTTCCCCTTTTTTCTCCCACTCATTTTTCATTCTCTAACAAGTACGGACGTCCAGCTAGACGCTGCTATTATCTTTCATTTTATTTTATTTTTCTTCCCAACATGTCTACCCTACATGTATCCGTGCTTGCATGATATCTTTTCCCTATATCATCATCCTGATGAAGTCTTATAAATAAAGACGAAACGTTGATGTACACATAAAAAAACATCCAGTTTTTTGGTTTTCCTTTTTCATTTTACCATCACGTCGGATTACCTTCATCCTTCTCTTCCCATATATATATATATATATATATATATATATATATATATATATATATATATATATATATGTTTTTGTGTGTATTTTCTTAATCAAAAGATTAATAATATCAACCTGACAAACTTAGTAACCCTTATCCTCGAGTGGTCTTTGGGCCTTGATAAGCAGTGACGCATTAGTACATCAAAATAATAGGAATTAACCACCTCAGCGCATGACCTGATACAAATGTTGTTGTTTTTTTTTTGGGGGGGGGGGTACATGTTATGATTCAAGTGGCGTTGACGTTAGAAAAAACACACACACACACACGTGAAGTGATCGCATAACATTGTTAATAGCGAGGATTGATAGAATATTATTTGTACAATTTTCATAATAACAGTGTCAGACAAAATGGCGTCTGTTGCAATTCACCTTCAAGCGTAACTTTGTTCACTTCGCCATTTTTTAAGGCATGTTCCAATTTGAAACAATTGCAAACAATTGATATAATGATCCAAATAATTCAATGATGGTACATCACTGTCGTGTTTTACAAATACTTTAATGGAATATACACCGACGAGCTTGTGACCCCTCAACCCGGCAATCAGCTAAACTGTATTTTACAATCATTATTTATTTTTAATAAATATAATATAATTTCAGTTATATAGACATTTTTGGCTAAGATCAAAGTGTAGTATCTGTTCCGATGGATACTGCACCCCATAGACTGGTATTGTCTTGGCCTTCGGGGCTTGATTTACGCCGGTCTATGGGTCTGTCCTGTGCAGTTCTAGGAGGTCCAACCTCCCAGGCTTCGCCTCCCCTCTTTGGTGAGGAGTAAATTTATTGCTTACTGCCTGAGGCGCCCCTACCGGGTTATGCCGACGGGGCTGCTCAGGCAATTTTTAAACCCCACTTTCACGACCCGACCTTGAGTCACATCTTACTTGTGGGAGTAAGATAAAAACTGGCCTTGTGCCTAACTCCCGGAGAGGAGTAAATCAATACTCTAATAACTTCTTTCCTCGAATTACTTGCCTTTGGAAATCCCTTTCTTCTCCCTGTTTCCCCTACTGTACCGACATGCAGGAATTTAGATGTAAACATCTCGCTGCAGGAATGGCCCTATTATTTTGGCCCCTAGTTCACAGTAGCTTCTTACGTCTCAGTATGCCCCTTGTTTGAGGTCGAATTAGTGTAAAATTTTTTTAAACATTCCCATTAAAACAGCTGCTTTATTAAAAATATATGTTTTGTCGATTTAGTTGTTGATAAATAAATGAACACAGATATTACCAAGCTCCAGCCCCTGCCCCATCGCCGCAATGTTGCAACCTTGTGCTTGTTTTACAAGTAATTTAATGGAATGTGCTCCGATGAACTTGCTGCTCTGGTGCCCCCTCGACGTAAATACACTAGACCAACTCAACAATCAGCTAAATCCCATCCATTCACTGTGGAGGTCCCCAGATGCCGGAGATCCTTCTACTCCGATAGCTTCTTTCCTCGTGCTGAGGGCGTTTGAAACTCCCTCCCGGCTCCCTGTTTCCCCGACTGTACCGACATGCAGAAATTAAAAACCAATGTGAACAAGCATCTCGCTGCACACAGTTCCCAATTCAGGATGACCCCCTAAACTTTCACTCTAATTCTCAGTAGCCCCTCTCGTCTACAGTGGCAGCTTGCCTTGTTTGGGGTGATTTATGTTAAAAAAAAAATTATACAGAAACGGTGAACTATTTTGGGGAAAATCAAAAAACTCCGAACGATTTTCTTGTTACCCGATTTTTTCAAAAATGTTTCTTTTTCCTAGAATTTAAAAAAAAAAGTAAATTTGTTTTTATAGTAAAAAAAATACGAGAAAAGGAAGGCGGGCAACGAACAAAATGCCGAGGAAAATACAGCTAATATATATATATATATATATAATATTTTTATAAATAAATATTAATTATTTAAATACCTAGAGACATCGATGTTTCATGCTAACGCAATCTTCAGTCTAGGAACTAATTCCCGACGGTCGGTAGGCGCGAACCCCGAACACAAATCGCCACTGATTCGTAGTCGGTGATCTTATCCAAACGGCCATCGTCAATTAGTTAGTAAATATAGAGTAACTTTAACTGTAAATAGCGACAAATCGGCTGCTATTTACCAGGCAGATAGAGTGATCTTACGAAACGGTGTTCGGATCTCGCATATAGCTATTTGTACTGCTTGTTATCAAAGCTACCCGAAAGTGCCCAGCCCTTGTGGGGAGGGGTGCTGATAAACAATAATATCTTTATAAATAAATATTAATTATTTAAATACTTAGAGACATCGATGTTTCATGCTAACGCCTAGGAACTAATTCCCGACGGTCGGTAGACGCGAACCCCGAACACAAATCGCCACTGATTCGTAGTCGGTGATCTTATCCAAACGGCCATCGTCAATTAGTTAGTAATATAGAGTAACTTTAACTGTAAATAGCGACAAATTATATATATATATATAAATTCATTAAGATTATATATGTTAATAAAATTAACATAAAACCAATATTTTCAAAAGTGCTCAATAACAAGTAATAAATATATATATATATATTTATATATATATTGTGTGTATTTAGGCAGTATATTTTCTATTCAGGCAAACATTATTAAATAACACGGAGTGAATTTCTTAATAAGACTTCATGTTTTTAAAATTTTCCGAATGGTCCATTTAGTGTTTCGGTCAAATTGCTGTATGTAAGTTCTGTGGGTTTCTTGAAAATGGATCAAGAAACCCACGGAACTTACATACAGCAATTTGACCAAAACACTAAATAGACTATTCGGAAACTTGACATTTTTTGTTAAAAAGGCTTTACAAGCAAAAACACTCCGTATTATTTAATAATGTTTGTCTATATATATATATATATATATATATATATATATATATATATATATATATATATATATAAAATATTAGTACTTCATGTATCCACGTAAAATATTATAAGGAGATATATTTTTTTAATTGTCAGTTTTCAGTATTTACTTCAACAGTCAAAATGCTTGATTGCCATATATATTTTCATTGCTTACTATATATATATATATATATATATATATATATATATATATATATATATATATATATATAGTGTGAATAAAATAGCTCAATGTACCTTTAAACAGAGCAAAACAGAACTATTGAAAAGAAAAGAAACTATACACATATTAAGGTTGTATACATGATAAATTATTTCGACACTTTAATTAGGTCTCCACAGACGTTTTTTATTTTTAATAATTCTCTCTCTCTCTCTCTCTCTCTCTCTCTCTATATATATATATATATATATATATATATATATATATAGAGAGAGAGAGAGAGAGAGAGAGAGAGACAGACAGACAGACAGACAGACAGACAGAGACAGAGACAGAGACTTTCGATGATGGAGTAAAATATGAAACGCAATATATTTAACAATAACAAATATTTTATATATATATATATATATATATATATGTGTGTGTGTGTGTGTGTGTGTGTGTATGTGTGTGTGTGTGTGTGTGTGAAAGTAAGAGAGAGAGAGACAGAGAAATAGAGATAAGAATCAAAGAATGTCATATATATATGAAAGGTTCCAATAAATAAAATATTTAAGTATATACTCTTTATAATATCAGAACATGTTTCAAATTGGAATGCACTTATTAAGTATGTATACATATATATACCATATATATGTGTTATAAATATATATATGTATGTAAGTATATATGATTCTATTTTATTTATACAGCCATGTAAAAAATGTGCGACACCGGCATGTCGATATTATCGACCAACAGATCTCATCAGACAGAGTTAGAATACGATCTTAACCTTATATCATATTAGGAACGAATGAAATTAAAATTTGGAAGGTCACGTGGCTAGAATTGGGACCGTTAAAAATCAAGAATATGATATAATATACAGTCAAAAAATATAAAATGGAATATATATATATATATATATATATATATACGTATATATTCTAACACATATATATGCATATATATTTTAATATATATATAAATATATATTGTAATATATATATATATACATATATATTCTAATATATATATACATATATATTCCAATATATATATATATACATATATATTCCAATATATATATATATATATATATACATATATATTCCAATATATATATATATACATATATATTCTAATATATATATACATATATATTCCAATATATATATACATATATATTCCAATATATATATACATATATATTCCAATATATATATACATATATATTCCAATATATATATACATATATATTCCAATATATATATATATATATATATATATATATATATATATATATATATATATATATATATATACATATATATTCCAATATATATATATACATATATATTCCAACATATATATATATACATATATATTCCAATATATATATATATATATATATATATATATATATATATATATAACGTAAAATATAATAACACGAAATTACATGATTGTCGATGCAATAATTTATTTCAACCTTGCGGTTTTATTCAAGCATCCAACTTAACAATTACATTTTTGATACTGATAGAAAATTGAATTCATCCTCGGCACTTCAAACACAATCAGAGGGAGTGGTGGTAGCAGCCGGTTTGAACACCCAACATAGAGCGAGTAGAAATTAACATCTTATATTTAACTAAATTAATCTAAGGAGATCTTATGGTTTTTTTTGTTTATTTTTATTAAATAATAACGTCTGGGTTAAGCGCACATATTTTTCATATCCGACCTGGTGACATACGCCTCCATACATACGCACACATATACCTATTCTTAACATCACACACACACAATTTTTGGCTAGCCCGAAATTCAGCTTACCAAGGCCAACGAGATTTTTTACCCGGCAAACGAAACGAGAAAGTCTAGTGTCATCGGCTGGTTGACACTTCTCGTGCCCTAATTTCATCTAGATTCGCGCGTCAGAATTAATTTGAAAATTAAGAATACTCTGATTTTCACAAATTCATCTTACATTAGTTTATAATCTATGGAAGCCTATAATTAATTCTAATCTAATATTGTCTAGTGATAATATTATACACTTAATTTAATTCGCTATCTTATTTTAAGTAAATAACATCTGCATACATCCCTATATACATACACATCCATCTCTACACGCACACACATGTATACATACATATACACACACATACATATATACTTACATCTACACACACATATATATATACACACATACACACATATACATATATATATATACACATACATACACACGCACCCACACATACATACATATATACCCCCGTACCTACTACCTTGAATTAAAATTTTTTTAAGACATCGAAGATAAATGTGTTTCGTCTTTAAGTATTCATTAAAGAACATCCCTACTAAATGAATGCATACCTACACACACACACACACAAACATATGCACATACACACACATACACACGTATACCTATACACACCTATATACGCACATGCACACATAGCCACAGATGTGCAAAATAGAGATACATATATATGTATACATAGACATACACAAATGCACACCCGTACACATACCTATATACCTACTCAGTTATACGCATACGTACACACATACCTATACTCATATACTCGCACATGCCCATACATGCACACATACACCTGCACCCATGTATACACATATATACCCATATACACATATATATATATACAAAATAATATATACGGCCTGGAAAGTTTTAAATTGCATATACATACCCATAAGTAAAATAATACATACGGCCTGGAAAGTTTTAATAACCGGGGTAAGAGTTTAATTAAACATACGCACACATTGATAAGGCAAATATGCAGTACATACATACACACACACACATACACACACCCACATACATGCTAGCACATATTCCAATATATATATATATATATATATATACATATATATTCCAATATATATATATACATATATATTCCAACATATATATATATACATATATATTCCAATATATATATATATATATATACATATATATTCCAATATATATATATATATACATTTATATATATATATATATGTATATATATATATATATTTATAATGTATGTGTGTGTGACTCTAGCATGATATATTTTTCGTATATCCATGATTATAAAAACAGTTTCGTATCGGTTAAGCCATGTGAACGTTTTTAATTGAAGCAATTCATCGGTTTTCACATTTAAGAATAAAATACTAACCCGCGATTCTTGTAAATTTATCTACTTTTAGACAGGCTTTGTATACAGACACACATACACACACACACATATATATATATATATATATATATACATATATAAAGTGGAGAATTTAAAGGATATACAGGATAGAGCAGATCGATCCTTCTACCTATATATACATATATATGTATATACATATATATGTATATACATATACATATATGTACATATACATACATATATATATATATATATATATATATATATATATATATGTATATATATGTATATATACATCTATGTATATATACATATATATTCTAATATATACATATTTATATATACATATATGAGAAACACACATACACACACACACACACACATATATATATATATATATATATATATATATATATATATATATATATATATATATATATATTTATAAACGATTCGTCTTATTAAAATTATATATGTACACGCGTTTATTTGAGACCGAGAAAAATGTAATTAAATGAGAAATTCGTGCTTTTTAAGAATTAAACTTCTGCAATTAAATTACTCTTTGCTTTCCAACGCTTCTTATCGGGGGCGAATAATGTGTCGAGGGAGACAATGGTTGTAGCAGTATCGTTGCCTTTAACTAATCTCCAGTTAAAAGGGGATCGTCGTTTCGTAAGTTTTTTTTTTCTGTCCTCATATATCTCTATTTATATTAAGTTACGGTTAGTGTATGTGTTTAAATTACCAGATTCACTCCTAAACTCATTACCCGATCATTATGAGTTTGCGAACAAAGCTGCTAGGAGTAAGGGTGGATAATGTGGGCTATATTCATTTCAAGTTTAACAAGATATATTATTATACATCAATCGATAAATATTTTCGAAATTTCAGTTTCGACGGATCATATTTGGGAAAAATGATTCATTCTCAACGGTCTCAAATCTAACCACGTGACTTTCCAAATTTTAAATATCCTTTTCTTTTCACCCACATTTTATTCTTTCCAAATATGATCTGAGGTAAAGATCGGATTTTAACTCTATCTGATGAGATCTCAGTTTCTAACAGCTGTTGATCGATAACATCGACATGCCAGTGTCGCAGATTTTCTACATGTCTGTGTAAATAAAAATTATCATATATAAAAGCTCTATTTTATATTGAGCACTTTTTATAATCCCGGTTGAAATCTTTTGGATTCCTATCCTGTGGATGTTTATCTGGCCTGGATTACACACACACACACACACACACACACACACTAATATTATATATATATATATATATATATATATATATATATATATATATATATATATATATAGGCAGCATCTTCTCTTGCAGGCAAGTGTTTTGAATATAAGAGACAACTTATGTCTAGATATCCTTTGGTAGATCCTTTCAATAGTCCGAATTAGGAGCTTAGTTTCGGAGGGGAATTGGCTGATGAATTTGTCTCCCAAGTACTTTCGAACCCATCTGGGTTCATCTTCGGAGGAATGAGGTTAATCAGATCTAGACCATGAGTTAGTATTTATAGAAGTTTTTTGGCGGGAATTATGTACTAAGTACGAAACTATATTGGAGCTATAAACATTTTAGAATATTATTACTGATAGTAAAGTTAATTGTATTAATTAGTTGTTTTTTGGGGTTTTTTATATATAGGGCTTCTAATATATGGAGGTTTTGTTTGTTAGTACTAAATTCTAAGATTTATATATATATATATATATATAATATTTGCATACCATAGACCATGGTGAATTAATCATGTGTGTGTGTTATAGGAATGTTAATTTGCTAAATGTTGTAATTAATATAAGATATTATTTCTTTGTTTAATTTTAAAAAATAGTTGTTAACTATATTAATTGGTTTAATGTAATAAATAATACTCCTTTTTTAATACGATTTAAAGTTCTGATAACAAATATGTCGCCATGAAATCACAGTTCTAACAAAGATGGCGTTACCTGCGTCATCACGATATTGTCTATCTTAAGATGTCTCTTTTCGTAACATAAAGCAGACGATAATGTTTCCCTAGAAAAAAAAAGTGGGCTTTACAGACTTAAACAGTCTTTTTACCTACGATTAATGTTCGTTATATTTTTTTTCCTCTGGACTTAACTCGTCATCTTTATTTTTTCTTGTCAATTTCCTACAATTTATCGTCACTTTCCGACATTTTTTTTTCTATAAGCAACCGCTTATTTCTTATTGTTACTTGGCCGCCATTTTGTGTCCCTTTTCCCATTTTCCCGACATTATCTTACAGCAAATTCTATGACGTCTTTCTACTTTCTATTTCTTTCTTCTTCCTCCAATTAAAGACATATGCGGGAACATTTATTCAGAATCGAGCATAAATATCGCACCAGTTCAAAAAAAAATGCCTCTCATTCGTTAGCTTGGACCTCTGATATAGACGCGTATAAAATGTCCAGAAGTTTTGAACAGTCGCATTTTCTTCGGCAAGTATCACTTCTTTATTCTTTTGTATCGTTTTATTTGATTCAATTACCGATCTTATGTTCGTCGATGCCGTGTTACTATGAGATATGTATGTAAGCCACCATCCGCCCATGCATGGAGTATTGTTGCCACAGCTGGTGCATCATCCACTAGTCTCCCCCTCTTAGACAAGGTCCAAAAAAGAGTCGCTAATCTAATAGGTCTCTTACTATCCACCAAGCTCCAGTCCCTGCCCTATCGCCGCAATGTTGCATCCTTGTGCTTGTTTTACAAAAACTTCAATGGATTGTGGGCAGATGAACTGGCTGCTCTGGTGCCCCCTCGACGTACATACACTAGACCAACTCGCTGCACAGCTCCCAACTTAGGATGATACCCAAAACCTATCCCTAATTCTCAGTAGCCCGTTACGTCTACAGTAGCGGCCTGCCTTGTTTGGGGTGAAATATGTTTAACAAAAAAAAAAAGAAATAAAGTGGCATAGTGTACTACTTACAGGCTCAAGCTGTTAGCCCGGCGTGCTGGGTTCGAGTTCTGTTCTTTCCTTGGATGGGTATTCTACTCGTATATATGTACACACACACACACACACACATATATATATATATATATATATATATATATATATATATATATGAGAGAGATTTATATATATATAGATATGTATAGATAGATATATATATATATAGAGAGAGAGAGATTTATATATATATAAATATATGAGAGAGAGATTTATATATATAGATATGTATAGATATATAGGGAGAGAGAGATTTATATATATATATATATAGAGAGAGAGATATTTATATATATATATATATAGAGAGATTTATATATATATATATATAAATCTCTCTCTCTATATATATATATATCTATACATATCTATATATATAAATCTCTCATATATATATATATATATATATATGAGAGAGATTTATATATATAGATATGTATAAATATATATATATAGAGAGAGAGAGATTTATATATATATATATATATATATATATATATATATGAGAGAGAGATTTATATATATAGATATGTATAGATATATATATATATATATATATATATATATATATATATATATATATAGGGAGAGAGAGATTTATATATATACATATATATATATATAGAGAGAGAGATTTATATATATATATATAGAGAGAGAGAGATTTATTTATTTATATATATATAGAGAGATTTATTTATTTATTTATATATATATATATAGAGAGAGAGAGAGATTTTTATATATATATATATATAGAGAGAGAGATTTTTATATATATATATATATCTATATATATATAGATATATATATATATATATATATATATATATATATATATATATATATATATATATATATATATGCTATAGTTTACAAAAAAATGAAAAAATAACTGATGTACCTTCGTTACTCACACTGTTGCCTAGAATACATATTCTATAATTCATTACAATAATAGTTTAGGATTTTACAAAGCAGATACATATTATTGACGTTCACGTGTGCGCAGTGATCCTTTTAAAAATGTATTCCTTAATATAACTCGAAATTTTATGTAGAGCAATTCTTTTCTCTATTCAATATTTTGTATCTAACTAATTTAAAATGTTTTCTTGTGTGCGAGTTTTGGGTGGGCGCACCCCCTTAAATGGTGAAGTTTATCAACAAAATGTGCCAATGTTACCCACTGGGTAGCCTAGAATATATATTGGATCAATTCCATGAATACATTGTAACAGGTATGATTCTATATATTCTCCCCCTATCAGAAATTTGATTGCAGGATAGACATGACTCCCAAGCTTTGGTTGGGTAACTAGAAAAAAAATGGAAACACTCTTTTTACTCATGAAGCATCGCTACAAACGCAAAATTCAAACAAGCCACATAATAGGTTTCTGTTTGCGCGGTTTTAGAATATGCACCCCCTAAAAAATGTATATATATTTAGAATATGCACCCCCTAAAAAAATATATATATTTAGAATATGCACCCCCTAAAAAAAATATATATTTAGAATATGACCCCCCTTAAAAATATATATTTAGAATATGCACCCCCTAAAAAAATATATATTTAGAATATGCACCCTCTAAAAAAATATATATTTAGAATAAGCACCCCCTAAAAAATATATATTTAGAATATTCACCCCCTAAAATATATATATTTAGAATATGCACCCCCTAAAAAAAGATATATTTAGAATATGCACCCCCTAAAAATATATATATTTAGAATATGTACCCCCTAAAATATACATATATTTAGAATATGCACCCCCTAAAAATATATATATATTTAGAATATGCACCCCCTAAAAATATATATATATTTAGAATATGCACCCCCTAAAAATATATATTTAGAATAAGCACCCCTAAAATATATATATATTTAGAATATGCACCCCCTAAAAAAATATATATTTAGAATATGCACCCCCTAAAATATATATATTTAGAATATGCACACCCTAAAAAAATATATATTTAGAATATGCAACCCCTAAAAATATATATATTTAGAATATGCACCCCCTAAAAAATATATATATTTAGAATATGCACCCCCTAAAAAATATATATTTAGAATATGCACCCCCTAAAATATATATATATATATTTAGAATATGAACCAACTAAAAATATATATTTAGAATATGCACCCCCTAAAAATATATATTTAGAATAAGCACCCCCTAAAATATATATATATTTCGAATATGCACCCCCTAAAAATATATATATTTAGAATATTCACCCCCTAAAATATATATATTTAGAACATGCACCCCCTAAAATATATATATATATTTTGAATATGCACCCCCTAAAAATATATATTTAGAATATGCACCCCCTAAAAAAATATATTTAGAATATGCACCCCCTAAAAATATATATTTAGAATATGCAACCCCTAAAAATATATATTTAGAATATGCACCCCCTAAAATATATATATATATATTTAGAATATGAACCAACTAAAAATATATATTTAGAATATGCACCCCCTAAAAATATATATTTAGAATAAGCACCCCCTAAAATATATATATATTTCGAATATGCACCCCCTAAAAATATATATATTTAGAATATTCACCCCCTAAAATATATATATTTAGAACATGCACCCCCTAAAATATATATATATATTTTGAATATGCACCCCCTAAAAATATATATTTAGAATATGCACCCCCTAAAAAAATATATTTAGAATATGCACCCCCTAAAAATATATATTTAGAATATGCAACCCCTAAAAATATATATTTAGAATATGCACCCCCTAACAAGAATATAAACAAAGTAAGAAGCAGCGATTTTGTCCGTCCGTCTTTAATAATTTTTTTTGGTACTTATATCGATCTTGACCCAGTTTCCGTGAGTTTCTTGTCGGAAGCGTTCGGCTATTCTACGCAAACGCCCGAGAGATGCCGAGCCGATTTGTACCAGACGACAATTTTGATACGGTGCTGCGTCCTATGATTTAAATGTTTTGCTTGTTTTGTTTGTTTGTTGTTGTTGTTGTTGTTAGGTTTAGGGTTAGGGTTAAGATTAAAAATAATTATTTGATAACAGTAATTTAACTCTGTTTTGCTTGTTTTATTTATAATCATAGGATGCAGCACCGTATCAAAATTGTCGTCTGGTACAAATCGGCTCGTCATCTCTCGGGTGTTTGCCGAACGCTTCCGACAAGAAACTCGCGAAAACTGGGTCAAGATCGATATAAGTACCTTTTTTTAAAGCGGAATTTATCTAATTTCGAAATATCAAAGCTCTTAACTACTTTTAGAAATGGAAAATATTGCCTCAATAGTAAACAATAAATTCCCAACAAATAAAGCATCATGGCCGGAAATCGAAACCGAAACCTTGAGATCATCGGCCAGACGTTCTACAAACTGAGCTATTTGCACTGTCTTATAAATAGATCTTAAAACATTCCATTAACAAAATAATTATAGCTTTGGCGTTACGTAATAGATTTATGATTTACGTCATGTTTCAAAACATGAATTAAGACATAAGCGATAATAGTAAATAAATAAATAAATGGGTAAACGTAAAATTGAATTATTTTAATAATCCATAACAATTTATTTAGCTTTAAATATGTATTGTATGCAGTTTATTTCACAGTTACATAATTCTAGACAAGTAAGTTGAGAATACCCTTTCGCAGACAGCGAAAGAGAAGGGTTAGGGTTAGTGTTAGGATTAGTGTTAGGGTTAGGGAAGGGGGTCATATGGTAGCCTAGCAAAAATATGCGACCGGAAGAACGCACGAACATAAGCCTTAAAATCTCATGAACCTGAGTATATCCATTCTAACATATCGTATAGATACATACACACATACATATATGATTTATATATTATCTCTCTCTCTATCTCTCTCTCTCTCTCTCTCTCTCTATATATATATATATATATATATATATATATATATATATATGTATGTATATAACTCAATGTATGTGTGTGTGTGTGCGTGCGATGTTTGTGTGTTCCCTATAAAAAGAAAGGTTAGAGAATCTACATAAAATCTAAAAGTGTATTCTTATGTAAAATTTATCGGGGAAGACAATGGAAGTTCCCCCAAATCTTTAAGTGCATTCCTAAGACGACTATGAGGGCATAACACCCTGAAAACTTCAAATATATCCTACTTTTAGGAAATTGAAATCATATGTATCAAATCTTCTGGGGAAGACAATGGAAGTGGTCCTGAATTTCTAAGTGGCCCCTTAACTTAGGGGAGCTATGGGGGCCGAATCTCCTTTAAAACTTAAAATATATCCTATTTTGATGAAATTTACATCATATGTATAGAACTCTCCGGAGAAGACAATGGAAGGGGTCCCGAACCTCATTGTTATCCTCTATGTGCTGAATAGTAAATTAAAAAAACGAAATATTTTATAATAAATGTTAAAAAGAAAAGCCGTTAGATCCATACGACTATCAAACAGGAAAAAAAACCCACCTTAATGACGAATAAAAGAAAGAGAGTAAAAACTGATGTAAATAAATAAATGACGTAAATAAAGAAGAAAGGGGAAAATAAGAGTATTGATTTATTCTTCTCCAGGAGTTAGACACAAGGCTAGTTTTTATCTTACTCCCACAAGTAAGATGTGATCCAAGGTCGGGTCGGGAAAGTGAGGTTTGAAAAGCCAGCGCCCGAGAAGGTGAGCACTCTGGCCTACAAAAGATGCCTGGGCAGCCCCGTCGGCATTCCCCGGTAGGGCGCCCCAGGCAGTAAGCAATAAACTTACTCCTCCCCAAAGATGGAAGGCGAAGTCTGGGAGGGTGGACCTCCTAGAACTGCACAGGACAGACCCATAGACGGGCGTAAATCAACCCCCGAAGGCCAAGACAATACCAGTCTATGGGGTGCAGTATCCATCGGAACAGATACTACACTTTGAACAGATACTAAGAGTAGTAGGGGTAGCGAATAAGATAAAATGCTATCTATTTATCTTCACAATCGGTTAAGAGCATTTACGAAAATGCTGCACCCTGTCGACAAACATAAATAAACAAACCTCGATACGATCAATTAATTATACGAGGAATCCCAATCATAAAAAGTACATAAAAAACGAGCGCACACCCATCACCAAAATGCACCTAACCCTAACCCTAACCCGCAACTGGTATTTATGTGATTTAATATATATATGTTCCCCGTGGATCATGATAAATCTCTTAAAGCCGTCAAGGGGAATGAAAGCTAATTCTTAGATCGGAAGCATTTCGTGATTTCTTCGCCATATTTTTATAGACTTCAGACGAAACGCTGATATTGCTTCTGTGAGAGATTGATTATGCCAAGAAGACAAACTTGAGTTAATTGAACGAAAAATCGCACGAACGTAAGCCTTAAAATCTTATAAACCGGAGTCTATCCACGTATATCGTAAAGACATACACACATACATGTATAATTTATATATTCTCTCTCTCTCATACATATATATATATATATATATATTAGTATTTCATGTATCCACATAAAATTTTATAAGGAGATATATTTTTTTTATGTATTAATTTCCAGTATTTACTTCAACAGTTCTCGATACGTAAGTAAAGCTAGGTAGTAAGCTTTGAAAATATATTTATGGCAATTAAGCTACACAGAGGCATTTAAGCCTGAAGATTCCCCCGGGAATGAAACGCGGGAGTCTCTGTGTAGCTTAATTGCCATAAATATAATTTCATAGCTTACTATATATATATATATATATATATATATATATATATATATATATATATATATATATATATATATATATAAAACTCAATGTATGTGTGTTACCTATAGAAAGAAAGGTTAGAGAATCTACATAAATCTAAAATTGTATTCTTATGTAAAATTTACCGGAGAAGACAACGGAAAATGTTTCCGAATCTCTAAGTGCATATAAAGAGTTCGAATGCAAAACGCGATAAACGCCATTTTCAAAATTTCGAAACCATCATTATGAAACATGTTGCATTTAAATACTCGAGCACGTCCTAAAATCATGTTTTATATCATACGATGCCGGCATAATTTCATTTTGCTTTTAATTAAAATACACTTTTGGTCAAAGTTTAGATTTTATATAATCGTCCTTTATTGTTTAATGTCTCAATTACCACAAATTGGAGTTATCGCGTTTTGCATTCAAACTCTTTATATCTAGGGGATCTATGAGGGTATAACTCCCCATTAACACTTCAAGTATATACTATTTTTTATGAAATTTATAATATTTTTATGAAATTTATACTATTTTTATGAAATTTATGATATTTTTATGAAATTTATACTATTTTTATGAAATTTATACTATTTTTTATGAAATTTGTACTATTTTAATGAAATTTATACTATTTTTTATGAAATTTATACTATTTTTTATGAAATTTATAATATTTTTATGAAATTTATACTCTTTTTATGAAATTTATACTATTTTTATGAAATTTATACTATTTTTAATGAAATTTATAATATTTTTACGAAATTTATACTATTTTTATGAAATTTATACTATTTTTATTAAATTTATACTCTTTTTATGAAATTTAAATCATATGTATCAAATCTTCTGGGGAAGACAATGGAAGTGGTCCCGAATCCTTTAGTGCCCTTATAACCTGAGGGAGCTATGGAGCTAAATCTTTAAACTTTCAACTATATCCTGTTTTGATGAAATTTATATGATATGTATAAAACCAACCGGGGAAGACAATGGAAGTGGTCCCAAATCTCTACGTTGCCCTCCATGTGCCTAATATCTACGTGCATCCATCTCCAACTGACCTATTGAGACAGAAACCCGTTAAAACTTCAAATACGTTTATCCGAGTTTAATGCAATTGAGACCATATGTATTAGACAGAAATTCAGAGAGTTTTCTAACATTTCAGCTTCTTCCGCTTATATTAAGGGAGCGAAACGGGTCGAGGGGGATCTGTAAAAACAAAGCAAGTAACATAGTGTTATAAACATAGAGAAACAGTAATAATAGTGATCCTCATTCAATCCCGAGCAACTTCGAGTCTTCCTGCTGGTATATATATATATATATATATATATATATATATATATATATATATATATATATATATCTGTGTTATAATAGAATAATTCTCATGTAAAATTTTACGGGGAAGACAATGGAAGTGGGCCGAAATCTCTAAGTGAATCCTTAAGGTAAGGGGGTAATGCGGGCACTCCCTTCCCTAAAATATAAAATATATCCAATTTTCATGAATCTTAATGATGTGTGTATAATTCCTAGGCGAAGATAATGGAAGTTATTCCGAATCTCTCCGTGACTCTCTGCGTGTCGAATCTAAGAAGGTAAACTGGGAATGGCATTACAGACAGATATACATATACAAAGTTATTCTGTCAGATTTTCGTATTTTGTCATCGATAGCAATTAATCTGATCAATCAATATTTGATTCTGACTAGCCTATTTTTCTTCCATTTTTAAATAAAAAGTCGTAACTTGCATAAAGCCATTTGTCACTAATCACTTCTTCCGTTCTTGATTTAAAATATGCAGTTCTTGCAGGTAGGTGTCGACGTCCTCCTGCATACAGCGCATGGTATTCCCAAATGGTCACCCACCTGGTACCGGCCATGCTCAACGTTGCTTAACTTCGGTGTCCTAACGAGAACCGATGGGTCAACGTGATTACACCGTGTATAAATAGTAGAAAAAGTGAATTACGTTTAGCGCCCCAAAGAGCAAATTATAAACTTAAAAAAACAAACTGAAATTATTAAATGAACAACAAAGGATGCAGACATCTCAATAAATATCGATTTTGTTATGTAAATTATGATTATCAGATTGAACCGATAATTGTTTTCTTGAACTTGTTGCATGGCTTCTGCGAAAAGAATTGTAGAACCAGAAATGGTTGTCCATTTATGAACCAATGTTTAATAACGAGTGGTTTATACAAAACAACAGAAAACAATATTTACAATGGAGAGAAAGTAGAAATTGGCGGCTACGATGGAAAAAGGAAAGTGCGAGTAAATAATATGAATATAAATAATAAATTAAAAAAATAAAGGATAAATAATAAATAAAAAATAAAAAATAAAAAATAAATAAAAAATAAAAAATAATAAATAATAAATAAAAAATAAATAATAAATAAAAAATAAATGAATAAATAATAAATAAAAAATAAAAAAAAATAAATAATAAATAAAAAATAATAAAAAAATAAAAAATAAATAATAAATAAAAAATAGTAAATAATATGATGTATAAATAAAATAATTTGCGAATCGCGATCACGTGTAGAAATGATGTTTATTATTTCGGTTACGTTTTTCCATTAATGTCACTCGGTTCTGATAATCGTTGATACCGTGAAGTTGCAGTAAACAATCACACACACACACACACACACACACATATATATATATATATATATATATATATATATATATATGTGTGTGTGTGTGTGTGTGTGTGTGTGTGTGTGTGTGCGTGTGTGTGTTATTCTTTACTGCAACTTCACGATATCAACGATTAGTGTTATAATAAAATAAATTCCAGGAGGAAATCCGGGTATGAGTGTTACGATGATAATGTAATTTCGTGTTACTATATATATATATATATATATATATATATATATATATATATATATAAGGTTAATACAACAAAAGATATAAGAGGCACCTGTTGTATATACCTTTATGTATTTTTATATATATATTTTTATATATTTTCAAAGTTTAATTTTTATTACCTGCAGTAATGTCATTGCGGTAATGGTTCTCTGAGGAGAAGATTTTCTTTGAAAACTCATGAGTTAAGGACTTTAAATAACTTTGCCTGAACATTGAACTGTAATGAAATTTGATTCGCACCTTATTCTATTCTTTCACTTTATGTATTGCTATATATATATATATATATATATATATATATATATATATATATATAATACTGAATAAAATATTTCCAAATCGTCTTGGAACCGATCGTACGCCCTATAATTCGTTTCTTTTTAATTCTTGGAACAATGTTCACACTTTTTTTATCTAACCTATCTCATTATATATATATATATATATATATATATATATATATATATATATATATATATATATATATATTAGCATTTTCAACAAAAACTCGTCAAGCTACAACCACTGTCAGTAATTACCCCTTCTCCCTCTGTGCGTAATACTAAACGAAACTTCCATGATCAAAGTTTCTTTTCTAGAATTAACCGTCTGTTGAACTCGGCACCGCTGACTACAACGTTGTCGGTTTTAAGTCCAATGTAAACAAATTCTTGTTAAGTCGTCCTCCTAAATAATCAAATTCTGCCGAACTCCCATCATCGTAACCAATCATCACGATGTCGTCTCACCGTCCACCTGACACTCATTAACCCTTATCCTCGAGTGGGCTTTAGGGCCTTGATAAAGGGGTTACTCTTTCTTTTTACACCTGTATAAATATATATATATATATTTATAATTACAATACATCTATAAAGTATAATCCAGTGAATCTATACTGTGTTTATATAAAAGTGCTCAATAATAAATAGAGCTTTATATTTATTTGGTATATAACTTCTATTTATACAGACATTTTGGCTATACATGTGTCAACATATTTCTGTTCGAGCTCGAAGCTAGCTGAACCTCTTCAGTCCACGATCTTAGTATGTATTTATTTTCATCCATACTAAATGGAAGCTTTGGCTAGTTTTCAGCTAAATCAGAAATGCGTCGACAAATTTGTAGCCAAATCGTTCGCGATGACCCATTTTCGTCTTTTGGGTTTCTGTTACTTTTTCTTTCCACCACGTGGTTTTAATTCATTCTCATTTTCCCTTCCACCACGTGGTTTTCAATTTCAATTTTTTTTCTTTGTTATTTTTTCATTTCTCTCTCCGCGTGCTTTTATTAATTTTTATTTTCCGCCTACCTCGTGTTTCACCTCCCCGTTCTTAGCTCAATCTTCCACCCACTCCTCCTTCATGCATCTTCTCCACAACCCGCCTACTACATTTTCCCTGCCTCATACCTCCACCTTCAATCCACATATCTAACCCACTACATACATCTTCCCACACCCCCTCACTACCACTTTCTTACCAACGGGTTTCCTTTCAAGCTTCACTGTATGAAATGTAGAGTTCTGTTTAATAAAGCTTATTTTACCGAATGAATATGGTCGAACGAATGTCTTAGTATAAGTTTAATGATGTCTATGTCCTTATTTCTACTAGAATGTTGCGTTGCTTATCAACTATTCCATAAGCTGATTTTCCATTTTTTCTGAATTTTTTAATTCATATTTACTGCCGCATCCTTATGTATGTCAAAACTAATTATATTGATATATAGCCTGACGATTCCCTACGCGGATGAAAGAGAAGACTGTTTAGCTTAATTGCCATGAATATATTTTATTAATTTATATATATATATATATATATATATATATATATATATATATATATATATATATATATATATGCAAACATTGTTAAAAATAACAGAATTGGTCTGTTTAATTATAAAAAATTTTATTTTTTCAATTTTTCTGATGGTCTTTTTTGTAAAGAATTTTGAAAAATAAAAATTAAAAAAGGTATAATTGAACAGGCGATTTCTGTTATTTTTAACAATGTGTGCATAAATAAAAAAAATGCTGCTTAAATACACAGACAATATATATATATATATATATATATATATATATATATATATAAGTATAAATTTTTTTATTTATACAAACATTATTGGTTACATATGTGCATACATGTCTCGGTTGAACTTTTCCAAGAAAGTCAACCTCATCAGACCAAGAATTTTCGAGAAATTTCTTGGTCTGATGAGGTTGACTTTCTTGGAAAAGTGCAACCGAAACATGTATGCACATATGTAACCAATAATGTTTGTATAAATAAAAAATGTATACTTATAAACAGCTCTACTTGGTATTGAGCACTTTTTATAAACACTTGAGTTTCTACGGATTTACATTTACAGAAACTAATACAATAATGTACGATATATATATATACTGCATCTTACCGCGTTTTTTATTTTTAATCTCAGTCCTGCATTATTATGGGAATTATATTTTTCGGACAACGTCGATAATTTACGAAATGTAAAAACCGGTGGAAATATTTCCGCTTGTTTAAAATGCGGGAACTTGTAAACAATTGCATGTGTTTATAAATGTACGGGTCTTAAATGTTTTTTCTTTCGTCCATGTAAGGTTTCAAATTCCTTTTGAGTTGAAGTTTTACTCAAATTAGTTTTGTTTTTATTTTCTCAAGGGGCAATGCAAGTCAACAGACGAAGACACGTGGATACTAATATATATATAACATTCGCTCTTCAATCGGGTGTTGAGCTCTCTAGTAAGGGAATAAACGTTTGGCATTTAGCATAAGGCATATTTTTCGTAAAAATAGAAAGGTATCAGTAGCCAGTAATGCTTATGTAAAATATATAATACACATTATAATTCCACTTAGCGAGAGTAATACCATTGCGCAGAATGATCGAGGTTTGATCAAGTGGTCGGATTACAACATCTAGCCACACCGAAGAGCTGTGATACAGCGAAACAGCTGTTTGTGAATGACATCGTTTTTTTGTTTTTTTTAATTTTCTTACCTTTTTGTTTTTGCTACGGATGGGGCATCCTACCGGATGCCAGAAATTCACCGACTATTTCAGACACGCCAAGATTCTAACCGTTCTTTTAAATGCAATTGTCTTACACTTGATCCACCGGGTATATTAGCCAGATAGTTTTTAAAATTCTTTTTCATGAGTCCGGTTGCTCCTATAATTACTGGAATGATGACCGTTTTATTTTTCATTTTACTTCACTCGAAGTTCTCAGAAATCGAGGGGTCCCTTCCTGGGGCCAAGACTTGATCTCTATTTGAGATACGTCGATATTCGAATATTCCATTAAAGTTCTCCTTTACGTCTCGAACGTTGAGTTAGTAAAGAAGTTAAGAATATTAATGTTCCTCCCCCTAATTGACCAGTTAACTATGTTATAGTATATCTTTCTTGTGATTTCTTGGTTTTGCCGAATTCCAGGACAAGAATTAATCTAGTCTGGTGGAGTATCCAGCTAAGTTTATGGTGTCACTTGGAGAAAGTGAACCTTTCTTGTATAAGCATGTGTGTGGTAGTCATACTGGAGCGATCTTATTTGGGTTTTGAATACTATGTTATTTTGAATATTTAGTAAGGGTTTACTTGTAAGGGGAAGTATTCTCATACCAGATTGTCCTGACAAACCCTTGTCAAAGATACCTTAGACACTCGATGGCAGTGTTTAGTAGGCATTCAAGTTCTCTTCTTTTTTTTTCTTATATTTTTGTATTTGCTGGGTATGGGGCATCCTACCGGATGCCAGACATTCACCGGCTATTTCAGACACTCCAGCTGAGAGATCTTTTTTAAGATTCTAACCGTCCCTTTAAATGCAATTGTTTATATTTCTCTTGCACTCAGTTCACCGGGTATACTCGCCAGATAGCTTTTGAAATTATTTTTCATTAGTCCTGTTGCCCCTATAATTACTGGTATGATGGAGATTTTCCTAAGATTCCAGTTTCTTTTCATGTCGTACATAAGACCTTGGTATTTCTTTTCATGTCGTACATGAGACCTTGGTATTTCTTTTCATGTCCTACATAAGACCTTGGTATTTCTTTTCATGTCCTACATAAGACCTTGGTATTTCTTTTCATGTCCTACATAAGACCTTGGTATCTCTTTTCATGTCCTACATAAGACCTTGGTATTTCTTTTCATGTCCTACATAAGACCTTGGCATTTCTTTTCATGTCCTACATAAGACCTTGGTATTTCTTTTCATGTCCTACATAAGACCTTGGTATTTCTTTTCATGTCCTACATAAGACCTTGGTATTTCTTTTCATGTCCTACATAAGACCTTGGTATTTCTTTTTTTTCATGTCCTACATAAGACCTTGGTATTTCTTTTCATGTCCTACATAAGACCTTGGTATTTCTTTTCATGTCCTACATAAGACCTTGGTATTTCGTTTCATGTCCTACATAAGACCTTGGTATTTCTTTTCATGTCGTACATAAGACCTTGGTATTTCTTTTCATGTCCTACATAAGACCTTGGTATTTCTTTTCATGTCGTACATAAGACCTTGGTATTTCTTTTCATGTCGTACATAAGACCTTGGTATTTCGTTTCATGTCCTACATAAGACCTTGGTATTTCTTTTCATGTCCTACATAAGACCTTGGTATTTCTTTTCATGTCCTACATAAGACCTTGGTATTTCTTTTCATGTCCTACATAAGACCTTGGTATTTCTTTTCATGTCCTACATAAGACCTTGGTATTTCTTTTCATGTCCTACATAAGACCTTGGTATTTCGTAATCTTCTGTGTATATATGTGTGAGAGGGCGAGCTTTTACGTGATTATCGTCTTTTGTTTCCTCTCTGCAGTGTTCGTCCGTCGTTAACTTGTCTTTCTGTAAAACACAACACCGGTCATGCTGCCCGTCTCCCCCTCCTCTTCCTCCTCCTCCTCCTCCCCCCTCCTCCTTTCCCCCCTCCTCTACAATAAGCTGGTCAAGTCAAGCCGACAGGCATCAAAACAGGTGCGAGATGACCACTTGACCTCAAGTGTCCATTTACGAATGCACATGCGCAAGGGAAAGACCATCCAGAGCCAATGACCGTAAAATCTGACCCAGTCGCAATTGAGTAGAAAGAGTGTTCACTGGCCGGAATATACTGGCCTTGCTGGAAGGGAAAAGGATAAAAGGGAAAAAGCAGAACAAAATGACTGACCATTACATCGGTTAGAGACGGTGGCTCGGGGCATGGCGGCTGAATGACGACATAATATACGTAAGTGTGTCACCTGGATATATTCACAACACAAGTTAGAGCCATCACAGTTCCTGTTAAAAACATATTTTGTGTTTTATAAACGATTTGCAAGGTAACACTTCCAAGTGGCGTTTATATCATTTTTAACACTCCATTTGAATGTCTTTTTAACCTGTTACTTCCGGTCAAAACGGAAGTCACCTAAATTTACGGATATGAAAGTATAAAGTAACAAAGAAAAAGAAAATAAGGAATAAGATGATTAAAAACCCAAAGAGAAAAGGGAATATATATACACATATACATATACATATATATATATATACATATATATTTATATATACATACATAATAATGGTAATAATCCAGGTGAAAAATATCCACAGGGTGGTAATCCAGAGAATTTTAACCGGGTTTATAAAAAGTGCTCAATATCAAAATAGAGCTTTATATATGATAATTTTATTTACACAGACATGTACAAAATCTGCCACACTGGCATGTCGATGTTATCGATCAACAGTTACTATACATGTCTGTGTAAATAAAATTATCATATATATACATACATATATATATATATACATATATATACATATATATATATATATACACATATACATATATATACACATATACATATATATACACATATACACATATACATACATATACATATACAAATACATATATATATATACATATACATATATATATATACATATATATATACATATACATATATATATATATATAAACATATATATATACATATACATATATACGGATATAAAAGTATAACGTAACAAAGGAAAAGAAAATAAGGAATAAGATGACTAAAAACCTGAAGAAAAAATGAAATAATTGGGCGAAACAACAAATGGCGGTAATTGGAAATATATGTTTTGATTCAGGAATATTTTAGATAAATAATTTTAGCTGATGATGAATGATTAGAAATACAAATAGATAAAAGGATAGGGTACATATATGTTACCACATGAATATAACGAGACCATAGTTCAATGTGAAAAAAAGAAGAAATATATATATATATATATATATATATATATATATATATATATATATATATATATATATATATATATATATATATATATATATATATATATATATATATGTTTCGGAAGTTTCTCAACCATTAACACCATATTAAAAAAAAAAAATTAAAAAAAAAAACACAGTCCCAAGTCTTTCAGTGGTAAATCACTCATGTAAGTCCATTTATTTTTTACAGTTAGTATATTAGTTTGTTTCTAACACTATTTTAAGGGATCATCAGTTGTTTACCATGAAAAACTGTTTCGGGAATTTAATATATATATATATATATATATATATATATATATATATATATATATATATATTATTAGAAATAACCGACAATTTTTGTCTGGTTATTTTAGTATTGATCCCTTCAATTTTCCGGATTAAAATCTTAATCTCGGAAGAAAATTGGCTGATGAAACTGCCGTAATGTACATGTTGGTCCAGAGTACTTTCTGACCCGTCTGGGTCCATCGTCAGTGGAAAAATGACAAACAGGTAAAGACCTGGAGTGAGATTTATAATTAATTATGGCGGGAAAATTTACATATGAAACTATATTTATATCTCACTCCAGGTCTTTACCTGTTTGTCATTATTCCACTGACGATGGACCCAGACGGGTCAGAAAGTACTCTGGACCAACATGTACATTATGGCAGTTTCATCAGCCAATTTTCTTCCGATTTTAATCCGGAAAATTGAAGGGATCAATACTAAAATAACCAGACAAAAATTGTCGGTTATTTTTAATAATACGTGTCTTAAAGAAAAAATGCTGCCTCGATATATATATATATATATATATATATATATATATATATATATATATATATATATATATATATAAAGAAGGAAAGATGAAGATAAAAAATTACATAAAATTACATAAAATTGATACAAATTTTATTACATCGAAAGTTCAGATGCAAGGAGTTACATGGATTCGTGTAACTCCTTGCATCTGAACTTTTGATGTAATAAAATTTGTATCAATTTTATATAATTTTATGTAATTTTATGCAATTTTTTAAAACTTCATCTTTCTTTCTTTAAAATTGATTGCTCTACTCAACGTATTGAGCTTTACTTTATCGCGATAGATCACTTAACGATACTTCACTTATCGTTAATTCTCCTCGTAAAAAAGTAGAGCACTGTAATGGTAGTACTAACACAGCATGACGTCACTTGCTTTATAATGCATAATTCCTTTCCTAATAGAAGTAGAATTCCTGGACGTCAAGCCGCTTTAAAAAGTGTTAAAATTATCATTCAGAATTGGCTGAGCGGTTAGCGACGTTGAATTTGAGTTGAAAAATACTCGTTGTCCAGGGTTTCGAATCGCATGACCGGTAGTGAATAGTCATATCTCTATGCTGATGAGTCCCGGTTTAAGGACGAAACGTATACGTACATAGATAATAAACAATAACACATATTTTTTATATATATATATATATATTGCTAATGAGTACTGATTGTAATTTAGGCTTTTGTATCCTAGTTTTTCATGTTTTTTTTGCGTTTTGGCTTAGTTTCGTACAAATAGCACTGAAGATATCCACACCAAGAGCTAAATGCACAGGAGCATTTTACAAATATATTGGTGTTTACCGAAACCATTGTATGTTGAATAAAAAAATAAGTTTCATGAAATGACGTGAATCTGTCCTTTATAACATTGAAATGGTATAAAATTACACAATAAATATTGAATATAGCATAGCTCTGGCCTTACACTATTATAATTACTTTGTTATAAAATTTATATTTGAATATATAAAAAAATTCTAAATCTAAAATAAAAATACACACTCACACACACACATAAATATTAATTATTTATTACCTATGCGTGTGTGCGAAGTAAACGGAAATAAAGAATAAAGCAAATATAACCCAAATGGTATTCGAGAAAGTTCACACAGCGGTATGTATAAATCGATATTTCGCCTCAAACTTTATTAAGGCTTCTTTTCATAGATAAAAAGGCACACATGAAATATATATATATATATATATATATATATATATATATATATATATATATATATATATATATATATATGTGTGTGTGTATCTATGTATTTATTTAATAATAAATATTTAATTATTATCCACCTACGTACGTTTCATTCTAACGGAATCTTAAGTGTAGAGATAACTGTTCAAACTGGTCGCACGATTCGAACCCCGGAACACAAGTTACTTTTAACTCAATTCTGAGCGCTCTAACTAATGAGGCCAATCCAACCGTTACACGACGAGTAGAGAAATGAACCCTTTTTATGTCAAATCAGGCGGACGAACATAGCCATCTTAACAGTGTTCAACCAATCAGGTAGAAAGGAACTTGCATATAATATATATATATATATATATATATATATATATATATATATATATATATATATATATATATATATATATAATGTGTGTGTGTGTGTGTGTGTGGAGTCCAACATTCAAACTCCTCGGCTTAACATGTACAGTTAACATGAATTGGAACAAATACATAGATCCTGCAAAGGAGGTAAGCTCCCTCTACCCGGCTAGAAAAATTCTCATACCTGCCAATATTCTATATCTCTACAAAGCGACAATTCGCTCATGCATGGAGTATTGTTTTCCCATCTGAGCTGGTGCATCAACCACTAGCCTCTCTCTCTCTTTTAGACAGGGTCCAAAAAAGTGCCTCTAATCTAATAGGTCCCACACTGTCTACCAAGCTGCAGCCCCTGTCCCATCGCCGCAATTTTTCATCCTTGTACTTGTTTTACAAGTACTTCAATGGAATAAGCTCCAACCACGTTGCTACACTTGTGCCCCATCAACGTAAATACTGCGACCAACCCGACAATTGGCAAAATCCCACCCCTTCACTGTAGAAGTCCACAGATGCCGGAACGCTTTTTTACTCGAATAGTTTTTTTCTCCCTGAATAGCTCCATGTTTCAAAATGCAGAAATTTAAATGTAATGTGAACAAACATCTCGCTACCCAATTAGGATGCCCCTATAAACCTGGCCCTTAATTTCAAACTAACCCTTTACGTTTCAGTGACAATGTGCTTTGCTTGTCTGAAAAATAAGTCAAAATATTTGTTTTTAACTCAGTCCAGTATTTTTTGAACACAAATTAATTTTTTTTTTTTTTTGTCATTTTTGGGATAAGTGATTGATTTTTGAAAATCTGTATCTTTCAGTTGTCCCTGACGAAATGCGAAAATCGAATATCGGTTCGAATCTCTCCGTTGGTGTAAAACGATTGCATTTGAGAATAATTGTACGTGTCTATAAATGCACGGATCTCGGCCGTTTCTTGTTTGTTAGTTGGTTTTTTGTGGAGATGTGTTACTGTTAGAAGAGAAACAATTCGCAACTATAATGTGACACAAAGAACCTATAAAACTGTCGATGTTTCTTCATGATCATCGAATCCTTTCATCTGTTCATCCGTGCGACTTCGTAGCTATTTTTGAATCTATTCCCCTTAGCTTAAAGATGGCTGGAGATGAATAGAAAAACACGGAAGATTTCCTTCTTCTTCTTCTTCTTCTTCTTCTTCTTCTTCTCAAGAATTTCTTCGGCTGGAAAATAGACCACGAAGAATCTCCAATCAAAACTTCTCCACGTTGGTCACTAAGACAGCAGCACCAAAGAGCAACATGCGCCACTTCTCGGTGCCAAATCTTCTACTTAACTATTTCAAACGTTCTCTCTCTTTTATAACACGTGATCTATCTCGACCAATCATGGCCCCCTTCATTTTTTTTAAATGGAAATCGCTCCAGACAAGGCATGAAGCCACTTGATGTAAGGGGCTAAAAAGAAAAAAATGGTACTTCAAGGGCAAATATATCCAACAATAAGCGTTAGATAGATAGATTTCGACACAGAAAACAGCAGTTCTTCCCCCTTTGTCAGAAACTAGCCAACAATAAGTGTTAGATAGATTTCGACCCAGAAAACAGCAATTCTTCCTCCTTCGTCAGAAACATCGCTCATGGAATGTGAGGACTAAAGGACAAAATAAGGGAAGCTAGAGTTACGAGGCTGCCGGAAGTTAACCCAATGTCCACTTCCTACCCCCGCCTCGTTATGTTTGTAACAGTAGCGGACTAGAATAAATCTAATGGTTAAATTGCGACCATCCAAACTATTTATAACCGCAGAAATAAAATGATACTGAAGAAGGTAACCAGACTAGAATAAATCTGATGGTTAAATTGCGACCATCCAAACTATTTATAACCGCAGAAATAAAATGATACTGAAGAAGGTAACCAGACTAGAATAAATCTGATGGTTAAATTGCGACCATCCAAACTATTTATAACCGCAGAAATAAAATGATACTGAAGAAGGTAACCAGACTAGAATAAATCTGATGGTTAAATTGCGACCATCCAAACTATTTATAACCGCAGAAATAAAATGATACTGAAGAAGGTAACCAGACTAGAATAAATCTGATGGTTAAATTGCGACCATCCAAACTATTTATAACCGCAGAAATAATATGATACTGAAGAAGTAACTAGATTAGAATAAATCTGATGGTTAAATTGCGACCATCCAAACTATTTATAACCGCAGAAATAAAATGATACTGAAGAAGTTTCTGGTGTATTGTAGAAACGTGTTGACGGTTCACTTCCGGTGAAATCCTGAAACCACTCGAGGTGTGAAAAGTGAACGCTAGCACAACGCATTCTACCCAAATTCTTTCGCTGAAGGCATTACCGGAGAATTTATTTCCAAACAGCAATATTTTCGATGGAATCTTGTATGGATGCATGAAGATCTTCGATGGAATCAAGAAATGGAATAATCGAAGTGAATAGTCGATCACTTCAAAATCATCGAAGCGTTACAAGAATGCGACGAGCGTTCGGCATCAGAGAACAGAAGACAACCACTCGATGGTAGGTTGTTAGATTCGTCCACGCATATCTATAAAGGGGTTATGTCCGTCGACGGGCAGTTTCACACGTTTAGGTGTAAAATCGAATTTTTAGATACGTCGGTCTGTCTGTCACGCTTAAGTTTGAAATGGCATATTTGTCAGTCTGTCATGCTTAAATTTGAAATAGAATTTTCGTCGGTCTGTCATGCTTAAATTTGAAATAGAATTTTCGTCGGTCAGTTACGCTTCAATTTGAAATAGCATTTTCCCGGTCTGTAAAGCTTAAATTTGAAATAGAATTTTCATCGGTCTGTCAGGCTTAAATTTGAAATAGAATTTTCCCGGTCTGTCACTCTTAAATTTGAAATAGCATTTAGCCGGTCTGTCAAGCTTACATTTGAAATAGAATTTTCGTCGGTTTGTCAAGCTTAAATTTGAAATAGCATTTTCGTCGGTCTGTCATGCTTAAATTTGAAATAGCATTTCGCCGGTCTGTCAAGCTTACATTTGAAATAGAATTTTCGTCGGTCTGTCACGTTTAAGTTTGAAATAGCATTTTTGTCGGTCTGTAATGCTTAACTTTGAGATCGAAATTTTAGAGGTACTAAACCATCTCTGTAAGTAGCTCTGTGCGTCGGTCTGTCACGCTTAAGTTTGAAACAACATTTTCATCGCAAAACGCGTAAATTAAAAGGAATCATCTTAAGAATGAACCTCTTCGTGATTTTCGTTCGATGTGTTTGCCAAGAAGCGATTCCTCATGGTATAAATTTTAAAGAATAAATTGAACGTAAAGAGTTATCGCGAAAAACAAAAAAAAACGACGAATTCTATGAAATGTTTAAGAAAGCGGAAAACATTTTTTTGGTTTCGTTTGGTTTATCTGTTTAGGTTTGGTAGTTTTGTTTTACGGCATATCAACCCTTTTTGGGTTATTTAATGCCGAATCTGGTCATTATAGTAAAAGTTTTTATGCTTCAAGTTCTTTATATCTTCAAATGTTTAATCATCGTTTTTGGTTTGGTAGTTTTGTTTTACGGCATATCAACCCTTTTTGGGTTATTTAATGCCGAATCTGGTCATTATAGTAAAAGATTTATGCTTCAAGTTCTAAAAATAAAATAAAAAAGGGGAGGGAGAAAGGGAGAGGGGCTGTTGTTTTTGTTTTTGGTTTTGTAGAACATAATTAAGTTTTACAAAAAAAAAAAAAAAAAACGTCAATGTAGGTGAATTTCGTCTCAGGGAGCCACAGGGCAGCCTGATCTGGTATCACCAGGGTTTATCTGTTTAACGGCATATCAACCCGTTTTATATGATTGCCGAAACATAGTACGTAATGTCAGTGATTAATAGTAAACAGTTATTTTGAACAAACGCCGCCGTTGTGGTGAAATTGTTGATTCAGTACTTTCGAAACAGCGTCAGTGCATAATCTGATACGGCAGTGTTAAATCGTAGGACATAAAGACATGTCACGCTCGTTAGATGTAAAGCGAATGATGTAGTTACGTTAATTCTGATTCTAGATATTAATACAGGTACTGAATGGGCATGCTCTGTTCAGGTAAAGAAATATAAGGAGTGTACATTTTCAGTTCATACGTTTATGATGAGTTCCTAATATGGAAGGGCACATTTGAAAAGGGGGGGGCTGCGTAATAACTGGAAGAATTCGGATCCCAAAATAACTTTAAAACTAATCAAAATAAATAGACATCAATTATGAAAACTGCGTGAAAAAATAGAGCTTACAGGATTGAAGTTATGGGTGCAGAGTTAGGTTCATTAAACATAGTTCAGATCTCATTAGGGTTTCGTGAAAATTTTCCGAATCGGCATAAATTTGAGTATATATATAAATATATATATATATATATATATATATATATATATATATATATATATATATATATATATATATATATATAGGGTGATTCATAAGTCACTTCACTATTTAAAATGATTACCATATGAAGCACAAACATACTATGAACTTTTGATGATTGTTATCTTATTCTCTAATTACTGCTATTTGTTATTTTAAATTTGTTCGTTTATATATTTGTTTCTATATATATTTATT
>OY744538.1:8397157-8407157 GCA_963556195.1 Sepiola atlantica
GAGTGCTCAATTAATTTAGAAAATCAAAATTAAGAGCGTAATATTTATTTATTATTCGGTACAGAAAACCAGTACAACAACAGTACCATTAGTTTCAAGCACAGAAGGCGTTTACCTCCCGGCTATCTTCAGCTTTGTTGTCACTTGATAGAGAAAATGGAGGGTCTCGTATAAGCCACGCTCGGATACGTTATTTGCTTTGGAGGGTTAAATTAGTGTCGTCTACATTTTGTATTAGAGAAAGATATGTGAGATTAAAAAGTTTAATAAAGTCAAACAAAAAAAACGGGATAAAATTTAAAAATTAAGATTTAAAATTTAAAAATATTTTTTTAAAATCCCGTGAGTCAGTTTTTGCTAAGTCCTATTTTTATCTGAGGCGTTATTTGTTTTAAAGTGGTACATTAGTTTCGTCTAAATTCTGTGTTAAAGAGAGATATGTGAGGTTAAAAATTAAATTAATAAAAAATAAAAATTAATATTAGAATTTAAAATTTAAAAATAAAAACAATGTTTTATTATTTTTTTAAATAATTTTAAAATCTCGTAAGTTAGTTATCGCTAACGGTAAAAAACCAGTCTAACTCTACAAACTGTTATTAAATTTAATATTGAAGGTATTATATGAAAATTTAAAATATAAATTTGTAATGGAGTATCAATTTATTATGAAATTAATAATTAATGATGTGGGTGATTAAGCCTGTTTTAGAGTTAAGAATAAGATTTAGGAAGTAAAATTAAGTCTGTTTAGGAATTAAACAGTTTTTAAGCGTACTAAAATAGTACCATGAAAAAGGGGTCTTCTCTCTCAACAACCGGAGTTTTTTTAATATTTTCGTTATATAATTGACATGTTTTAAGTTTTGGTATTGAGTTGGAACATATTCAGTTTACTATATTAATGGGAAGGTGATCATTGTAAAAACATTTTCATGGGAAGAAAAGCATGAGGAATTTAAATCAAGAATATAAGAGCAAATCTGGTATTGAATGAGGCTATTTTGAGGTTATATTGTTGGCAGGGGTTGATTATCGAAGTTCATTTATGTATACCGGTAAGTCCAGTTTATAAGAAGTGATTGTCTCCTATGGGCACATCCTTTAAAATTTTCGTCCCTGATGTTTAAACAATTTGTATTTGAGTCAATAATTGCCCTTAATATGTAATATTTTTCTACGTCACATCAGGGTACCTATTTATGGCTGGAAGAGTATGGCGGTCTTCTCTCTATTACTTTCCATTTGATGGCGAAAGGTGTCCCCTCATCTTTTAATTGCCGTATCCGGGTCGCAAGTGTTGTGTTGACCAACATGGATGTACGGCGCGAACAACTTGAATTAGAATATTAAACCTGTAATTTCTGAATTAAACTGGTATTTATTTTTAGGATTAAAGTCTAAAATCGAATAATCGATTATTTTTGTTGTTGTTGTTTCAGAATCAAAATCCACTCGTTAATAGACGAAAATGAAATTTTGGATTCTGAAAACTTACGAATTAAACTCATGTGCCTTTGGAATAATCGTATTGATTCATCAGTAAGCTATAGCTGTGAAGGTAAATAGTGAAATAATGGTTCCATGTTAATAAGGTTCCGAGCCGGAATAAGTATTATTCGACATAAACTAATGCGAAATAATTGTTTATTAAAAAAAACATGTACGAAAGAAGAAAAATTGGCAAGTCAGAAACTAATATCGATCTATCAGATTAATACCTATTGACGATAAACTCCGAAAATTCGACAAAGTAATTATATATATATATATATATATATATATATATATGTGTGTGTGTGTGTGTGGGTGTGTGTGTGTGTGCGTGTGTGTATAATGGTGTCAAACGTGTGTTTAAACATTGACATTGCTTAACTAATAAAAGTTTCCAAGCAAAAGCTGTGCGTGAAACTTTTTGAAGTGAGGAACGGCTTGACACAGAAACAATCCCACTCTCTAAGTGACTGCTGCCATGACCTAAAAAGAATAGCACGTCTACATCATTGGATGTAACAGTCGCTGCAGGTGTTATATCAGAGTTATCCTTTCCTAGATGCCTGCCTTTACGAAGGTTGCCTCGGAGATTTTACCGCGCCTGCAGACAGCTACCATGAGCATTTCTAATGTAATGGCACACACACACACACACACACACACACACACACATATATATATATATATATATATATATATATATATATATATATATATATATATATATACATGCACACATACATACGTACACATGCTAAATGGTCGTTCTCTGCACGTTTACCCCACCGTCTTTTTAAAATTCGATTCTTTCTCCAGCTTTTTTGTTCATCTGCTTTTGACATTAGAGGATGATTCGACGAAGAATCGAAAACGTTCGTGAAACCTATGGGACATTTATTATTTTTCTTTATTTTCATACAAAAAGAACCATGAGAATAATTGAAACACTAAAATTGGTATAATTAAACAGACGAATTATGTTATTTTTAACAACGTTTGCATAAATGAGAAAATGCGGCCTAAATACACACACACACACACACATATATAGAGGACTTGAATGCCTACTGGGGAGGACTTGAATGCCTACTAGACACTACCCTCGGGTGTCTTCGGTCTATCTGTACAGGGGTTTATCAGAGACTCTGACATGAGGATACTTTTTACTTGAAGTAAACCCTGACCAAATATTCAAAACAAATGGTGTGCTGTCTCCTCAAGCCATCCAGCACGTCTCCCGAATTATAGAGGGCAGCTTCGAATAATCAATTAGAAGCCGTTGACAATGAGGAAATGAATAATAAAAAATAGTAATAAAAACAAGAATAAGTACTGGCAGGCCGGCACCCAGGATAAAAAGGGCCCATCAACCCGTTCATACACCAGGCGGGAAGATGTAAGCAATGGTGTAAACCTTCCTGCCTCTGGAAATGGTGCTCCAGCCAATACAGAGGCCAACCAGGGTCAGCCATCAGGCCTTGAGACCAAAGGTTCTGGCCCTCTATCTCCATCAAATGCAGCAACAACACAAAAAAAGAAACATAAGAGGCTTAAAAGCCCAACCATGGACTGGTGCACAAAAGAAGGTGCTATTGTTTTGCTACCACTACTCAAAGTTTGAAAAGTGGAGCAAAACATCTAATAAGATTCTAGCTTATAAGATCCAAGAATCTACCCTCCCCGAAGATTATATATATATATATATATATATATATATATATATATATATATATATATATATATATATATATTTTATCGCACAAGACCCGGGTTTCGCAATTTAACCATCAATTTGAAAAGCGTCAAATCAGTCGTCGGCCGTGAATGTAAAGGCGCACAATACGCGAGTAGTCGCTCTTCAACTTTGTGTAATTTAGTGTTATAGGAGAAATATCCAGAGCGTTAAATTACTTGTATAAAAACATATATATGTTTTTATTTCAATTGTCACTTTTCATTAGTTTGATCTTCCATCGATACTTTCGGTTTCACGTAATCTGTCTCTATTCATTTATCTGTCACATTTATATCGATATCCGCTCTCTTGTCTCTCGTTGTCTCCCTCTCTGTCTGTCAAAAAAATTATTTTCAATATTTTGTATACATATTCATAAAAATGATTCATAGATTTTTGTTTTGCAACCGTAAAAAGAAAATTGGATATTTTAAAATCTTTATCGAATTTTGTTTTATTACATTTTTTATAAATTTTTCTTTTGAAATTTTCTTAGAAATTTTAAAATAAATCTTTCAACGATATGTTCAAGTCGTTTATGGAAGTTCTAAAACAACCTATTCCCCTTTTAGAAATTCTTTTAAATTTTGAAAATCGTTTCCAACTCATCGACCCTTTTGAAAGGTCATGTGAAGATCTTGGAACACAAAAATAGAGATAACATTATTAAAACCGTCTAATTTCAACGATTTTTATTTTTAGTGGACGACGTGTGGACCAGGTGGTCAAATCCTGAGGTTAAACTACGTTACCAGGAGAATCACGCAGTGGGACAATTGGGATAATATATAATGGGATTTCGAAATATGGTCGACGTGTCGTCGAATGAAAATAAAAATCCGTGAAATTAGACGGTGTCGACGAGCTTTTTTCCTCACCCTTGAATATATATATATATATATATATATATATATATATATATATATATATATATATATATATATATGAAGAAGAATGGAAAGGAATTAGAGAAGCAAAAGTCAAATCATAATTCAATTCAATTGCTCAGAGCAAGGTATATTCCGCAAAAAAGGCAATTTATTCAAGTTAAATTTTCCTTAAGCCAGGCTTTTCAAAGATCAAAATCTTATCATCAGAGGAAGTCGCTGGGATAGATAAGTTGGCAAAGGCCAAGATTTAAAATTTGAAAAAATAAAATAAAAGTTGTAGGGGGAAGAAACACAGGGCAACATTCTGCCCGAATGCAAGCAAATGTCCGATTGCTAAAAAGTCCGGTGTCGAAAAATCCAGCGGAGAGAATGAGATGTAGATAGGTAGGTCGTTAAAAGGTCCGAAAGATTGTGAGAGAGGAATCAAAGTTAAATTCCAAGAAGCCACAACTTCAGGAGCGGCGAAAATAGATTCCATTCTTCTTCATTCTACCTGCTCTATCCTGGATATTGAGCTATATACTCTTCACAATAGGTTTCACTTTTCCTAAAAGTTCGCTTTTAGTACACCACTTTATATATATATATATATATATATATATATATATATATATATATATATATATATATATATATATATATATTCAGAGAGCAGAGATTGGAATACAGACAGATTGATACGAACGTAGAAACAGGTTGGTAAATTTGAAGACAAAGTACGGACATGTGTACTCAACTTATGATGAAGAACAACATTAATTATTCAGCTCGTTTTTTTGTTTCGTTGTTTTGTTGTTTTGTTGTTTTGTTGTTTTTCTTTTCTTTTTTTTTTCAACAATTTGACATAGTTTAAACGATAATTCGTGTGTAGAATTGTCTTTTGGGGTGGGTTTGTATACAGCCCGTTGTCTAACGATGAAATGAAGTAGTTATTTGACACCGTCTTATGCTAATGAGGATTTGATGTCTGCCTGTAAAGTAAACTACGTCGAATCTATATTACGTCATATAATTGCAGATATTACGTCATATACTCACATGTATTACGTCATATACTCACAGATATTACGTCATATACTCACGGGTATTACGTCATATACTCACAAATATTACGTCTATACTAACATGTATTACGTCATATGAGACAATGAGAATTATTGTTTTATTTAGATTATTGTTTACGTAACAATGAGCTAAACTCAATCCTAAACAAGTTGCTATTAATACATATTACTAACACACGCACGCACACACACACACACACACACACACACACATGATATCTATCCATCTGAAGGCAATGGTCCTCTGAAGAGAAGAATTATCTTTGAAAACTCATGAGCTAAGGATACTTTGCTTGAACTTTGAATTCCAATAAAATTTGATTGACACCTTATTTTATTACTTCATTTTATATTATAATATATATATATATATATATATATATATATATATATATATATATAAGAGAGATGAAAGAATAGGGATAAACATGTACGAATGACAAATTTATTTCAACTGCGATTGTTCAATGCAAGGTGTACTCGGGAAGAACATGTGTATTATTCTTTCCTTAAGCCAAGGCTTTTCAAAGATTAAAATCTTATCATCAGAGGAATTACATAGATAGATAAGTTGGCAGTGGAAAAGCCAAAATTCAAAATTTGAAAAAATATTAAGTAATGGAGAGTGAGAATGTGCGTGTAAAAAAGATATGGGGTCTGTCCAGTTGGTAAATGTCCGTTGATAAGGTGTCCAGTTAAAGGAGATTTAAAGATAGAAAAGAAGGGTTTTCGTGAAAAACAAGTATATATATATATATATATATATATATATATATATATATATATATATATATATATCATAAACTTCGTATATTGGGAGAGGGGGTAGCTCCTTCGAGGTGAGAATTTATTTAGATACAAAAACATCTGAAAACGAAACTGTCGGGATTCTCCGCTATAGAAGTTTTCAGACCACTTGCAATAAACCACCATCCCATCCTGTAGATGGTGGTAATACCTGGGAGGATGCATCACCTTAGCCCGCGCTGGGGCATACTTCCTCCTGACAAAGAAATGGTTCGGGACAGACCCTAGGTTTCCAGAATGATACACATAACAAACGCTTCATTCATAATGTATCTATTTTACGGCATATCAACCCTTTTTGTGCATTTAATGCTGCTGTCTGATACCTATTAGAAATAATTCGTTGTATACGTTTAATTGGGTACAAATAATATTCAAACAATAGCTTTCCAAACGGTATTAGCGTGTAATTTTTATTACAGAAAGATCCAAAACGATCTTAATGGTCCGTGACGGTATTCCTGAGATCAATCACGCACCCCGGTTAAAACGAGACTTATAAATTTGATGTTTTTTATAGATTAATTACAGAGATCTGAATATGTTGTAGAGTTTCCCGCGTTCGCGCTTGTGTATGTGTGTGCGCGTGTATGCGCGTGTGTGCGTGTGAGTTTTTCTGTACGCACGCATGCGCAATGAGAGCAATGAACCTAATCTAAGTCGTTCAATGCCAATAATTGGATTAATTGTTCTACAACGGTAATTCCTGAAAGGTTTTAAGTCGCTTCTTCACAGAACACATTTTTTTATTATTATTCTTCCGTCACAACCCCCCCTTTCTCTCTCTCTTCATCTCTCTCTCTCTCTCTTCCTCTCTCTGCCTTCCTCTCTCTCTATCGTCCTTTCTTTCTCTCTTCCTCTCTCTCTTCCCCCTCTCTCTTTCTCTCTTCCTCTCTCTCTCTCTCTATCTTCCTCTCTCTCTTCCTCTCTCTTCCTCTCTCTCTTCTCTCTCTCTCTTCTCTCTCTTCCCCTCTCTCTTCTCTCTCTTCATCTCTCTCTCTCTGTATCTCTCTGTCTTCCTCTCTCTCTATCGTCCTCTCTTTCTCTCTTCCTCTCTCTCTCTCTCTTCCTCTCTCTTTCTATATTTCTCTCTCTCTCTTCCTCTCACTTTCTCTCTCTCTTCATCTCTCTCACTCTTCTTCTCTCTCTCTGTATCTCTCTCTTACTCTCTCTCTCTCTCTCTCTCTGTATCTCTCTCTTACTCTCTCTCTCTCTCTCTGTATCACTCTCTTCCTCTCTCTCTCTCTTCATCTCTCTCTCTGTATCTCTCTGTCTTCCTCTCTCTCTATCGTCCTCTCTTTCTCTCTTCCTCTCTCTCTCTCTTCTCTCTCTCTTCCTCTCTCTCTCTTCCTCTCTCTTACTCTCTCTCTCTCTCTCGCTTCCTCTCTCTCTCTCTGTATCTCTCTCTTACTCTCTCTCTCTCTCTCTGTATCACTCTCTTCCTCTCTATCTCTTCATCTCTCTCCTCTCTCTCGCTTCCTCTCTCTCTTTCTTTCTCTCTCTCATTTCGAAGAAATTCAAAAACGACGGCAACGTTTCGTTTCGTTTGTGTTTATGTGTCTCTCTCTGTTCATTAGTTCTGAAATTGACACATAAAATAAACGATTAGTCAAGTAAAATAGACCGATTTCAAACAGCATCGGTTGGTCTGTCACGCTTAAATTCTAAATATCATTTTGGTCGTTCTACACACTTATGGTTTAAATAGCATGTTTGTCGGTCTGTAATAATTCAGATTGACATAGTATTTTATTTGGTCTGTCACGTTAAAGTTTCAAATAACATTTTCGTCGGTCTGTCACATTTAAATTTCAAATAGCATTTTCGTCGCTAAAGACTTAAATTGAATGGACGTATCTTAAGAATGAATCCGTTTGTTTTTTTTTCTCACGTTGACCTTTCAAATTTTCTTTTTTTATCGCAAAAGAAATTAAATATGGCGTCTGTTTTGTTGTGAAACTGGCACATTAAACAGTCGATTCGTCACAAGTGTTTTTTTTTAAATGCGATGTTTTTCTAATTAGAAGTTGTTTTTTTTATAAATGAGTCTGGTCAACACTAATCGGCCAGGCTTGCAAACATTTTTGTCTGAATGTCAGACCTTTTTACCTACGGAAGGCCATAATCTACTGAATAAAGTCGATTATGTCTGTACGTTGATGCCAGTGTATGAATCTTATTAGCACAAACGCGTCGCTGGACACATATGAAGCTGGACATTTATAGGAATGATCTCCTGAAGGTGGTGGAGGTGGATAACGACGCGGACTTGCGACCTGGGTGTGCCAAGTTCGAATCCAGACAATTCCATAGCTCTATTTTGACTTATGGATGTTGGCAACCTTGAAAGAGGAGTAAGAGGTTTAAAGATACGAAACGCCCTGATGATGCAAGTAAATACATCACTGATGATGCAAGTAAATACATCACTGATGATGCAAGTAAATACATCACTGATGATGCAAGTAAATACATCACTGATGATGCAAGTAAATACATCACTGATGATGCAAGTAAATACATCACTGATGATGCCACCAGCTCCGCTCCGGGCGCACCAGTTATATTATAATATTAGGGTAGTTTAGTTATATTGGTCCATCCAAACATAAATGATTGGTTTACAAGACAAAAGATCAAGCTGTTCTCATATCGTGGAGTTGACCATTTAAAATATGCACATTTAGTATTAGGCAGGATCGCAGAGAGACATCTTTACATGAAACGCTCGTATAACACGAGTACCAATCGTTAAGATTCCCTGATTGTAACCACGAGGCAAGATAACCGGTAATCACTTTGACCGCAGGTATTACAAAATATTTTCTTTCTCCAAGACAGTTTTTATTTTTTTTATTTTAATGATATTTCACCCCAAACAAAGCAGGACACCACTGAGAATTAGGGAGTAGGTTTAGGGTGTGATTCTAAGTTGGGAGCTGTGCAGCGAGATGTCTGTTTACATTAGTTTTAAACCTCTGCATGTCGGTACTGTCGGGGAAACAGGGAGCAGGGAGGGAGTTCCAAAGGCCAACAGCACGAGGAACGAAGCTATTGGAGTAGAAGGCTCTCCGGCATCTGGGGACCTCCACAGTGAATAGATGGGATTTAGCTGATTGTCGAGGTGGTCTACTGAATTTATGTCGAGGGAGCACCAGAGCAGCCAGTTCATCGGAGCATAATCCATTAAAGTATTTGTAAAACAAGCACAAGGATGCTACATTGCGGCGATGGGACAGGGTCTGGAGCTTGGTTGACAGTGAGGGACCTATTAAGTTGGCGACTCTTTTTTAGACTTTGTCAAGGAGGGAGAGACTAGTAGATGATGCACCAGCACAGATGTGGCAACAATACTCCATGCATAAGCGCATAGACGGCGGCACCGGGGGGGGGGACGTGGGTCTCAAGCCCCCACTTTTTTACTTGCCCCCCCCCCCACTTTACGGTTATTAATAATGAAGTTATATATGCATGTGTTTAACCTCCCCCCACACTTTTTAGGATAGCCCCCCCCCCTTTTATAACTGTCCCGTCGATCCTGAAGCGGATGGTAGCTTTGTAGAGATACAGGACAATGTCAGGTGTGAGGAGTTTTCTAGCACGGTAGAGGGAGCCCACCTTCTTTGTTGCAGCCTTGGCAATGTATTCAATGTATCTGTTTGCCATAGACTCGGGTGAGGAGCAGCAGCTACACCGGTATAGACATTTACGTACATACTTATACATACACACATATACCAAGATATATGCACACACATACTTATTCTTATATATACATATAGATAAACACACGCTTGTAAAGCACAAGTACCAATCTTTAAGCTTCCCTGGATATAACCCCAAGGCAAGATAACTGGTAATCACTTTGACCGCAAGTTTGCAAAAGAGTTTCCTTCTCTAAGACGGGTTGCCATAGATCCGGATGTTGAACGCAAGCTATACCGGCATAGACGTCTATATACATACTTAGTATACATACACACATATACCAAGATATATGCACACACACT
>OY744538.1:8412157-8414657 GCA_963556195.1 Sepiola atlantica
CCACGCATGCGCGGCTTGTTACTTTTGTTTTTACTATTTTTTTTTTAAATAGGATTTTGAAAATTAAATTTAATTATTGCTGTATCGTTTGTTCATGAAATTATTATTTAGATAAAATTGTTATAAAACTATAACTAATCTCGTTTTAATCTTTATATTTATAAAATGATTGGATGTAAAAATGATTGGATGTAAAAATGGTTGGATGTAAAAATGATTGGATGTAAAAATGGTTGGATGTAAAAATGATTGGATGTAAAAATGATTGGATGTAAAAATGATTGGATGTAAAAATGATTGGATGTAAAAATGATTGGATGTAAAAATGATTGGATGTAAAAATGGTTGGATGTAAAAATGATTGGATGTAAAAATGATTGGATGTAAAAATGATTGGATGTAAAAATGATTGGATGTAAAAATGATTGGATGTAAAAATCTCCCAAATATTTATATTCAATCTTTTAATGCATGAGGATTTGCTACGAATTTAAAACCTAGAAATGACTTTCTATTCGACAGTTTAAATGCTTCTAAATTACTTGCAAATTTCGAAAGGTCACAAAGTAAATAAGATTTTAAAAATTTTTGCTGTATTTTATGCTATTGCGATTTCGATTTTACAATATATACGATTAATCATGAATAAAAAAAAAATGGAATTCAATGTGTACTTCGCAAAGTTACGATGACGCGAGAAATTTACGTACGCGTGAAGTTTTCGCACAATTTTAATAATATCATTCATAAAACTTGTTACTGTAAAACCATTTTTTAAAATTATTATTTAATTTATTTTGACAGTGGTGAGGTTTTGTCTGTTTTTTTTTGTTTTTTTTTTGTTTTTCTCAACTTGTTTTGCCCTCCAAACATATGGTGTAGTAACTGTTTAAATATCTGATCACAGAATCAGTTTAATCGTTGCCGTTTGGGTTTCGGGAGTCAAAAACAACAAACTACGCAATAATGAACCAAGTGTTTAACATATCTTCCAAAGTTGTGTGAGTATGAATGTTCATTTTTCTTTTGAAACCATAAGAATTTAACTTGTAGAAAGACCCGGAGTTGTCCGGGATCGACTGAGGGACTTTAAGTCCTTTTGTCTCGTCCATGACGCCATATTACCTCTTTAATTTTCAATTTTTGGAGTGGTGCTCAAGAATGTAATCGGCATTTAATGGGTGAGTGGAGTTATAAGTAAAGTAACAATTAGCGGAAATAAATTTCGGTAAATTTATAGTCATTAACCCATCGAGGCACACCGGGCGTTTCCTATTAATCAATAAGATCTTTTGTGCACCTTATTTTATTTTTCATTTTTTCTTTAATTTTCAAGTTATAGATAAAATCAGATAAGTAATATACGGTTATAGTCATAGTCCCGTTAGATCACCAAAGGTAAGCGACGTTGAGCCTGGCCAGTACTAAATGGGTAACTATTTGGAAATACCAGGTGTAATTCAAATTAATCTACTATTGAATTGTATACAACGTACGATTTCGGCATAAAATGACCCAACGATGGTTGATATGCCGTAACAATACAACAACAACAAGACCAAATAAATGTTATCATGTTTCCGGTTTATGAATCTTCAGTCCGAACGCAGACCCCACGGTAACGGTTTATCCACTATGTTCAAAATTAAATATCTAAATATCCTGGGTGATGTAGTTTTATGTTTATGCGGATCTATCTCCAAAACTCTAGGGAAGATTCGTGAACAAATAAACAGACAGAAACGACAACTTTATATATAGGTTTGCTGGTTTTGTTTTACGGCATATCAACCCTTTTCAGGTTGTTTAATGCCGAATCCGATCATTTTTGGTAAAAGTTTGTATGCTTCAAGTTCTTTATATGTTCAAGTATTTATTCACGGTGTTTGGTTTGGTTGTTTTGTTTCACGGCATATCAACCCTTTTCGCGTTACTTAATGTCAAATCCGGTCATTTTGGTAAAAGATTTTATGCTTCAAGTTCTTTATGTCTTCAAATATGTATTTATGGAGTTTAGTTTAGTTATTTGGTTTTACGGCATATCAACCATTTTCGGGTTATTTAATGCTGAATCCGATCATTTTAGTAAAAGATTTTATGCTTCAAGTACTTTTTATGTTCAATTATTTATTCATGATATTTGGTTGAGTGAAGGGGGGGGAGGCGAGAGGGGGGAGAGAAAGAAGGGGAGGAAGAGGGGGAAGGGGAGGGAGGGAAATTGTTGTATTTGTTTTAGATTTTGCAGAACATGATTGAGTTTTGCAAAGAGAAAAAGAAACAACAATAAAACATCAATGGTTGGTGCATTTTGGTTCAGGAAGCCGATATCTTCAGACAGCCTGATCTGGCAGCACCAGAAACTTTAACAAATCGAAAAGATTAAAAAATGCAATAAAAATACAAGTGTTAGTTTTTATTCTCCTAAAATAAAGTTTAGAATTTTATTTTAAAAAAAAATGTGATCAAAAAATGAACTCACCTTGTAATATAGATACGTTCA
>OY744538.1:8419657-8422157 GCA_963556195.1 Sepiola atlantica
TTTGATTAAACTATTTGTTGAAAATTATAACATTTACTAGCATGATCCCGCAGAAATTCCACGGTGCTTTCTATACTAATCGGTATCATTTTTTTTTTTTAACTTAGTTCACCCCAAACAAGGTAAGTTGCCACTGTAGACGTAAGGGGCCACTGAGAATTAGGGTGAAAGTTTAGGGGGTCATCCTAAATTGGGAGCTGTGCAGCGAGATGCATGTTCACATTAGTTTTAAATTTCTGCATGTCCGTACAGTCGGGGAAACAGGGGGCAGGGAGGGAGTTCCAACGGCCGACAGCTTCAGAAAATAAGCTATCGGAGTAGAAGGCTCTACAGTATCTGGGAACCTCTACTGTGAATGAATGTGATTTAGCTGATTGTCGGATTGGTCGAGTGTATTTACGCCGACACTAGAGCAGCAAGTTCATCGGAGCACATTCTATTAAAGTACTTGTAAAACATGCACAAGGATGCAACGTTGCAGCGATGGGGCAGGGGCTGGAGCCTGGTAGATAGTGTGGGACCCATTAGATTATATACTCTTTTTTGGACCTTGTCTAAGAGGGAGAGACTAGTGGATGATGCACCTGCCAAGATGTGACAACAATACTCCATTCATGGGCGGATGGTGGGTTTGTAGAGATACAGAATAATGTCAGGTGTTAGGCGTTTACTAGCACGCTAGAGGGAGCCACTTTCTTTGCAGCAGCCTTGGCAATGTCTTCAATGTATTTGTTCCAATTCATGTTACCTGTGAATGTTAGGCTGAGGAGTTTGAACGTTGGACTCTCAGGTAGGGTGTTATTTGCCATGACAATCGGTGGTTGGAGAGGTTTCTTGTAGTTATTGAAGGAAAGGAGCTTTGTCTTAGCAGCATTAAAAGTTACCAACCAGTTTTTTTTGTTGTTGTTTTTTTTTTTTTACCTTAATTCACTCCAAACAAGTCAAGTTGCCATTGTAGACGTAAGGGGCTACTGAGAATTAAGGTGAAAGTTTAGAGGGTCATCCTAAATTGGGAGCTGTGCAGCGTGATGCTTGTTCACATTAGTTTTAAATTTCTGCATGTCGGTACAGTCGGGGAAACAGGGAGTAGGGAGGGAGTCCTAAAGGCCGGCAAAAATTTACTGTTGATGATAATAACATTCCTTTTGAAATAATAAATGTTTACCAGAGTCAATACCACTAAGAGAAAAAAAAATGGCTCTTTCTTCTTCCGTAAAAATAATTGTCATTGAAAGATAAATATTCTTTAAATAAATAAAACAAAAATGTCTCTTATATATTTATTCAAAATTGTAGCAATTTAATTCTTTTTAAAACAATAAATATTCGCTGTCTTCTTACTGAAAAAATAATTATCAGTAAAATATTTTCAAAAGAAGACTACACCAAAAATTACGCAAATTCATCCAGTATTTATTCAATTAAAAATATAAAACACTATTTTATCATTCGGTAGCCATTTTTGTTAACTCAAATTTTGTTTACTGGTTTATCTCCCTTTCCTATTTCATAAGTGAAAATGTCTACCGATACGTAAAATCGTTTTGTTTTTTTTCTTTTTCTTTTAATTTAATAAATACTGGACGAATTTGCGTAATTTTTTCTGTACAATCTTATTTTCAGCTAACACGTAAGTACATAACAAAGTTTATACATTTCTGTAAACATTTTTATGTCGGGGCTAAACAGTAGAAGTACCCATAATTCAATAATAATTGTTAGAATGATTTCAAATATATTCGTAAACGTTAAAATTAAAAATGTAAGGGATTTGTTAATTACTTAAACATTAGTTTATTTATTTGTTAATTACTTAAAAAATTAGTTTTTTATTTGTTAATTACTTAAAAAATTAGTTTATTTATTTATTCTAGTTTACTTCTAAAATAAGCAAAACGTATATATTTTGTGCTGGGTAAAAAATAAAGGTTACGAAAATCTTGTTCCAATGATTTGCAGCATATTTCAACTTCGGGGTTCGGAATTAATTACAACTTGGAAGTAATTACAACTCGAAATTAATTACAACTTGGACTTAATTTATCAATTTTATTTGTTATTCAACTAATAAATCTCATTTAATTTCTTTCATTTGCAAAATTATATTGTACGAATTAAAAAAAAAAGTTTTATTTCATTTTATCATCAAGAATTACGAGATTTCTAATTCCTCGGCGACATAAAATTACTTCCGGTTTGTAATTAATTCCGTCACCCTCAACTTCGAATAAAACTATGGTATAATGACTGGCGGGTTTCAAAATGGTTATTTAGGGTTAGGGTTAAGGTTAGGGTTGTGAATGTGTCTCTCTGAAAGTTAAATTAAGAGAATTATAAGATAACTTCACGTGTGTCTGTGTGTGTGTGTGTGTCTTTCCCGTGACTACGTGAATTGGATCAATATTTTTATTCATTTACTATTATTCGAACATTCATCGCAATCATAGATGCAATAGCGTCAAATAGAATAATTTTTAAATCAAAACAATTTACAAAATTA
>OY744538.1:8424657-8427157 GCA_963556195.1 Sepiola atlantica
TAAATATTAAACTATTTATTTTTTAAATATTATTTGTTTATCATAATAGTACGTAAAATAATTTAATTACGAACATCTTTTGATCAAATGATACAAGCGACCTTTCGTGTAATTCACGGATTAATCTGTATTACTCGATATTTTTTTATGGTAAATCTTTTATTTGTAATAAAATAAAAGTTGTCGTTATATATTTTCTGTACAAGGCAGATTTTATGAATAATTTATTTTCCATTTCAGGAGTTTCAAATTGTGTAAAACAGAAGAAAAAACTTGCTGAATTTGTCCTTTAATGAATGTTCCATCTGAGTAAATTAATACTAGCTTTTCTAATTATTTTTCGATAAATATTATGGTTATTTAAACATTTGGTACTGATATCGATCCCGACCCAGTTTTCGTGAGGTTCGACTCGTAAGCGTTCGGCTGTCCTACGCAAACGCCCGAGTGTCGACGAGCCGAAATGGTACCAGACGACAATTTTGATACGGTGCTGCGTCCTGTGATTGTAAGTTATATTTTCAAGAAATTTTCTAAAAGAAACGAACAAAAAAAAAAACAAGCAAAACATAGCGAAGTTACTGTTATCAAATAAATATTATTTCTTATTTTGATACGTTGCTGCGTCCTATAATTTTTAGTTATAGTTGCAAGAAATTTTTTTAAACAACAAAACAAATAAAACAAGCAAAACAAAGCGAAATTACTGTTATCAAATAAATATTTTTAACCCTAACCCTAACAACAACAAAAAAAAAAACAAGCAAAACATTATTATCATAGGACGCAGCACCGTATCAAAATTGTCGTCTGGTACAAATCTGCTCGTCAACACTCGGGCGTTTGCGTAGGACAGCCTCCGACAAGAAACTCACGAAAACTGGGTCGGGATCGATATCAGTACCAAACATTTCATTCTGTTATTCGTATTTCGATTATTTACGTGATTTATTTATAGTACAGGCAACAAGCCTTTCGCTATATTTATTTTACTTGACTTAAATCGGAATTATCCAGAAACACTTCGCCATTTTTAAGATTAACGACACTTTCGCCTGTGTGTGTTTTCCTCTCGGCGACGTGAATTATTGATCGAAACCTGTTTGTATTAACACATGTAATGGCATTAAGTATAACTAAATGATTAATACAACGTCTACTATTTGTCGCTATTTCTGATATGAGGTACTATCATCACTTATATATAACTATACTTTTTAAATAATCTTCCTTCGTTTTACATTTTTTAAACAAACATGAGAAATAAAACATTGTTTTCTTTTCAGAATACGTACTGATGTCTGCGAATAAAATGCTAACTCTGAAAGTCAGTCAAGTATATACCGGTGTCTTAAGATGTTTAAAGAAAAACAGAAGAATACCCGACTCAAAGTTAGCAGCAAACGGCGTTCTGTCAGATTCAGTTCCTGATTAAACTTCATCCGCAATATCCGCAATATAACTTCCGACGAGAATTTCAGTTTTTATAAACTTATTAATTCATTAATTTATTTATTAAATTTTTAGGTGAAAGTACAGAATAGTTAACAAAAAACCCTCCCCCATGTTAAGAATGGCTTTCAAATTACTTATTTTTGTAAAAGAAATTATTTAAAATATCATAAAAATCAAAGATATTTTATGATATTTTCCTTCATTATTTAGAAAACCATTCTTAACATGGGAGGGGGTTGGCTTCGTTAACTATTCTGTACTTTCACCTAACAATTTAATAAATAAATCAATAAATAAATATTAGTATAAAACTTAGAAAATCAGAAGAGTAGGCGACTCAAAACAAGAAGTCTTTTATATCAGGAACTAAATCTGAACAAACACCGTTTGCTGCTGACCTTGAGTCGCTTACTCTTTTGGTTTTCCGACATTTAGTCCCGTCGAAGTTTCGCAGTAATTTTACTAAATAAATATTAGTGATTTTCACTGAGAAGTCATCATTTACTTAAACGTCAAAGTGTTGTGGAAAACCAACAACAAATCAGATGCCGTGTAGCATCCATCAATGATCGACCTCGGAACTCGTAGACTTGGCTTTTGAATTTTGCTTTATTCATTAAATATTATGGATATTTAAATGTTTTTAATTTGTAAAATTCTATTATACGTATTTCTTACGCGCATAGAATTGTTGATTAAACTCGCGTGATTCGTCGTTGCCACGGGATCTCATTTTGCTGAGTAGACCATCCCTCGACAGACAGGCTGTGCCGCAGGCCCCAAACACATGGTCAGGCTACATGTGCCTTGGGTGTCCGACACGTGCCGCTTTTGCAGAACACGTCTCCAAATTCTAGGCATCTTGCTTCAGATTCAACACATTTATCATAGACGTGATTCCGGAAATCGCTTCGAATCCGCCATCACCATTAATAGGAAGACTATTAAGGTTGTCTTTGATCACATGCTTAAAACTATCGTGCTGAACTTACCCATTTGTCGTCTTCCATCTTAGCCAAGTTCCAAACCTAGCGTCGCATTTGTA
>OY744538.1:8452157-8454657 GCA_963556195.1 Sepiola atlantica
CGGATACATACGAACAACACCGGTAAAGAGGAAATTTTTTTAATAACTAAACATTTATCTAGAACAAAACTTAGATCTAATATACGGTACGTTTTTGTTCTTGTCTTTTATGGAAGTTGGGTCTGATCAACTCTGCTGGGAAGCCATGAAATAAAATACTGTTTTGTTTTTAAATTCCCGAAACAGTTTATCATAGTAAACAACTTATGATCCCTTAAATAATGTTAAGACTAGCGTAAATTCTTGAAAGCAAACTGATATAGTGACTGTAAAAAGTAAATTGACTTATATAAAAGTGATTTTCCACCAAAAACGACTTGGGACTAAAATGTTTTTTGTTATATATAGTTTTAATGGTTGAGAAACTTCCAAGACATATATATATATATATATATATATATATATATATATATAAATATATATATATATATATATATATATATATATATATATATATATATGTGTGTGTGTGTGTATATATATATATATATATAGTAAGCAATGAAAATATATATGGCAATCAAGCTACACAGAGGCTCTCGTGTTTCATCCCCGGGGGGAATCGTCAGGCTAAATTTAGCCTGACGATTCCCCCCGGGGATGAAACACGGGAGTCTCTGTGTAGCTTGATTGCCATATATATTTTCATTGCTTACTACCTAGCTCTACTTACTATCGAGCACTGTTGAAGTAAATACTGAAAACTGACACATAAAAAATTATATCTCCTAATAATATTTTATGTGGATACATGAAGTACTAATATATATATATATATATATATATATATATATATATATATATATATATATATATATATATATATAAGTATCTATACCGAAGTATTTGTGTTTTATTAATTCTTTAACAGTAGTCTGCTCAATTCATTTGTTTTTTTTCTATCTAATTTTCTTAAACAACATTTTGTCTCTTCGTTTCATTTTATCTGGTATCGTGTATGTAATCCTAATTATATATATATATATATATATATATATATATATATATATATATATATATATATATATATATATATATATGTATATAATTACTTTTATTTATACAGACACGTACAAAAAGCCGCTACACTGGCATGTCGATGTTATCGATCAATAGTTATTAGAAACTAAGATAGAAAAAAAAAGTCTGATCTTTCACCTAGATATTCATTTCAGGAAATCATAATATGAATATTTAGGAAAAAGATCATACTTGTTTGTCCGCCTGATGAGATCTTACTTTCTAATAACTATTTATCGATAACATCGACATGCCAGTGTAGCGACTTTTTGTACGTTTGTATGAACAAAAATAATTATATAAATAGCTCTATTTTCTATTGAGCATTATTTATTAGCGCAGTTGAAATTCTGTGGATTTTTATCTTATGGATGTCTACTTTACCTGGATTACTATAATATATATATATATATATATATATATATATATATATATATATATATATATATATATATATATATATATATATATATATATAGCCTATATTATTGTAGTTTATAGAATAGTGGGTAAACAAGACAACACACTAGTAGAAATAAAGACACAAACATATCATTAGAGCTGGAACAAGATATTTCGGCCGATTCGTTCGACCATATTCATTTAATAATAAACAAACAACTTTATTGCATGAAATAAGAGAAAAGCAAATGAACGTTGTGTTACAGTTATTTGTAATTAATTTGGTTTATAAGAAGCATGCGTAGAACTTCATCATAAAATATCACACACACACACATACACGCACACATACACATGAATATACAATATATTAACTTGATGATAAAATGATTGTGTTGATTGTTTAAATCTTTTTGATAAGAATCAACACAATAAAGTGTTCAGAACTTTTTAATATTAAGAATCAAATAAAAACTGTATTTACTAAACATTAAAATCGTTGACTTAAACGACTATTTTTGAATACAAGGACGTTCGATATCAATATATACATGGCATATATATCTAGATAGAGAGAGATAGATAGATATCGTATGTTAGAAAAAAAGATATAATATAAATATGCTTCGTTTAGTAGTATAGAATGTACATTATATATATATATATATATATATATATATGTATACTTAGGCAGCAAGTCATTATCTAAGCAAGCGTTGCTGAACATCACGGAACTTTCGCGTTTGTATATTTTCCTCGTGAGGTTCTAACTAAAAAACACTAACTCCAGTCTTCTTATTTAAATTAAAAAAACAAACAAAACCCTAATCCTGAAGACGACTACGAAAGTCGAAAGCGCTCGAGAAAATGGCCGAATTAAAAACTATCGGCGAAGTACTATACGGATTGCAACCTGAAACCAGAAAGATGGCTCGACGGTTTGAGAACCTCACGAGGAAAATATACAAACGCGAAAGTTCCGTGATGTTCAACAACGCTTGCTTAGATATATATATATATATATATATATATATATATATATATATATATATATATATATATATATAGTCTAGCCATA
>OY744538.1:8462157-8467157 GCA_963556195.1 Sepiola atlantica
AACTGTATATGAATAGAGATACAAATATATAAACATACTAACATACCTAACTGTATATGAATAGAGATACAAATATATAAACATACTAACATACCTAACTGTATATGAATAGAGATACAAATATACAAACATACTAACATACCTAACTGTATATGAATAGAGATACAAATATACAAACATACTAACATACCTAACTGTATATGAATAGAGATACAAATATACAAACATACTAACATACCTAACTGTATATGAATAGAGATACAAATATATAAACATACTAACATACCTAACTGTATATGAATAGAGATACAAATATACAAACATACTAACATACCTAACTGTATATGAATAGAGATACAAATATACAAACATACTAACATACCTAACTGTATATGAATAGAGATACAAATATACAAACATACTAACATACCTAACTGTATATGAATAGAGATACAAATATATAAACATACTAACATACCTAACTGTATATGAATAGAGATACAAATATACAAACATACTAACATACCTAACTGTATATGAATAGAGATACAAATATACAAACATACTAACATACCTAACTGTATATGAATAGAGATGCCAATATACAAACATACTAACATACCTAACTGTATATGAATAGAGATACAAATATACAAACATACTAACATACCTAACTGTATATGAATAGAGATACAAATATACAAACATACTAACATACCTAACTGTATATGAATAGAGATACAAATATATAAACATACTAACATACCTAACTGTATATGAATAGAGATACAAATATACAAACATACTAACATACCTAACTGTATATGAATAGAGATACAAATATACAAACATACTAACATACCTAACTGTATATGAATTGAGATACAAATATACAAACATACTAACATACCTAACTGTATATGAATAGAGATGCAAATATACAAACATACTAACATACCTAACTGTATATGAATAGAGATGCCAATATACAAACATACTAACATACCTAACTGTATATGAATAGAGATACAAATATACAAACATACTAACATACCTAACTGTATATGAATTGAGATACAAATATACAAACATACTAACATACCTAACTGTATATGAATAGAGATACAAATATACAAACATACTAACATACCTAACTGTATATGAATAGAGATACAAATATATAAACATACTAACATACCTAACTGTATATGAATAGAGATACAAATATACAAACATACTAACATACCTAACTGTATATGAATAGAGATACAAATATACAAACATACTAACATACCTAACTGTATATGAATTGAGATACAAATATACAAACATACTAACATACCTAACTGTATATGAATAGAGAGGCAAATATACAAACATACTAACATACCTAACTGTATATGAATAGAGATGCCAATATACAAACATACTAACATACCTAACTGTATATGAATAGAGATACAAATATACAAACATACTAACATACCTAACTGTATATGAATAGAGATACAAATATACAAACATACTAACATACCTAACTGTATATGAATAGAGATACAAATATACAAACATACTAACATACCTAACTGTATATGAATTGAGATACAAATATACAAACATACTAACATACCTAACTGTATATGAATAGAGATGCAAATATACAAACATACTAACATACCTAACTGTATATGAATAGAGATGCCAATATACAAACATACTAACATACCTAACTGTATATGAATAGAGATACAAATATACAAACATACTAACATACCTAACTGTATATGAATTGAGATACAAATATACAAACATACTAACATACCTAACTGTATATGAATAGAGATACAAATATACAAACATACTAACATACCTAACTGTATATGAATAGAGATACAAATATATAAACATACTAACATACCTAACTGTATATGAATAGAGATACAAATATACAAACATACTAACATACCTAACTGTATATGAATAGAGATACAAATATACAAACATACTAACATACCTAACTGTATATGAATTGAGATACAAATATACAAACATACTAACATACCTAACTGTATATGAATAGAGATGCAAATATACAAACATACTAACATACCTAACTGTATATGAATAGAGATGCCAATATACAAACATACTAACATACCTAACTGTATATGAATAGAGATACAAATATACAAACATACTAACATACCTAACTGTATATGAATTGAGATACAAATATACAAACATACTAACATACCTAACTGTATATGAATAGAGATACAAATATACAAACATACTAACATACCTAACTGTATATGAATAGAGATACAAATATATAAACATACTAACATACCTAACTGTATGTGAATTGAGATGCAAATATACAAACATACTAACATACCTAATTGTATGTGAATTGAGATGCAAATATACAAACATACTAACATTTCAACATATTTTCTCTGAAATATCTCATTTAATTTTTACATTTTTCTAATTTTGATAAGGTTCATAACTGAGCGAAACGTCACCCAAGGATCTAACTTTCGTCAAACCTATTTTGTAATTTTCTATAGCAAGGTTCATGTAGATGTTTGATTCTTTCAAAATATGACCTAAGGGAAGGATCAGATTTTAATTCTGCCTGATGAGATCTCAGTTTCTAACAGCTGTTGATCGATAACATGAACATGCCAGTGTCGCAGATTATGTACATGGCTGTATAAAGTAAAATAATAACACACACACACAAACATATATATATATAAATATATATATATATATATATATATATATATATATATATATATATATATATATATATATATATATATTACTATTTCATGTATCCACATCAAATTCTATAAGGAGATATAATTTTTTATGTATCAATTTTCAGTATTTACTTCAACAGTGCTCGATACGGGAGTAGAGCTAGGTAGTAAGCTATGAAAATATATTTATGGCAATTAAGCTACACAGATTCCCCCAGGGATGAAACGTGAGAGCCTCTGTGTAGCTTAATTCCTATAAATATATTTTCATAACTTACTATTTATATATATATATATATATATATATATATATATATATATATATATATATATATATATTCTCATTTATGCAAACATTGTTATAAATAACAGAATTCGTCTGTTTAAGTATACCTTTTTTTTATTTAAGACAAATTCTAGTTAATAACACTAAAATTATATATTCCGAAACCAATTATAATCAATTAAAAATACTCGAAGCTATCTACATAAAAACACAACAACTTAAAATTATTACCATCACATGTGAAATCAGTGGAAACATTTTAAAATGCTTAACGTAATGCGATTTTGTTATGTGATAACACCCAACGTTGCTGAATTTAAATCGTCAACGACTTCCTGGAACAATGCGAAAAACGTTCTCTGCGCGTTTCCCCGCCGTCTTTTTAAAATTCTCTTCTTTCTCCAGCTCTTTTGTTTATTTGCTTTTGATACCAAAGAATCGAAAACGTTCGTGAAACCTGTGAAACCTATGGAACATTTTTTTATTTTATTTTTTTATTTTATTACAAAAAAGACCATAAGAAAAATTTAAAAAATCTTTAAAAAACGTATAATTAAATGTACGAATACTGTTATTTTTACAATGTTTGCATATATATATATATATATATATATATATATATATATATGCAAATATATATGTATATATATATGTATATATATATGTATATATATATATGTATATATATATGTATATATATAAATATATATATATATATATATATATATATATATATATATATATATATATGCAGAATTAAAAAGTAAAAGCCCTAAAATTGTTTCAATATTCATGCACCTGTCGTATTTATTTCAAAACTTTCTCAAGATGACTGCTTTGTAGAAATACATAAAAGTAAAAAATTTTAAAATATGTGGTGCGTCTATGACGCGAAAATTGTGTTTCTCTTCTTTTTTCAACGAAACATAGATGTTAGAAGTATAGATATGTGGTGCAGCTATGACATCGATGTTTCGTTCGAAAAAAAAGTGAAAAAATATGTTTTTCACGTATTTTCAAATGTTGACTTTTATGTTTTTATTCAAATCATTCATCCTGAGAAAGTCTTGAAATAAAGACGAAACGTTGATGACCATTTAAACAATTTTCGGGTTTTCCTTTTTCTTTTCATTTTCTATTACGTTTGATTATTATTTCCATAATATCATGTGTGTGTATGTGTGTGTGTGTTCGTGTGTGTGTGTGCGTGTGTGTGTGTGTGGGTGTGTGTGTGTGTGTGTTCGCGTGTGTGCGTGTGTATGTGGGTGTGTGTTCGTGTGTGTGTGTGTGTTCGCGTGTGTGTATGTGTGTGTGTGTGTGTTCGCGTGTGTTCGCGTGTGTGTATGTGTGTGTGTGTGCGTGTGTGTGTGTGTGTATGTGGGTGTGTTCGCGTGTGTGCGAGTGTGTGTGTATGTGTGTGTGTGTTCGCGTGTGTGCGTGTGTATGTGGGGGTGTGTGTGTTCGCGTGTGTGCGTGTGTGTTCGCGTGTGTGCGTGTGTGTATGTGTGTGTGTTCGTGTGTGTATGTGTGGTCGCATGGGTGTGTGTGTGCGTGCGTGCGTGCGTGCGTGCGTGCGTGCGTGCGTGCGTGCGTGCGTGCGTGCGTGCGTGCGTGCGTGCGTGCGTGCGTGCGTGCGTGTGACGCTCATCCGAAGTTGCCTCGGGACGAAATATAGAAATATATTGCCTCTTATTAATTGCAGGTAAAATTGAAGTAAAATGTAATAATAAAAAATAATAATATTTACTTTGAGGCGAAAAAATGTTTTGGGTTCACGTGTGTGGGATTGAGATTGATTTGAAAAAATGTTTTGGGTTCACGTGTGCGGGATTGAGATTGATTTGAAAAAATGTTTTGGGTTCACGTGTGCGGGATTGAGATTGATTTGAAAAAATGTTTTGGGTTCACGTGTGCGGGATTGAGATTGATTTGAAAAAATGTTT
>OY744538.1:8472157-8482157 GCA_963556195.1 Sepiola atlantica
GGATTACTATATATATAAATATATATATATATATATATATATATATATATATATATATATATATATATATTTATACAAACATTATTAAAAACAACGGAACTCTTCTGTCTGGTTATACATTTTTATCCTTTCAATTCTTCTAATGATTTTTTTCGTGTTAAAATCAAACAAATTGATAAAAGATTTTCAAGGTGTTCTATGCCAAACGCAGTGGGTTATTTATTATTTGACAGGGAAGTGTGTGTATGTGTGTGTGTATGTGTGTGTGTCTGTGTGTGTGTGTGCCTGTGTGTGTGTGTGTCTCTGTGTGTGGGTGTGTCTGTGTGTGTGTGTGTCTATGTGTGTATGTGTGTGTGTGTATGTGTGTGTGTGTGTGTCCGTGTGTGTATGTGTATGTGTGTGTATGTGTGTGTCTGTATGTGTATGTGTGTGTGTGTCTGTGTGTCTGTGTGTGTGTCAGTGTTTGTTTGTGTGTGTGTGTGGGGGGGGGTATGTGTGTGTCTGTGAGGGCGTGGGTGTGTGTGTGTGGGGGGGGGGTCTGTGTGTGTGTCTGTGTGCGTGTGCGTGTGCGTGTGCGCGCGCGTGTGTGTGTGGGTGTATGTGTGGGTGGGTGTGTGTGTGTGTGTGTGTGTGTGTGTGTGTGTGTGTGTGTGTGTGTGTGTGTGTGTGTGTGTGTGTGTGTGTGTGTATGTGTATGTCTAGCTAAAAGCCAAAAACTATCTAAGAAACACCCACAAAGTTGGTGTATTTCTGATCATCGTTTCCGGAATTAATAATATCTAAAACTTAGAAAAAAACAAACCTTTGGTGAGGGGGTGTTGGTTTTAATTGTAATTTTCATGTACTAACTAAAGAGAAGTAACTTTAATTTTTTTTTTTTCAAAAAATGATTTCCCTTACGCCGACTTGAGTAATCTATACAAAGTGCATGTTCAGATAGAGGAATGGGCTGAGCGAAGAAGAAAGAGGAGGTTGGGGAAAAATGGGGGAAGGGGGAAAGAGAGACAGATAGGGGAGAGATAGAAGTTTTAATAGAAATATGTTACACTTTTGTCCCGGGCAACGCCGGATAACCTAGCTAGTGCAATATAGGGGCAACATCGCATTCAGCTAATCAAACATTGGACATGTTTAAAACCGTCTTTGATTGTTGTTTCATCTCTAGAAGAGCTGAAATATCCATGGGCGTTCTTTTCTCCGAAACTCACGCCGTTGGATGTTTTTTCCGAAAGTGTTCAAGTTCCAAACAAACAGTTTACAGGCGTTAAAGGAAGCAATTACGGATGTTGTAATGGCGCATCCCACCGAGTGGAAGTGGCGTAATGTAGTGGTTACAGGTGCGGACATGGACTAGGGATTCCGAGTTCGAGTTCTGTCAGGGGTACTGCATCACTTTCAGTAATACCCCAGGGAAAGATATGAACCCATGTATTCTTCGCTCTAGCTATAGGTTATATAGTAGGGTAGACTATGCTCTGAAGCATTTATTACGAAACTAGTCTGTCAGAAAGAAAAACTGCCCAACAGGGACGTGGTACCAGATTGGAGGCGATCAACCGTGAAAATTAAACAAAAAAAATAGATTGGAAGTTATCAACTTTAAATATAGAGTGTAAATGTTAGATTAATTTGTTTAACAAATTAATCTCACATTTATACTGTATTTAAAGTTGATAACTTCCAATCTATTTTTTTTGTTTGTTTGATTAACCATCTAGTGGACGGGAAAAATAAATGGTCGTATGAAAATCTTACCCGGTGAAACAAAAAAAACAAAAATTGCCCCAGCAATAGAACAATACAAGCAAGACCTGTGGAAATTCCACAGTTCTATCTTTCATGTAGCCGGTGCTTAAAGTATTTTCATCCCTTGAACGTACGGTATTATTGCACCACTTTTCTTCAAACTGAAACATACTTATCATAGTATTCTGGTTAATGTAGTTTCCGAATAGATCTGGTTATCGGGGTCTATCTCTAAACCCCTTGTATGAGTTGGTGACACATTCCCATTCTATGGACGCCCGGTTGCTACGCAGACCCCATGATATTGTTATCTCATAATTGAACAGAACAGATACTACTCTTTGACCCTAGCCCAAAAGGACATTTATTTACCTACCTCCCACAACGGTAAGATGTGACACAAGGTCGGAAAGTGGGATTTGAAAAGTCAGCACCCTAGAGGAAGAGCACTTATGGCCGTCAAAAAATGCCTGGGCAGCCCCGTCGGCATTCCCCTGTAGGGGCGCCTCAGGCGATTAGCAATAAACTAACGCCTTCTCGAAGGGTGAGAAAGAAAAGCCTTAGAGGGTGGACCTCCTAGAACTGCACAGGACAGACCCATAGACCGGCGTAAATCAAGCCCCGAAGGCCAAGACAATACCGGTCTATGGTGTGCAGTATCCATCGGAACAGATACTACACTTTGATCTTTTTATTTACCTCCCCAGGAGGTTAGGCACAAGGCCAGGTTTATCTTACTCCCAAAAGGTAAGATGCGACCCAAGCTCGGGTCGGGAAAGTGGGACTTAAAAAGCCAGCGCCCGAGGTGAGCACTCTGGCTATTAAAAATTGCTTGGGCAGCCCCGTCGGCATTCCCCAGTAGGGGCGCCTCAGGCAGTAAGCAATAAACTTACTCCTCCCCAAAGAGGGGAGGCAAAGCCTGGGAGGGTGAACCTCCTAGAACTGCACAGGACAGTACCTCAGACCGGCGGAATCAAGGCCCGAAGGCCAAGACAACACCGGTCTACAGAGTGAGCATCCATCGGAACAGATACTACACTTTGATCTTGGCCAAAAGGCCGAGAAAGTTTATTTTAGTTCGAGTTTCACGTTCGACACAACAGCATCATCAGATGAAATTAAAAAAAATGCTGTGTTGCACTGCATCTTCGGCGATCGAGTAATCCCATCTTTTCAAATAAGGGGGATAGCGATAACGTACGTACGAACATAATTATTATTGTTTCATTTTTTAATATTAATCGATTATTTGTCCGATAAAAAAATCATTCTATTAGCACTTTATTTATTTATTTAAAAATGCCTTTTGGCGAAGATCAAAGTGTAGTATCTGTTCCCAGCATCACAACGACGTGAATTTATGAGCAATCAAAAAATATAATAAAATCGTTAACGAGGAGAGGGAGTGGACAAACACATAGCCAGCCAGAGAGAGAGAGAGACAGCCAGAGAGAGAGATAGACAGCCAGAGAGAGAGAGATAGACAGCCAGAGAGAGAGATAGACAGCCAGAGAGAGAGATAGACAGCCAGAGAGAGAGATAGACAGCCAGTCACTAGCAAGCTAGCCACCCGCTTCTTTCTTTTTTTTTTTCTTTCCCGCTTATACTGGGTGCAATAAGAATTCTTGTGAACATTTTAAAGAAAAGTTTTGCGAGTATAATATAAATAGATAACTTAAGAATAATCTTAAGTTATCTATTTTTTTTAATAAATTACTGTTTATATTGACGAAATTATTGCACATATGTAGATAAAATAGTACAATAAAATTAGAATTAAATAACATCAGATATTAACTGATTATGAACCATTTAAAAATAGGATAATATAGTATCTGCTCAGTTGACACGAGACCATCCTCCCAGGCATTACCTCCTCTTTTTGGGGGCGGGGTTTGAGGTAGTGTAGTATATGTTCGTTCGTCATGATACAATCCTCCCAGGGATTACCTCATCTTTTTTATTGGGGGTTAGTGTAGTACCTGTTGTCATGATACCATACTCCAAGGCATTACTTTCTCCGTTGGGGGAGGGGGAGTAATATAGTATATGTTCTGTTGTCATGAGACCATTCATCCGAGCATTACCTCCTCTTTGGGGAGGGGGTAGCGTAGGTCAACAAGAACTTGTCACAATCGGCTGTTCATTGGCAAACTCATCACCTAAATTATATATACAAAATGATAATAAAATCGACTTAGCTTTAAGACTTTACTGCAGTTTCACGGTATCACCGATCATCAGTAGTGTGCAGGTCGCACGTTTAATCAATTTATTTATATTATTTATTTTTATTTATGTATTTATTTATTTTCGATTATTCTATATTTTTTATTTATTTTTATTATTATTTATTTATTTATTTTTATTATTTATTTTATTATTTATTTTTTTATTTAGTTATTTTTATTGTTTATTTCTAGTATTTCTATTATTCATTTTTATTTATGTATTTATTTATTTTCGATTATTCTATATCTTTTATTTATTTTCAATATTATTTATTTATTTATTTTTATTATTTATTTTTATTTTCCTTATTTATTTCTATTATTTCTGTTATTTATTTTTATTTATGTATTTATTTATTTTCGATTATTCTATATTTTTATTTATTTATATTATTATTTATTTATTTATCTTTATTATTTATATTTTATTTATTTAATTTTATTGTTTATTTCTATTATTTTTATTATCCATTTTTATTTATGTATTTATTTATTTTCGATTATTCTATGTTTTTTTTAATTTATTTTCATTATTATTTATTTATTTATTTTTAGTGTTTATTTATTGATTTTATTATTTTATTAATATATTTTATTTATTTATTAACATATTTTATTTATTTACTAATATATATATTTTTTAATTCTAAGGTCAATTCAAGTGCAACTTTAAAAATGTGTTGTGTTTTGTCTGTGTTGAATTTGAGGCACAATTGTGATTCGCGCTAAAAGAAAATGGAAGCCATGTTTTTATTCAAATTCATTCATCGATTTTTTTATATTAAACTCGAGAAAATGTATTTGTCTAAATATGAATTTGCTAACGTCCTATTGAGAAAACGTGGACTGAATGTCTACTTTCTTAAAAAAATAATTACTAAACACGAAGTTGTGGGGATTTTGTGGGGTTGGGAGTTTTCTTTGCGTGAAATGAAATGGCCGATCCGTCGTGTTCGTTTCTCTATGAACGATTCGTCGACCATTGTTAAAACAAAATCTGCCTTCCTCTCTTTTTTCTCCAAAGAAAATCTTTTTTGAAATTTAGTTCAGATGACGTTTAGGTATACACTTCATGTCTTCTTCGCGTATGCAAAATCCAGGAGGAAATAGAAAAAGATGTTTTCACATCGGAGACAGCGATACACATTGATAAGAAAGATTATTGAGAAAGGAAGACAGGGGAGAGAAAGAGACAAGACAGGGCCCCGAAAAAAAGCAAGATGAAGCGAAAAGGAAAGAGGAAAATTGATTTTTGGTGATTTCCAGCAGATAACTTACAAAAGGTGGAGACGAGTGGAGTGATTGGCCCTGCCACGCGCGACTTCCTAGGCAGCCTTGGTCTATTAATGACGCGCAACACCGGAGACAATCGCGAATTGTCTTGGCTTTACGAGCGCCTCTCCATCGCCATTATTCGTGGAAACGTGTTGAGTCTGCTCTCGGTCTGCCAAGCCAGCCGGACATTCGAAGAAAACTATGGACTGTGATACAATTATATATAAGGAATCGGGGGTTCTTGATATTAAACTAAACAATGTCCAAGTGACGAATAAAGGATTTATTAATTATTTATTGAATTATTAATCTTATAGTTTACTTTTTCACCGAATGGATCAGTGTAATATATTTGTTTCTTATTTTTATTTGTGATTGAATAAAAACTTTTATGAAGAAAATACTGAAAATTGATATATATCAAATTATAACATTTTATGTGGATACATGAAATAATATATATATATATATATATATATATATATATATATATATTAAAATTATAATTTAATATTATTAGAAGCCCCTACACGTAAAATTAAAGTCGAGCACTGTTAGAGATATAAAAATAGACATTCAGCTAAAGCTTCAGTGCAATACTCCGACTCTGTCGTTTAGTTCTATTAGATTTTCTTCATGCTTACGCTCGCCACTTTCAGCGTAAATATAACTTAATTACTTCGTTATCACGTGACAACCTCCCATGGCCTAAAGCCGGGGCAGGCAACCTCCGGACCGCGGGCCACATCCGGCCCGCAAAGGCTTAGCGCCCGGCCCGCCCCGCCCCCTGCTATGCTTTATTATTGCAATCCGGCCCGCGGACCTCCCAGTAAAACTCATATCATTTTGTGACATAGACGTAAAAGTAGGTTTCGATTAAGATTTACAGTGGGATAAAAATGTATGAATATCAGCGAGCGATGATGCATGTATATTTCATTTTTCTTTAACTATTAAGAGATAAAAATAGAAAAAGAGAAAGAGGGAGGAAACGAGAGACGAGGAAAGGGCATAAAACAGAGAACTTATGTGAGGTGTGTCAAAACGAATGCTGGATCAACTTGCTACTTCTCTGTCATTATTTCTTATGATTCCAAAATGGCTCTTTGTCGGCGCCTTTTATAACATCACATACAGAAGTCTCTTGAGAAAAACTATCAGATTTGTAGAGTGTTCAATGCAATTTTTGTACAAGTTATTCACGTAAACAAAATATAGTAATTCTGAGATTTCGTTTTTCACTCCGACCCGCGATCTCCTTCCAAAAGTCTCATCTGGCCCTCACTCTGAAAAGGTTGCCCGCCCCTGGCCTAAAGGATTTAGCGAACGCTTACAGATTCAAAGTGTCGTGTCTCTGTGAACCGGGTTCGCGCCCTGTGACCGTCTGAGATTGTCATTTTGCTGCGCTGATGAGAACCGAAAGCTGGAAACGACGACGCCTGTTGCAACCCTTTGCTTATATACGAGTTAGATACACGTTAAATGTAAGGTGATCCAACATCTTGCTGCACAACTCCCCGCTCAGGGTGCCCCCTATAAATCTGGCCTTCAATCACAGTAGCCCCTTACGTATAAGTGGGAAAATGCCGTGGGGTGGGGGGTGGGGGTTAACTTCCATGCAAGTTTGTAGGAATTAGTAATTAAACTAAATGCATGAATTTGTTCGAAATTAAAAAACAAAAAAACAGTTATTATTTTAGCAAATGAATCAAGATCTATTAATCTTTTTAGCGTGGAAAAAACATTTTGACTTTGTTATTTTATTTTAAGTCAAAATGAAACAAAAGGTTGGCAGCAGGCAGAAAAAACATCTGGGAAAAAAAAAACAAAAAAAAACTGCAATTTTTTTCTAATCACTGATCCAGAGCCACTGCACTTATTTATTATAAATATATATTTTTTTTTTTTTACAAGTAGAAAAACAATTAGCACCTTTTTTTTTTTTTTTTTGTCAATGACCTTTGATTTCTTCTTAAATATGCCCCTGACAATTTTATTTTTCTTTTCATATTTGAAGAATGAAAAAATTGGGGGGGGGATGCCTCCACACATCTCGCTAAGAGGTTCTGCCTGTTTGTCTGTCTGTAGATGTATCGATTTTAAGTTTGAAATAGCATTTTCATTATTTAAATGTGCAGATTTAATAGACATATATTATGAGCCCAAACTCTTCGTCCGTTGCTCTGTCACGCTTATCTTTGAAATAGAATTTTCATTGGTAAACCCACAGATGCAATGGACGCATCTTAAGAAAGAATCCATTCTTGTTTAGGGTGGGGGGGGTAGATAAAAGTGTTTAAAAATATTTACTACAAAAAACGAGTGAACTTCACAAAAATTGAACATTCAGATTAAGTTCTAAAAATGCATCAATACACTTGCATAAAAATGCATCAATACACTTGCATAAAAGTGCCAAGGAGTCTTGTGTTGCTCTCACTGAGGGCGCCCTTTATTTTGATAGGCTCCTAGGACTGACTTTCACTTCATTGGGCCAAGAACAAAAGCTACAAAGTGAAATTCCAATACCCAATACATCCATTATCAACGGCCTAGAGGGCTCTATTATTTTTCGAAGAGCTTTGCATTATCGCTAGTGGCAGCTGGCAGTTTCACAATTTAGGGGCATATCCAGGTTCCTTAAAGATGAGGAATGTTTCTTCTTATCTCTGAAGGGGGCTAACTGTACCTACCTATCTGAACTTCACATAACGACCATTTCCCTAAGTCATAAACTGCCACTGCCGGCATCTTCAAATCTTTCCGTCTAGTCACGTGACTAAACCAATCAATCAAACATTCACTCTCGCTTATGGGACCATAAATGACCTCAGGGTCAAACTATGTCAATCATACCTAATAACTTGATATTAACTTGACTTAAAACATGTTACCGAAGCCCGTTGTTTTGACAGACTCCTGAGACCGATTTTCACTTCAAATCTAAAATGGAAAGCCTATATCCAGTTTGTTGCTAAAAGTTTGCTGGAAAAATGGTTGGATCATTCCACACCTCCAGAAAACATCTGACCCCTTTTGCAACCCTTTTACTTATATAAGAGTCAGATATATCCTAAGATGGAGTACTGCTGTCACATCTGAGGTGGTACCACTCGAAACACTCTTTTTTTTTTGGTACCACTCGAAACACTCTGTTTTTTAGTACCACTCGAAACACTCTTTTTTTTTGGTACCACTCGAAACACTCTTTTTTTTGGTACCACTCGAAACACTCTTTTTTTTAGTACCACTCGAAACACTCTTTTTTTTTTTTGGTACCACTCGAAACACTCTGTTTTTTAGTACCACTCGAAACACTCTTTTTTTGGTACCACTCGAAACACTCTTTTTTTTTGTACCACTCGAAACACTCTTTTTTTTTGGTACCACTCGAAACACTCTGTTTTTTAGTACCACTCGAAACACTCTTTTTTTTTGGTACCACTCGAAACACTCTTTTTTTTGGTACCACTCGAAACACTCTGTTTTTTAGTACCACTCGAAACACTCTTTTTTTTTGGTACCACTCGAAACACTCTGTTTTTTAGTACCACTCGAAACACTCTTTTTTTTACCTTGAGAAAGTTCAAAATCGAATTCGCAATCTAGTGGCTGATGACCTCTTCCGTTCTTTACAACCTCCTTTTTTCCACAGAAGAGACGTTGCTAGTCTTTCTCTACTCTATTGTTAATTTCTGTGAAAGTGCTCGGCTGAGTTTCAATTTCTGGTTCGATCCTTATAAAAGTTTCACAGTAAGAACTCGTCTCGCTACCACAATTGCAATGAACGTTCTTTTCCTTCTTCATGTGCTAACATCGAACGAGATATCCGTGAAAAGTGTTTATTTCCAAGAACTTCCCATCTATGGACAACATTGCCACAAGACTGCTTCACTAGGGACTACAACATGCTCATCTTCAAATTCATGCCTACAGATTTAATTTATTCCATTCGTTAATTTTTAATCTTCTTACAATGGTTATCATCATTCAACTTTCAATCTATTTCATTAACCTTTATCCTTAAATGGCTTTTCGCCTCGATAAGTGTTAACTCGTTAATAAAAAAATACATAAAAACAAATGCGTTAACTTATTATTTTAACCAATCACGTTGCTAACTATTCGGTATTTATTCGGTATTTATTCGGTATTTATTCGTTAGTCTCGTGTTATAGTGTGCGTCAATATTTGAAAAGTTCGACGGCAAAACGCGATAAACGCCATTTTGAACATCACGAAATTGTCCCTACAAAAAGTGTTGAATTTCAACACTCGACGACACCCCAAAACTATGTGTTGCATAATATTATACCGAAATAATTTATTTTTGATTTCAATTAAAATCAGCTTTCATTCACAGTCTAGATTTAATATATTCGTGTTTTTCATTGTTTATGGTCTCAATTTAAACGAATTGGATTTATCGCGTTTTGCGTTCGAACTCTTCCATTTATTTTTAATTGAATTATCTAATCGTCTAAAATTGTACATAAAATTTACCCACGAGATACACTCAATACTCTGATGATCACTTAAGTAAGTCGAAAGCGCGGGACATGAATGAAATTTGAACGCTGCCTGTATTCTTTTTCTATCAAGAAATGGCGAACATAGTTGGATCTCTGGGAACGTTAGTAAAGAAACGGCAACTGTTATGAGTTGTCGACTAATTTCAACAATTATGTATTTAAATAAATATTTGCTGTCCACTAGTACAATATATATATATATATATATATATATAT
>OY744538.1:8492157-8502157 GCA_963556195.1 Sepiola atlantica
GAAACGATCTCCATGTGCAGTCGGAGACATTAATAAGAGCGAGCGGACACACGAACACACACAGTTACTCGCGTGCGCGAACACACACAGGCACGCATATAATTATATATATATATACATACACACACAAATTATATTTATACACACACAAATGATATATAATCACACACATAAATTATATATATATACACAAATTATATATATACACATACAAATTATATATATACACACACAAATTATATATATGCACACACAAATAATATATATGCACACACAAATTATATATATACACACAAATTATATATATATACACACAAATTATATATATACACATACAAATTATATATATACACACGCAAATTATATATATGCAAACATAAATTATATATATACACACACAAATTATATATATACACACGCAAATTATATATATATACACATACAAATTATATATATATACACACGCAAATTATATATATGCACACACAAATTATATATATACACACACAAAATATATATATACACACACAAATTATATATATACACACACAAATTATATATATACACATACAAATTATATATATACACATACAAATTATATATATGCACACACAAATAATAAATCTACACACACAAAATATATATATATACACACAAATTATATATATACATACAAATTATATATATACACACAAATTATATATATACACTACAAATTATATATTTGCACACACAAATTATATATATATACACACACAAATTATATAAATACACACATAAAGTATACATATACACACAAATTATATATATACACACAAAAATTATAGAAATAAACACACAAATGTTATATATACACACACAAATTATATAAATACATACACATGAATTATATCTAAACACTCATAAATTATATATACACAGAAAAATTATATAAATACACACACATCAATTATATGAATACAAACACATTAATTATATATACACACATAAGTTATATATCTACACACACATAAATTATATATACACACACTCCGAAATACGAAAGTACTCCCTGTGTTAGTCTTCCTTTCACACCACACACAGATACGCACGTGCGCACAAACATACTCGAAGATACGGCCATTAACACATACGCACACAATCACAAACACGCATACACTCACGTGACACATTCACTCTCAATGTCTATCTATTAATCACATACTCAGGGAATCAGACACGCGTGCAGATGCACACTTTCTGTTCTCTCTCCCCCCCCCCTCTCTCTATCTCTCCCTCTCTCTCTCTCTCTCTCCCTCTCTCTCTCTCTCTCTCTCTCTCTCTCTCTCTCTCTCTCTTTCATTTTCTCTAATATCTGTGTTCAGACCTGTTTTGTGTGTGTTTCGTTTTAAAATCCATTTTCTTTCTTTATGTTTACACACATACGTGGACGGGAATCTGTCTATTAAAATACATTTGGTGTTATGAAGTGTATGGGCTGTTTGGTTGCAATGTTTGGCTATTTCAAGTATATTGTGGTCATTAAATCTAAGCTAATACGTCATATATATATATATATATATATATATATATATATATATTATAATATAAAATGAAGTAATAAAATAAGGTGTCAATCAAATTTTATTAGAATTCAAAGTTCATGCAAAGCATCCTTAAGTTAAGTTGATTGACACCTTATTTTATTACTTCATTTTATATTATAATATTAATGCTCTATCCAGTATATTGAGCTTCAGTTTTTTTATCCGGATGTTTCACTAATTATAAGATATTAGTTGACGCTTATATCTTTTGTTGGATTGCTTCATATATATATATATATATATATATATATATATATATATATATATATATGTATGTGTATATATGTATGTATATATGTATATGTATAATGTATATGTATATATATATGTATATATATATGTATGTATATGTATATATGTATGTATATATGTATATGTATAATGTATATGTATATATGTATATGTATAATGTATATGTATATATATATGTATATATATGTATGTATATATATGTATATACATATGTATATATATGTATGTATATATATGTATATATGCATGAATATATATGTATGTATATATATGTATATATATAATATGTATATATATATATATAAATATATATATATATATAATTTTTTTTTTTTTTTTTTGCGCTTAAGAAATCAAACTCTAACTTCACACCCCTTCGAACATAATCACGCCGTTGTAACTTTTCAATATTTTAGACGCTCCTTTTTTAAGTTGTATGAATTAAAAAATAAAAATGAAATAAAAATAAATATAAATAAATAAATTAATAAAAAAAAAAAAAAAATGAATAAATAAAATAAATAAATAAAATAAAAAGTAAAGACATACTCTTTTCCTTTCTTTACATTCTATAAATACATATTCTTTTTTCACACTAACACGCCTGAAGATGATTTGAGGATATCAAATCGAAAGTACTCGCAAAGAAGATGGAACAACAAAACTACGGAAACTTCATACACCAGTTTGATCGAGGTACGAAGTTGACCATTCGGAAGATGGAAAAAATTTTTAAAAAAAGATCACAAAGCAGAAACACTCCGTGCTATTCAACAACGTTTGCCTAAATGAAAACTTGCTGCCTAAATACACACAATATATATATATATATATATATATATATATATATATATATATATATATATATATATATATATATATATATATATATATATATAAATATTTGTTTTTATCTACATGCGTAAATTCTTACGGGAATCGTCAGTGTAAAGAAGAATTATTCACACTCTTTTTCAAACTCAAATTCCAACGTCTTAGACCACACGGCCGTTGTCAACAACCCAGGGATTGCAAAGTGGCTTAGTTGGTATCGCCGCGGACTGAGAACCTGGGTGTGCCAGGTTCAAATCCAAGCCATTCAACAGAAAACGCTTCCATCAAACCCACATGACACTTGTGTCTAATCTCCTGGAGGTGGGATAAATAGAAATCACATTAACACTTGTACACGGGTGGCCTCGGCCTTGATAAAGTGGTGGCTTCTGTTTTATTTAATAAAAAAAAAAAAAAAAACAACCCGGTAAATAAGCGAGAGATTAATCCTCTTTAAAGGCAGCTGTCGTAAAGTGTTCGACTATTGAAAGGAATATTGCATTGAAATCACGGTGACGGCTGTGTTAATACTACTCATTACAGAGACAACTTAGATTATGGGGCGACAAATAATTATATATATATATATATATAATCAAGGGAGGCGCGATAACCCTCTATCCCTTAATAGACTTCAAAAACTACCTATGCTAGAAATCTCATTTCTTTGATCAGCCATAACTCAAAAAACAATAAACCAAATTAGTTAAAACTTTGCACAAAATTTTCATTTGATAGGTTCTATAAGTGTGTAGAATTTCAGCATCATTAGTCAAGGCAACCCAGAGATCCAGAAAGGTCAGGAGTGATTTTGTGTTATCTGTGTGTACGTGTGTGTCACCCTGTATCTCATCAACTATTTGATGGATTCAGCTGATTTTTGGCAGAGATAGAGGTTCTAGGGTCTAGTTGATGGCATTTTAATTTCAGTTCACCATATACCTTAGTTTTCTAGAAAATTCAAAAAAACCTTAAAAATTACCATTGTCTTGAGGCATAGCCTTTACAAAAGTAGTGACATTTCATGAAAAATGCCAGTATACTGAAATCATAGGCTCTTAATAGGGTTAAGATGAAAATTCATATACACTAAATGTACAAAAAAGCAAAGAAATTCCCAAATTTTTACACTTTTATTGTCATTAAGGGTATGACTGCATATCAACCAAACCATTTCATTATCACATCACTACAGTATAAATCTCTATGCATGAGTGGATGAAGTGTGTGAGGTGCGCTGAAGAAAAATTCCTACAAGTAAAATACATAGCCCTGTTGTGCTCGCATACCCTTAATGACAATAAAAGTGTAATAATTTGGGAATTTTCTTGCTTTTCTACATTTAGTGTATATGAATTTTCATCTTAACCCTATTAAGGGCATATGATTTCAGTATACTGGCATTTATCATGGAATATATATTATCATATTCAAATATATATATGTTTGTCCCTATCTGGTGGCAACACATTGGTGATGGAAAATTATTCACTATTAGCATTTAGGTATAATGCTTTCCGTTCAAGCGTATAGCAGGCAAAATAAACAAATAAATGACATATATATATATATGTATATATATATATATATATATATATATATATATATATATATATATATATATATATATATATATATATATATATATATTCATTTATTTATTTATTCATTTTTTTTTTTAACAACTAATATAAGTTAGCAAAACATTTATACGGAACAAAACTTAGGTTTAGTATACGAAACGTTTATGTGTTTGCCTTTTAAGGGAAGTGGGGTCTGATCAACTCTGCTGGGAAGCCATGAAATTAAATACTGTCTTGTTTTTAAATTCCCGAAACAGTTTTTCATGGTAAACAACTGATGATCCCTTAAATAATGTTAGAAGCAAACTAATATAATAACTGTAAAAACTAAATTCACTTACATGAGTGATTTTCCACTGAACGACTTGGGACTTAAGGGTTTTTTTGTTTTTTTTTTCTTTTTTAGTTTTAATGGTTGAGAAACTTCCGTGACTATATATATATATATATATATATATATATATATATATATATATATATATATATATAATATTATAAATATATATATATATATTATATTTACTGTAACAGCTTAATATCTATAAGAAAACATTGCCAGGGTATTGTTTCCCTGCAGATGACATATTTGTCGTCTTCAAAGCCAAAGTCAGCAGATTCCCATCACAAATGGTAATTCAAACTCGCAGTAACTTATATCCTCGAGTTGACTATTGTCTTGATAATCGGTGACCATTTTCTAACAACAAAAAACGCAATATATAAGTATTCCAGAGTATTAATATAATGCAAACCGAAACACAACACACACCGACACACACACACACACACACACACACACATATATATAAAAACAATATTTATAAATAAATATTAAATTATTATTACTTACATTAAACACCCTTACACATACACACACATTTATATATATATATATATATATATATATATATATATATATATATATATATATTCGTTTATTTATTTTATACGTACATAAAAGTAATCCATGGACACGTGTTTCTGGCTCACAGCCGTCATCAGCATGGCTTACTTACACAGAGATCGAACCTTCGATATTGATGACTGTAGTCCAGAAACACGTGTCCATTGATTACTTTCATGTACGTATAAAATAAATAAATATATATATATATATATATTAACGAAAAATACGTCCTATAAAGTTAAGGGCGACTAATAATGCAATTTTCTGCATCTTAATCACTTAGGAAGTGAGACAATCGAAATAATAGTAAGAAAAAAAATAACGAACGCTGCAATCACTAATAAAAAGAATTACATAAAATACATCATATATATATATATATATATATATATATATATATATATATATATATACATATATATATATATTAAAATGTTGATTTAAATTAACGATAATTGAATTATCGATTAATAATAATCTATCGTTATAATATAAAGATCAATATATTGACACGAGCAATCAATTCTATAGATGAAAGATGAAAATAAAAATTTGTAAAGATACAATATTTATTAGAACATCAAAAGTTCAAAGCAAGAAACTTAAAATCCTTAATCCATGGATTAAGGATATGAAGCTTCTTGCTCTGAACTTTTGATGTTTTAATAAATATTTATTCTTTACAATTTTTTATTTTCATCCTTCAACTCTAGAATATATATATATATATATATATATATATATATATATATATAGTAAAGTAAGATAAACAAATGTAAAGTTACATATTTTACAAGTTTAATCATTTCAGATAATTCAACAAAGTATAGTATTTAACTACAAAAGTCTTTTAAACCTGTTTTTTTTTTTCAAAGAAACAGTTTTTGCATGTCGGTACACCCCCCCTCCTTTTGTCAAAACAATCTGAAGTTTACTTGAATTACCTACGGTATTTTATGGTCATAATATTAATTTAATAACATTAATTGAATAAAATTAATTGAATAAAATTAATTGAATACAATTAATTGAATAAAATTAATTGAATAAAATTAATTGAATACAATTAATTGAATAAAATTAATTGAATAAAATTAATTGAATAATATTAATTGAATAAAAATTAATTGAATAAAATTAATTGAATAAAATTAATTGAATAAAATTAATTGAATAATATTAATTGAATAACATTAATTGAATGAAATTAATTGAATACAATTAATTGAATAAAATTAATTGAATAAAATTAATTGAATAATATTAATTGAATAAAATTAATTGAATAAAATTAATTGAATAATATTAATTGAATAAAAATTAATTGAATAAAATTAATTGAATAATATTAATTGAATATTTTATGGTCATAATATTAATTGAATAAAATTAATTGGATAGTATTAATTGAATAAAATTAATTGAATAATATTAATTGAATATTTTATGGTCATGATATTAATTGAATAAAATTAATTGAATAATATTAATTGAATATTTTATGGTCATAAAATTAATTGAATAAAATTAATTGAATAATATTAATTGAATATTTTATGGTCATAAAATTAATTGAATAAAATTAATTGAATAATATTAATTGAATATTTTATGGTCATAATATTAATTGAATAAATTAATTGAATAATATTAATTGAATATTTTATGGTCATAATATTAATTGAATGAAATTGTTTGAAAATATAACATAATTTTCAAAAGGTTCATTTAAATACTTACGTTACAACATGAATCGTTACAGACAGACGATACGTCGTATAACAATTTTAGTATATCGATTATTTACAAGAACAAAATTGTCTGATTCTAAAATATGTTGTGTTGACTGCATGTCTACAAACCTAAATCTACATATTTTCTCTCGCAAAAGTAGTGACCCTCTCTCATATTAAAATAGCAGTTAATATAACTATATTTAATATATATATTTATATATATATATATATATATATATATATATATATATATATATATATATATATATATATATTGTGTGTGTATTTAATTCAATTTAAAAAATAGGGACATCTTATTAAAATTACTTACTTCCTATCTCCCCCATTTGCCTTCTCCATAATTATTAGACGAGACAAAATTAAATCAGCCACTATTTTAAATTAAAAATAAGAAGAAGAATAAATAAAATTAATAAATAAACGAAGAACTGTTTCAATTGTCACATTTTAAAATGTAGACGTCCGTATTTTACGCGAACGGCGTATTCTTTCAAATGCCATACGATCACCCGCTATTTACAGACTCCAACCGAGAGCTCTTTTCAGGATTCTGGCTGTTCCCTTGAGTGCAGTTGTTTGCATTTCTCTTGCACTTGGTTCACCAGGTATACTTGCCAAATACTTTTTCAAGTTCTTCTTCATGAGTCCAGTGGCTCCTATGATAACTGGAATGATGGAGATCTCTCACTTTCATAAGGTAGAGCTGTTATGTAATCATATGGATTTAAAACATTTTAACTTAAGCTTCACAAAGAAAGAATCGTACAAGTTTCTGTGCCATTCTTTCTTTCAGAAACTTGATTTAAATGTGTTTTAAATCCGTCCATAATTACATAATAGCTCTACTTTATAGATCTGATCAGTTATTGAGCTTACATTTATTTGCAAATTTAGATTAATGCACATAGAAAACTAATTCTAAGGCGAGTTTTCATACGCGATTTTGAATCAAGGTCTCCTTATATAATTCATATACCCGATAAATAATGTAGAATATGCATAAACGTATATATATATAACACATATATTAATTATAATAATAAAAAAAATTTTAATACATGTATATATATATTTTTAATTTTTAAATATTTTAACATAAAACTATAAATCACCTAAAAAGTAGTGTAATGGATTCGTCCGAACACTTTAAAATACAAAAAATGTTTTGTAATTAACGGATACAATTTATTGACAGAGACGAGCAGCGCAGGTAAGGAGGACATTTTTTTTTTTAATAACTAATATAAGTTAGCAAAACGTCTATCTGGAACAAAACTTAGATCTAATATACGGAACGTTTATTTTCTTGCCTTTTAAGGGAAGTGGGGTCTGATCAACTCTGCTGGGAAGCCATGAAATAAAATACTGTTTTGTTTTTAAATTCCCGAAACAGTTTTTCATGGTAAACAACTGATGATCTCTTAAATAATATTAAGACTAGCGTAAATTCTTGGAAGCACACTAATATAGTAACTGCTAAAAGTAAATTGACTTATAAAAGTGATTTTCCACCGAATGACTTGGGACTAAAATGTTGTTTTTTAATTTTTTTTTTTATATAGTTTTAATGGTTAGGAAACTTCCGAGACTATATATATATATATATATATATATATATATATATATATATATATATATATATATATATATATAGAGAGAGAGAGAGAGAGAGAGAGAGAGAGAGATAGATAGATAGATAGATAGACTGTAATATATATATATATATATATATATATATAGAGAGAGAGAGAGAGAGAGAGATAGATATATATATATATATAGAGAGAGAGAGATAGATAGATAGATAGATAGATAGATAGATAGATAGATAGATAGATAGAAGGAAAAAGAAACATAGATAGATAGATAGATAGATAGATAGATAGAGAAAGAGAGAGGGGGATAGATAGATAGATAGATAGATAGATAGATAGATAGATAGATAGATAGATAGATAGATAGATATAACTAGCTAGACTAAACACTACGTGTATATATAAAAGAAAACTGACAACACAAACTCCATGCATTTTAACCATGACGATTCCCTACAAGGATGAAACGCGGAAGCCTCTGTGTAGCTTAATTGTCATAAATATATTTTCATACCTTACTACCTAGCTCTACTCACGTATTGAGCACTGCAGAAGGAAATACTGAAAATTGATACATCAAAAGAGTTTATCTCCTTATAACATTTTATGTGGATACATGAACTAATATATATATATATATATATATATATATATATATATATATATATATATATATATATATATTAAGCTCTATTTTATCATATAAAGAAATATTGAGCTTTATCTCTTCTCTGCAAGTTGATACAAATGCGACAATCTTCTGAGTGAGTTTTAAGTGAATTATTATTTAAATACTGTAGACACCTTTTTCTTTCTTCTTTTAAGTCTTTTTCCTCTTTTGTTTCATTTTACTTCAGTCGAAGTTCTCAGAAATCAAGGGGCCACACCTTGGGGCTAACACTTGATATCTATATGAGGTACATAGACATTCGAATATTCCATTAAAGTTCTATTTTATTTTTAAAACGCTGAGTTAGTAGAGAAGTTAAAGATACTAATTTTCCTCTCCCCAATTGACCAGTTAACTATGTTGTAGTATATCTTAATTGTGGCCTCTTGGTCTTACCGGATTCCAGGACAAGAATTCATCTAGTCTGGTGGAGTTTCCAGCTACATGGAGAAGATGCACCATTCCTCGTATGAGCCAGTGTATAGCCGGGTCGAGGGGATCTTATTTGGGCTTCGAATACTATGTTATTTTGAATATTTGGTCAGGGTTTACTTGTAGGGGAAGTCTCCTCATGTCAAGTTGTCCAGACAAACCCTTGTACAGAGAGATCGAGACACTCTAGGATGGTGTCTCGTAGGTAATTCAAACTCTCCAGTATGTAATTCAAACTCTCCAGTAAGTAATTCAAACTCTCCGAAGACACTCGAGGATTGTGTCTAGTAAGTAATTCAAACTCTCCCTCTCTCTCTCTCTCTCTCTATATATATATATATATATATATATATATTATTTTCCTAGTGGTCTCTTGGTCTTAGC
>OY744538.1:8507157-8512157 GCA_963556195.1 Sepiola atlantica
TTTATATCGCTCATCTCATCTACCTTTTGGACAATAAGACTTTCCTCAGGACACGGTTAAGTGGAATGAGTCAAATTTCTGAATTTCATCATTCAATTTACAATCCATCGATTTCATTAATATTCATCCTCGAGTGGCTTTTAGCCTCGATAGTTGGTGACTCGTTCGTAAAAAAAAACAAACTGTTATAATATATAAATAATGTCGGTAATACTTACTACTTCCGCAAAATATTTTCCGAAGATTTGATTTCAGATTCCCTTACAATCCGTAGTTGTTGTTGTTGGTTTTTTTTTGGTTTTTTTATTATTTGTTTTTTGTTGTTGTTGTTTTTTTTTTTGGTTTTCTGTGCGTTTTCTTTTGTTTTGACCGAAACGAAAACGCTAAAACATTGGGTTTTCTTGGGTCAGTGGACAAAACTAAACGGTTAGAGAGAACTCAGCCAACTCCGTCCAAAATGATAACAATATTACACCCCTTCGTTTTTCACCTTCGCCTCGACTTTGAAATCGACTCAACTGCTCTTCTTCTTCTTCTTCTCTTTCTTCTTCTTCTCTTTCTTCTTCTTCTCTTTCTTCTTCTCTTTCTTCTTTTTCTTCTTCTTCTTCTTCTTCTTCTTCTTCTTCTTCCCCTTCGCCGTCGCCACTGCCGCCGCCGTCGTCGTCTCCCCCCCCTCGCCGGCAACTCTCAACCCGCGCAACCCACACGGAACGTCGACACAGGTCGGTGCTCGTCGTCTGTGCTTGGTGGCCAATAAAAAAAAATACCGGGCGTTCTTTTCCCAACCGAATCCGATTATTTCAAAAAAATAATAATGGTGACAGGTTATAAATTTGCAGGAGGAGCCTCGACTCTACTCGTCAGAACTCTCTTTTCTTTTAGACTAAAACATATGAGGTTTTGGCCAACAACAACAACAAAAGCAACAAAAAAAAAGCACGCACCTTGTTAAACACAGTAACGATAGGGACTTGCCCAAAATAACGTTCGAATAATCAAGGCGACACGGTCCGCATTCGTCCTTATTCTCACTAGTAGTAGTAGTAGTAGTAGTAGTAATAATATTTTAAGTCGAGCGTCTCTCTGGGGTCTCTAAATTTGGGGAGGCAATTTATGAGGAGAGAGACAGAGTAATGTTTGAAATATTTATACAACGTTTCAGCCGACATGTTTCCATACTCATATGTTACGAGGATACGTCCACGACAATCAGCCTAACAGTGTTTCGTTCTGTTCTGTTCAGTCTCAGAAGGTCCACCTTCCCAGACTTTACCTTCTTTTTTTAGAAAGGGGTTAGTTTATTGCTAATCGCCTGGGGCTCCCCTATCGGGGAATTCCGACGGGGCTGCTCAGGCATTTTTGTAGGCCAGAGCGCGCTAATCCTAGTGCGCTGGCTTTCCACACCTGACCTGCGTGTCTATCCTTCTTGAGAGGAGGTAAGTGGAAATACCTTGACCTTGTGTCTAACCCCCTTGAGGGGAGGTAAATAAACTCATGCAGAAGGCCACGTATGGGGAGACGCCGTGACAGAGTACAAAATCAACTATGAAATCTAGTGGGGGGGGATCTATTCTCACAGAAGGGACGTTGCTAGTCTCTCTCTACTCTATCGTTATTTCCATGGAAGGTGCTCGACTGAGCTCCAGTCTTTGGTTCATCCTTGTAAGACATTCACAGCAAGAACTCGTATTTCTACCACAATTTCCTCGTACTGCTGGCCTCTGGAACTCCCTCCCTGCCCCCTGTTTCCCCAACAGTACAGACATGCAGAAGTTTAAAACTAATGTAAACAGACACCTCGCTGCGCTGATCCCAATCTAGGTTGACCACTCCTATCTTCTCCCCTTTTCTTTTTCTCAGTAGCCCATTACGTCTACAGTGGCGGCCTGCCTTGTTTGGGGTGAACTATGTTAAAAAAAAAAATTTTAAAAAACAACTGAAAAAAGAATTTCCATGGACACAGTTTCTTACCGCGGTCCAACCACCCACATAGCTCGACTATGCTCATGCTGAACCCTTCCCACCAGGATATAACAACTGGACAAAATGGAAGGACCTGAACTGACCCCGCTCAGGTGTCGGCCGTTCGAGGGAGGCCTAAACAGATGGGGGTTACCTTAGTGGCTCAACCACATGCAAATTTGTCACATAACCCCAGATCATAAACCACCCCCTTCGACGCCCTCCGTTCGGCGGACCCTGCACAGCAAAGGACCTAGCACTCCACAACATCAAGGGACAGCAATGTACCAAGCACTGGCTGGGCGTTATATAGGCTGAATATCTTTGTATATGGACACGGGAAGAAAAATTACTGCTGGACTGCTTCGCTGTTTGTTTTTTTATGGAAATAACTCCAGACAAGGCATGAAGCCACTTTATGTAAGGAGCTAAAAAGAACAAAAGATGATTATCGTAAAACAGCGACTTTGTGAAGACCACTAGACTAACGAGTCAAACAAGCTGTAACAAAGGAAGCAGAGAATAGCACACGTGTTAACAGAACACTTCTTCGCGTAAGATAAGTTGCTGCTAATCCACACGTGTATCGACACAACAGAACAACTGCTCTCTGGGCGGAAGTTCTGTTCGCAATCATGTGACGAATCTCTCCAGAGAGACTATGCAATTTGTTTTTTTTATTGTTTTTGTTTTGTTTTTATGGTCTTTTTTTATTACAACATAGTCATCTTCTAATCCACGTTACCGCAGGACTACTTACCTGCTGATTACAACAGGGTCGCTTTTAAATCCAATGTCAACAAACTCTTGTCAAAACCCGCCCCATAAGTAATCAAACTGGGTTCATACCATTGATCAATGTTAGTACTCGCATAGTGTTCCTCATCTTTCGACTGACAATCGTTTCAGTCTCATTGACCTCGAGTGGCTCTTGGCCTTGATAAGTGGTGACCCAAATGTTTTTAAAAAATTTAAAACTTGTATCTATATACTTAGATATTATATTTTTTTAGTTGTCAATTCTTTAAAGGTTTTTCGTATAGACCCAGCGCTTCGCAGGCCTTCGCTTACCAGTCGAGGGCCGTTTTAGCATCATTCTGGCATTTAGAGGCCTGCTCCGCGTTACCCCAGCCCCCTTTTTCATCAGAATAAGGTATGGCCCGACACAATCCTAAGAGGTGCATCCTCCTAGCCATTATGTCGTCCTTCGGGAAGGGTTTTTTTTTAATTGCCAGTCGCCTGCTGGAGAATGCTGACAGATTCGTTCTTGACAATTTTTGGACCCAGCCAAAGTGCTCCCCATTCGAGGGAGCTGGTTTTACCCATGTTAAATGGCCTTTTCTCACACTCTGTTTAAATGGAAGGCCCGTAAACATTGACCCAACGCTTTTAGCAATGATCAAGCGGGGGTGACTCCTTCTCTTCGCTACGCCCCCTTTCTCACAGAAGAGACACTGCTAGTCTTTCTCTACTCGATCGTTATTTTCATGGTAGGTGTTCGGCGGAGCTCCAATCTCTGGCTATAAAACATTCGCAGCATACACTCGTCTAACTACAACCACTGTAAATTGTTTTCCTTTCTTCTTCTGTGTACCTAAAACCAAATAGAACTTCCATGAACAAAGTTTCTTTCCAACAACTACCCATGTGTGGAACACAATATCACGCGGCTGCTTCTCAGATCACTAGAACATAGTCGTTTTAAACACATTCTTTATGTTTCAGAGTTTTTTAGATGAGGGTTGACAATTTGTAGAATTTGGTATATTTGGACTACTGTTCTCATCTTGGGTGTTTTTATCACAACGTTTCGGCCGATGTAACCTCCGACCTTCTTCAGGTGTACTTTGTCGAACTTGGGAATCTTTCTGTCAAACTTGAAATTCCGTCCAGATTCCCGAGTTTGACAGAAAAATTCCGAAGTTCGACAAAGTACACCTGAAGAAGGTCGGAGGTTACATCGTCCGAAACGTTGTGATAAAAACACCCAAGATGAGAACAGTAGTCTGAATACCCCAAATTCTACATAACACATTCTTGTTGAGCCGTCTTCTTAAATAATCAAATTATGTCGAGTTTCACCCATCGCCTTCAATCCTCTCAAGGCGGTGGCTCATCGTCCACTTGACAAACTCGCTAACCCTTATCCTCGAGTGGCTTTTGGGCCTTGATAAGCAGTGTATTAATAATACATAGTGACGTCAATATACTCGTTTCACCAAATACAGGATTTGAAGAATAGAAATATAAAAGGATCTTTAGTAGGCCGGAAAGATGGCATTCAAAAAACTAACGAACTTGTTGGCCAACCCAATATTTCACATGTAAAGAATATTTTATTTTGTTGTTTTTCAATTTTTAGCGACCACGTACTTATGTATCTCTTTCCCGAACACGAGGTCGTCATTTTGTGTCTTTCATTATCATGAAGAAAGAGAAGAACACACACGTGTTCCATTGAAACAGATCACAACATATCAGTTTCATATCCTGGGTGCACTGTTGTCACAGAAGCATTTTCCTGTCACGGCGATTGGTGTTTTATATGAGGCCTGTCTAAAATGTATCCGACCTTAGGCCAGAAAAAAATATTTCAACTACGTGACGGGGTTGGGACTCTAATCCCCTTCAACGTAGGCCCCTTTTGCTTGCACACACTTAGCCCACCGATCCATCCACTGCCGGAAACACCTCTGGAAAACTTCTTTTGGAATGGTGTACATCTCCGCCGTCGCGTTCCGCATTATCTCTTTTTTCGCACCCTCTCAACAACAGCTGCACTCCGAGCAGTTTAGGGCCTACCAGAACGCTGGTCACTCTCCGCTGACGTGCGGTCATTTTTGAATCGGTTGAAGCACTCCTTAATTTGTATTACACATCGCATCTTCTCAAATGCCTGCTGAATCTAAGCTGTATTGTAAATGTTGCTTGATTTTCTCTTTTGAATCAAGCAACATTTACAATACAGCTCTAAAAATAGTGGATAAGGAACAGGGCACCAATAATTATAATAAAAGAAAAAAGAAAAGAAAAAGAAA
>OY744538.1:8519657-8532157 GCA_963556195.1 Sepiola atlantica
GAAAACATTGCCAAGGCTGTAGCAAAGAAGGTTGGCTCCCTCTACCGTGCCAGTAAATTTCTCACACTTGACATTATCCTATATCTCTACAAAGCCACAATCCGCCTATGCATGGAGTATTGTTGCCACATCTGGGCTGGTGCATCATCAACTAGTCTCTTCCTCTTAGACAAGGTCGAAAAAAGAGTCGCCAACTTAATAGGTCCCTCACTATCCACCAAGCTCCAGCCCCTGTCCCATCGCCGCAATGTTGCTTCCTTGTGCTTGTTTTACAAGTACTTCAATTGTGCTCTGATGAATTTGCTGCTATGGTGCCCCCACGACGTAAATTCACTAGACCAACTCGACAATCTGCCAAATCCCATCCCGTCACTGTGGAGGTCCCCGGATGCCGAAGAGCTTTCTACTCGAAAAGCTTCTTTCCTCGTGCTGCTGGACTCTGGAACTCCCTCCCTTCTCCCTGTTTTCCTGGCGGTACTGACATGCAGAAATTTAAAACTAATGTAAACAGTCATCTCGCTGCAAAGCTCCCAATTTAGGTTTACCACCACCCCCCAACCACCCACATTTTTTAACCCTTTTTCTCAGTAGCCCCTTACGTCTACAGTGGCGGCCTGCATTGTTTGGAGTGAACTATGTTAAAAAAAAAAAAATTTGATTAAAAATATTTTTTTTTTTTAAATAACAAAAAAAAAATAATAATGATGATGATGATGATGATGATGATGATGATGATGAACGAACACTAACCCTAACCGTATCACTAACCCTAACCAATAGCAGGTAGGTTGAAATAGAAATTAAGCAAAACATATAGAAAGAACATTACACGAGCCCAAGAGAACTGAAACTATGATTATTCCCATAAACTACCCTAATCCTAACCCTAACCCTAATCCTAACCCTAACCCTAATCCTATAAACTCACCTCCATCTCCAACAACAACCATACACACACATGTGATGGTGCTAGCCTTGGCGGCCACCATACAAAATGGCAGTGAGGAATCAAGGAGGATGGAAAGTCCTATAGAGAGAGCACTAACCAGGCTGTTGCGATAACGCAAGATGATTTGCGACGGTTATCAAAAGAGACGTAGAGTGCTGGAGATCTAGGGGAGACTTTTTTGTTACTCAGGCCCCAGGGAACACCACTATTTATTGTCAGTGAGCAATCACTGATAACGACACGTGTGAAAACTCCTAGGGTGTGAAAAATACTGATTGATAAAGTCAGTTTTTATTTATCTTCCTCCCACAAGGTAAGATGTGACACAAGGTCGGGAAAGTGGGAAATAACCAGCGCTCGAGAATTTGAGCACTCTGGGTTTTTTTTTTTAATTGCCTGGGCAGCCCCGTCGGCATTCCCCGGTAGGGGCGCCTCAGACAGTAAGCAATAAACTTACTCCCCCCCCCCCCAAAGAGGGGAGGCAAAGCCTGGGAGGGTGCACCCCCTAGAAGTGCACAGGACCGACACCCCCACCCCCAATAGACCAGCGTAAATCCAGACCCAAACGCCCGGACGATACCGGTTTATTAGGCGGGGTAAAAAACCCTAAGTCCGTTAATATCATCGTTCCTGTGTAATGTTTTTAGGTTGCACAAATCACTACACCTAAGGGCTGATCTTTACTACTCTATAACAGCTGTTTCGTCGTTAACGGCGCATCGGTGTGGCTAGACCTAGCAAGTGTATCTACGCCGAGATTCGGAGAGAGAGAGAGGGATTGGGTTAATATATAGACATGATAAAAGTAAATAGACACCCTCATTATCATGAATAATTAAGTTTGCTACCAGAGGGTCCTGATAGGCCTACGCAAGTTAATATTGATTGTTTTCCCTTGCTGATAAATTGGAAAATCACGTGGCCAACAGTAGAAAGTGGAACCCGAAGGTTTGCGTCGATTTGATGATAAATGAGTCCCCCCTTCAGATTAACCTATAATAGGACTCATCGAAACTCTGCGAATTCTGGCCTTGTGTCATACTTAATTGATGATATATGATAAAGTATATTTATAGCTAGAACACGAAAAATGTCAATTAGTGCAAAATATCGATGTTTCAAACTTTTACTCATGCTCCAAGTGTCAATATATATATATATATATATATATATATATATATATATATATATATATATATATATATATATATATATATATATATAGTCTAAAGAAGCTTTGAGTCATTTAAAAAAAATAAAAAAATAAAAAATAAAAAAGTAAAATGCAGTTTAAATTCCCAGACAAACTAACTAAATCCAAGATATTGCAGACTGTACATTCGTTGGAAAATTAATAAATAGAAAAAAATATAAGTAAAATAAAAAAATTAAAAAAATAAATAAATAAATAAAAAAAAAAGGGGGGGTTAATTATCTAAGAGTGAAACAAAAACAGGAGACCTTAAGCGTCTAATATTAACACGGGGATCATCAGCTGTTTACCATGTAACTGTTTCGGAGATTTAAAAACAGGACAGTTATAATATTCATGGCTCTCCAATGGTACTGATTGTACTACCATTTCCCCAATAATCAAGTGTCGAAATAATTCAGCTTAAAATATCACTAATATATACATAAAAAATAATAATAATGATAAAATAATAATACTAATATATTACCCCTAAGACTACCGTATGATATTGTAATTTGCATATCAAATAACATTAATTATAACAATAATAAAAAAATAATAAAAATAATAATAATACTATCTAAACACTATATCCAAGAACCATTCTGCAATATGGTAGCTAGCAATAAAATTATATATATATATATATATATATATATATATATATATATATATATATTACTTGAAAGAGAGAAAAGAGATAGAGAGCGAGAGAGACGAAAAAAGAAAAAGAGAATGAACAATTAAAAACGATGGTTGAGTTAATTAATAAGATTAACCAAAATAAAATCTAAAAAAATACATAAATTAAATAAAATGAAAATTTTAAAAAATCCAACTTTGAAATAAAACGAAAGAAGAAAGAATTTCGGTGACGCCCGCATTCTTGAAGACCCCATGGAACGATTCATTAATTGCTGACATCTTTGTTTTGGGGCTTCCTCTCGATTCCCGGTGCCAGTGTGAACTTCAAAAGCCCAACTTTAGCCGAGTCACCGACGCACTCGTCACGTGGTTGCGCTTGTGGCGTGAGACGGCTCGTTTTCGCTCGCCTCGGGCATCGGGTCCTGCAGTCTCACCAAACGGCTACTTTATTCACACCGCGGGCGCTAAATCACTAGGAAATGATCATCAAAACGCTGTTTGATGTACGACGAGCCAAAATGAATGCAAACAGGAATAATAAAGTTAAAGGGGATAGAAAAGGCATCGTACACACATCGACACATGGTTTTGGGTAGGTGAAAAGGAAACGTAGTGTTTCAGAAGCGATAAAACAAATGAATAAATGAGAGAAAATGATTTTTTTTTTACTTATGATTCACCACTTATCAAGGCCAAAAGCCACTCGAGGAGACAAAGGGTTAATGAGATGGATGGATTGTCAGTTGAATGATGAAGAATATTATGAGAGGATTTTTTTATACTAATGAGTCACCACTTATCAAGGTCAAAAGCCACTCGAGGATAAGTGCTAATGAGATGGATGGATTGTCAGTTGAATGATGAAGAATATTATGAGAGGATTTTTTTATACTAATGAGTCACCACTTATCAAGGCCAAAAGCCACCCGAGGATAAGGGTTAATGAGATGGATGGATTGTCAGTTGAATGATGAAGAATATTATGAGAGGATTTTTTATACTAATGAGTCACCACTTATCAAGGCCAAAAGCCACCCGAGGATAAGGGTTAATGAGATGGATGGATTGTCAGTTGAATGATGAAGAATATTATGAGAGGATTTTTTATACTAATGAGTCACCACTTATCAAGGCCAAAAGCCACCCGAGGATAAGGGTTAATGAGATGGATGGATTGTCAATTGAATGATGAAGAATATTATGAGAGGATTTTTTTATACTAATGAGTCACCACTTATCAAGGCTAAAAGCCACTCGAGGATAAGGGTTAATGAGATGGATGGATTGTCAATTGAATGATGAAGAATATTATGAGAAGATTTTTTTATACTAATGAGTCACCACTTATCAAGGCTAAAAGCCACTCGAGGATAAGGGTTAATGAGATGGATGGATTGTCAGTTGAATGATGAAGAATATTATGAGAGGATTTTTTATACTAATGAGTCACCACTTATCAAGGCCAAAAGCCACTCGAGGATAAGGGTTAATGAGATGGATGGATTGTCAGTTGAATGATGAAGAATATTATGAGAGGATTTTTTTATACTAATGAGTCACCACTTATCAAGGCCAAAAGCCACCCGAGGATAAGGGTTAATGAGATGGATGGATTGTGATTTGAATGATGAAGAATATTATGAGAGGATTTTTATACTAATAAGTCACCACTTATCAAGGCCAAAAGCCACTCGAGGATAAGGGTTAATGAGATGGATGGATTGTCAGTTGAATGATGAAAAATATTATGAGGTGATTGGAAACGATGAATTGAATAAACAAAGTTTGATGACTTATGTGAACATGTTACTTTCGGATCATTTTCGTACGCGTAGAGAGAGAGAGAGAGAGAGAGAGAGAGCGAAAGAGACAAACAGAGAGAGAGACAGAGGGAGACAGAGAGAGACAGACAGACGTAGAGACAAATATATATAGAGAGAGACAGATAGAGAGACATAGGCAGAGAGAGAGAGAGAAACAGAGATAGACAGAGAGATAGATAGAGAGACAGACAAACAGTAAGAGAGAGAGAGAGACAGAGACAGGCAGACAGACAGACAGACAGACAGACAGTAAGCGAGAGACAGAGAGAAAGAGAGAGAGAGACAGACAGGCAGACAGTAAGAGAGAGAGAAAGAGGCAGACAGACAGACAGAGAGGTAAGAGAGACAGACAGACAGTAAGAGAGACAGAGAGAGAGACAGACAGACAGACAGACAGACAAACAGTAAGAGAGAGACAGAGACAGAGAGAGAGATGCAGAGAGAGAGACAGACATACAGAGAGAAAGAGAGAGACAGAGAGAGAGAGACAGAGAGAGAGATGCAGAGAGAGAGAGAGGGAGAGAGAGGGGGAGAGACAGAGATGGAACTTAAACTCAATTTAAAGAAACACGATTAAATATATTAACAAACTATAATTTACTATCCATTAAACACACATAAGAAAACGCATTTCTTTTCTACTCCGGCTGGGATCAAAGTGTAGTATATATATTTGGGGGGGGGAGACTGGATATCCCACACACAAACCCCCGATGTGATGTCTAATTTAGCTGTCGTTGGATGTGAGGGGAGGGGGAATAAATAGGGAGATAACATGTCTTTTTGTTTGTTTATTGTTTCCTGTTGTCAGGGCAACACCGAAAATCAGGTCTAATTTTTGTTGTTGTTTTCCTTTGAATTCAGTTTTAATCATTGACTTTAAATCCTTTTTTTTCTTTCAATGTTTTCTATGTATTTATTTTTAATTTAGTAAAGAAATTTATGTTTTGGAGACGTGAAATGGAGGGAGAGTGGGGAGCGGCTGGGCGAACTTCCGGAGAAACGGGCAACAGGTGGGCGTTACAAAGGAATGAAAAGAGAAAAAAATGTTAATGAGACATAAAAAGAAGAGTGGAAGGTATTTAATATCTTTGACAAAACATAACAAAAAGATTAAACTAATCCGTGAAATTCTTGTAGGGATAAATAGAGACTGCATTATCTTATTAACAAACTCCCTGCTAGTTACCCGGAAGCAATAACAGGCGAGTTAAGAATTTTTTTTTTTTTATTATATATTTGTTACTTACTTTAGTTTTCAAAAGGTATAACTTCTGAAGTTTGTTTTACTATATCGAATAAATAAACAAACTTTACTTTATATACTAGAAGGATATTCATTGTGAAAGTTATCTTGAAATAATAAAGCATTTTTCTCGTAAAAATGTGAAACCAAAAGCTTTTAGATGAAAACTAGAAAAATAAAATTAATTCCACGTACAAAAAAATTTGCACCAATTTTACGTCTACTTACAAAGATTAAAATAAAGATAAAGGTTTTCCGAAAATTATCTTATAGAATATCACAATGGGAAAGAAAAATGAAAAAAGAAAGTGTGATTTATCGTGCTTTTAAAACTGTCCAAACCACAGAGTACAAAATAGTAAGTTACACATTCATTTTTATATATATTATTTTTTTTTATTTGTTTACTTTTTCAATAATTTGTGTGCTCAGGATTTTTCATCGACTGATTCCACCAATATATATATATATATATATATATATATATATATATATATATATATATATATATATATATATATATATTTCTTATCTTTCCGGATGCCAGGCATTCATCGGCTATTTCAGACACTCCAGCCTAGAGATCTTTTTAAGATTCTAACCGTCCTTTTAAGTGCAATTGTTTGTATTTCTCTTGCACTCGGTTCACCGAGTATACCCGCCAGATAGCTTTTGAAATTCTTTTTTCATTAGTCCTGTTGCTCCTATAATTACTGGGATGATGGAGATTTTCCTAAGATTCCAGTTTCTTTTCATGTTGTACATAAGACCTTGGTATTTCGTAATCTTTTCCCTTTCAGCTCTGTTTAATCCTGCATCATCAGGGACGCTGACTTAGTAAATCTACACAAACATGGATGGAAATATGAATTGATACTGTTTTTCATAATAACATTTTTTTTTTATACAAGTATATGATCGTTTCATCGCCAATGGTTGTGATCCTGAATGGGATTTATACCCACTGGATCTTAAGCCCTGTTGGATGATCTTGAAGTTAATGTATATGCTGTGTTATAATTAATATTTTATAACACATTTGTGAAATATATTTCGACGAGGCAATTCTTAGGAGGTGATGGGTAGTAGAGAGGCACCTTTTATTCGTTTTAATGTCCACTCTGTCGAAAAGTGCTACTACCTGCGATGATCCTATCTATGGGCTGGTGATACCAGATCAGGCTGCCCTGTGGCTCCCTGAGACGAAATTCACCTACATTGACGTTTTTTTTTGTTTTGTTTTTTGTAAAACTTAATTATGTTCTACAAAACCAAAAACAAAAACAACAGCCCCTCTCCCTTTCTCCCTCCCCTTTTTTATTTTATTTTTCCTACCCTACTCCCGGTCCTGGATATGACCTTAAACTACATCCGATGGTGAGATCCGGCTTACGGACTTTGGGGAATGTGGAGCCTCCTCTTAATTACCATTGCTCCCAGGTCCACCCTGACCCGGAGTGGTAGTACCTGTTAGGGTCCCAACTATGGGTTAAATAGAAACAGATATTAAAAGGGGAAAGAAACAAAAAAGAGAAGAAAACAAGACCAGATTCGGCATTAAATAACCCAAAAAGGGTTGATATGCCGTAAAACAAAACTACCAAACCAAACCTATCTATGGGTTACATGGAATATGTCCGGGACAAGATACGCAACTACATCGAATTCCGTTGGTAAAATGTTATACCTTATATCTCAGCTCATCACGCTTAGAAATATCAGAGTTACGTTTACCGTTTTCTCCTACTTTTGGCATATCCTTTCACTATTCAAAATGGATCTTTTTAAGAAGATCCCCGCCACTAGTGCTAAAGTTAGTCGGCCTCTAAGAATAACCCCGCTGCCAAGGGAGACAACTTTTCGGCTTGCTAAATTCCTAACGCGTTAACCCTTTTAACACGTGTTTCAGTGCCCCTTTCCTTAAAGTTTGGTCCAGATGGCGATGTAATTCACGTCAATGTCGGACAGAAGTTACTCTCCGAAAGGGAACGTGGCTGGAGTGGTCAAAGGTGGAATTAAAAACAGTGGTTCTTATAATAAAACATTTTTTTTAAAAAAGTACCGGTGTTACCGAATTCCGTGTGCTCTGTGTAATAATCGTCCTGCATGTGTTTTGAATGAATTTATTACTGACTAGCAGGATAACCCGGCGTTGTCCGGATTTTAGAGAGGATTATAAATCATTGGTAACAGACTAAGGAGAAACTTAGGATCTTTTTAAGAAGCTCCCCGCCACTAGTGCTAAAGTTAGTCGGCCGCTAAGAATAATAACCCCGCTGCCATGGGAGACAACTTTTCGGTTTGTTAAATTCTCTACGCGTTAACCCTTTTCACACGTGTTTGAGCGCACCTTTCCTTAAAGTTTTCTTTGCTCATGAATTTTCTAAGACTCACAACCCGGTCCACGACAAGGAGTCTGCTGTAGTTTTTTTTTTTTTTTTTTGCAAAACCACGAAGTACTACATCAGCAGCGTCTCTGCAACAATGGCCATCAAATGGTTTTATCGAGCAATGTGGCACCCATCGCACGCTTGTTGACGGCTACCTCTGCGAGTTCGTGTGGAGGCAACGATATCGGGGAACTGACCTATTCGCGCAAATCATAACTGATTAACACAATTTTATCCCCCTCAATAAAAAAAAATACCTCATACATTCTTATTTTGTTAATTTTTTTAAACAAAAGTGGCTGAAAAGTTGTCTCCCTTGAATAGCGGGGCTTTATTTTTTGGCGGAGAGCTTCTTAAAAAGATCCGAAAATCTTTATGGAATCGGAATTTATTGTCTGTAACACCGGTCCTGTCACTTTTCAGACAAACTACGTATACACGGCCGCTTATGTGCATTTGATCAAATGTAAAACGAAAAGAAGATGTGATAGAAAATGCATCAAGTGGGACTTTTTTTTTATGACTGTCCCCTACTTCTGCTTTTTCGAGAGTCAAAAGCTGTGAAAAGGTTGAATTACAAAGTTCATGAAACCCCAAAGGCCCTTGACGATCTCCGTGGAAATTGAGAGAGAGAGAGAGAAAGAGAAAGAGAGAGAGAGAGAAGAGAGAGAGAGAAAGAGAGAAAAGGGTAGAGGGAAGGGACGAATCCACTAACAACCTCTCCCCCATACACACACACACACACCAAAAGTAAACATGTACAGAAACAACTTTCATTCTTTTTACGCCCTTATCTACAAGCTGGTTTTCACATATATTTTTAATGTTATCGTTAAGTTCCGTTAGCCCCACTGTGGAACAAAGAAAATGCCGTAGCAGCCCCCCTCGCCACCCTGCCCCCAAATAAAAGGGGTAGGAAACCAAATTGAGAAAACTAAAATATTCGAACGAAAAAGAACATAAACATAAATACATAGATAAACAAAAATAAAAAGTTCAGTTTGATTCGGTTTATTTACGGCATATCAATTTTTTGGGAGGAGGAGGGTATTTAATGCCGGAGTTCATTCTGGTAACATAGAAGATGTCCTGAACCATTAGCCCTTTCTTTGTTAGGGTGGAGTATAGTTCGACTCGGTCTTAGAAGACGAACTCTCCCAGGCATTATCTTCTTCTTCGGGAAGGGGGTGGTTTATTGCCGGGTTCTGGAAGGGTACAAAAATTACCGAGACCAAAAGAGCTGGCATTCTCCAGTAGTGGCGCCTAAGGCAACCAATAATAAACCAGGAAGAAGTAATGCCTGGGAGAGTGCACCTTCTATGACCGAGCCGAACTATACCTCATGGTTTATTGATTGGTTCGTGCATTTTATGGCATATCAACCTTTTTGTGATTATGCTAGTTGGTTGGCTGTTTGGGTTTTACGGCATATCAACCGTCATTGGGTCATTTTATGCCGAAAGCGTACGATTCGTTCGTTTGCTTATACAGGGTGGGCAAAAATAAGGGTCCTATTTTTTAAAATTCATAACTTTTTTATTTATTGATTTTTTTTATTTATTTTTTTTAGAATAAGTAAAGGACCCCTTCCGAAGCAAGAATGAGCCGTATTAGCCCTAAGGAACGTACCCTCATTTCGAAAACATTATTTTTGCTTAAAAAACTCAAAACAGTGTAAAAACCAATACTTTAGTTTTTGTAAGTTTTAAGAAGTGTTTTTCGGCTAAAATTTGTTTTGTTTATTTCAAAAAATCTCGGAAGGGTCAGTCTACACACACATAAAGTTTGGTGAGTTTAACTTTTATTTTGTGGAAGTTATTCAAATTCAAGTTATTCCAATTTAAAGATAGGACCCTTATTTTGGCCCACCCTGTATTTTGCAAACAAATAGTCTCTCTCTCTCTCTCTCTCTCTCTCTCTCTCTCTCTCTCTCAATTTCCATGGAGATCGTCAAGGGCCTTTGGGGTTTCGTGAACTCTAGTTAAACCATAGATGAGGCACTTACAGGTACTACCACTCTTCCGACCAGAGTGAACCTTAAAGTAGGGGTAACGAAGGAATAACTCCACACTCTTCAAACCTCCCAAATTAAGACTTCACCATCGACTGCATTTTAAACTCACACCCATGACGATTGCAGGATCTTTAGTAGTTGAAAAGGTTGGAAAATGGGATAAGTGTAAAAAAAAAGGTAGAAAAAGATGGAAAATATGGATTGTTATAATGAGGTGGGGTAATGGCGAACACCTAACTCCAGGGTGTCATAGGCAGTTTAGTTTCGTTTACGGGATAAATTCTATATAATCCATAAATGGGACTCTGACAGGTAGTAACCCTTCGGGGTCAGGGTGAACCTGGAAGTAGTGATAGCTAAAGGGTTTCTTGACCTTTTGGCCAAGATCAAAGTGTAGTATCTGTTCCGATGGATACTGCAACCCATAGACTGGTATCGTCTTGGCCTTCGGGGCTTGACTTACACCTGTCTATGGGTCTGTCCTGTGCAGTTCTAGGCGGTCCACCCTCCCAGGCTTTACCTTCTCACCCTTTGAGAAGGGGTTAGTTTATTGCTAATCGCCTGAGGCGCCCCTACCCGGGAAGGCCGACGGGGCTGCCCAGGCAATTTTTAAAGACCCCAACTACTACCCTGTGGATTTTTTACCTGGATTATTATATATATATATATATATATATATATATATATATATATATATATATATATATATATATATATAAATTTTGAATTTTGGCTTTTCCACTGCCAACTTATCTATCTATGTAATTCTTCTGATGATAAGATTTTAATCTTTGAAAAGCCTTGGCTTAAGGAGAGAATAATAAATATGTTTTTACCGAGTACACCTTGCATTGAACAATCGAAGTCGAAATAAATTTTGTCATTCCTACATGTTTATCTCTCTTCTCTCATCTATCTTTATATATATATATATATATATATATATATATATATATATATATATATATATATATAAAGTTTATTTTACGGAATACAATTATAGATATTATATATACTCTAGCATCTCGCGACGAGCGTTACGCACGTCTCTGCATTATTCAACCGAAATCGGTTCCACCGTTTTTATGACTTTTGAATAATTATTAATAACATCCGTTTTATTCAATGGCCGCGTTTCTATCGCATTTCTTATTTGTTCTCATAAATAAACTTATTTATTTTGACATTTTTACGTTTTCTTGTTTGTATTGCGTCTTTTCTTATTAATAATGTTAAGCATATATTTGCTTTACGTCAGTCATTCACTGCGGGATACGTACTCCCGTCTTTTTGTGTTTAGATTGCTTGTGTCAGCACGTGATTGAACACCTGTTTGAACACAAGATTGAACACATGATTGAACATATGATGTAATACATGATTGAATACATGATTGAGCACATGTTTGAACACATGATTGAACACATGATTGAACACAAGATTGAACACATGTTTGAACACATGATTGAACACAAAATTGAATACAAAATTGAACACATGATTGAATACATGATTGAACACATGTTTGAACACATGATTGAACACACGATTGAACACAGGTTTTAACACATGATTGAACACAAGATTGAACACATGTTTGAACACATGATTGAACGCATGATTGAACACAAGATTGAACACATGATTGAACATTGTTGATCAAAAATAGAAATACACTTTTTTATTGATCTGTGTGGTGCTTGTGTATTATTGCGACAAATGAAATTCTCATCTTTGATTCTGAAGAGCCAGTTGAAAGGGGAGATAATTCAAAGTGCTTCTTTTTTTGTAACCATAACCCACGAGGAAAATCCAGAAAATTAGTAAGAAAATCAATTAAAGAAAGATTACTTATGCAGTTTACGGACTGGGCTAAATAAAAACGTTATAATTTAAATTGATTAACTATCCTGTTTATTAAGTTGTTAGGTGAAAGTAAGGAATAGTTAATGAACTCCCACCTCCCAATATTAAGAATGGCTTTCTAAATGATAACGTTATTATTTAAGCCCGGTCCGTAAAGTGCATAAGTACCCGTTTTATTATTTTCTTAATAATTCTCTGGATTTTTCTTTATGGGTTAGGGTTACAACAAAATAAAAAACAGTTTGAATTGTCTCCCCTTTTAACTGACTCTTCTAAAATAAAAATGATAATGTCATCTCTCCCGAATAATACAGTAGCACCATATGTTTATTATTTTATTCTTTTATATATCGGTTCATATAACTTTAGTTA
>OY744538.1:8539657-8549657 GCA_963556195.1 Sepiola atlantica
TCTGAGAGGAGAAGATCGTTTTTTTAAAAGAAAGAATGAAAGAAGAAAAAAGCTAAGAAAAGAAGAAAAGAAAAATAAGAAACGTTGAAAATAGAAGAAAGAAAAGAATTAAGAGAAGACAAGAAAAAAATTGAAGACTGAAGTGAAGCATAAAAGGGGGGAGGCGTTGGAAATAGAAATAAAGAAATAATTAGAGGAATGAATAAAAAAAAAGGAGGAAAAATGGATAGATAGATAGATAGATAGATAGATAGATAGATAGATAGATAGATGGATAGAAAAAAAGAAACATAGATAGATAGATATATATATATATATATATATATATATATATATATATATATATATATATATATATAGATAGATAGATAGATAGATAGATAGAAAAAAGAAACATAGATAGATAGATAGATAGATAGATAGATAGTGAGATAGAAAAAAGAAACATAGATAGATAGATAGATAGATAGATAGATAAAAAAAAAGAAACATAGATAGATAGATAGATAAATAGATAGATAGAAAAAAGACACATAGATAGATAGATAGATAGATAGATAGATAGATAGATAGATAGATAGATAGATAGATAGAAAAAAGAAACATAGACAGATAGATAGATAGATAGATAGATAGAAAAAAGAAACATAGATAGATAGATAGATAGATAGATAGATAGAAAAAAGAAACATAGATAGATAGATAGATAGATAGATAGATAGATAGATAGATAGATAGATAGATAGATAGATAGAAAAAAGAAACATAGACAGATAGATAGATAGATAGATAGATAGAAAAAAGAAACATAGATAGATAGATAGATAGATAGATAGATAGATAGATAGATAGATAGATAGATAGATAGAAAAAAGAAACATAGATAGATAGATATATAGATAGATAAACTGGAAAAGATAGATAGATAGATAGATAGATAAACTGGAAAAGATAGATAGATAGATAGATAGATAGATAAACTGGAAAAGATAGATAGATAGATAATCCAACGGAGAGAAAGGTAAAAATAGAAAGAAGAGCGTTTAGGGTTTAGGGTTCGGTTTTGGGTTAAGAGTGGAGAAAAGTATAGAGAATCAAAAGAAAGAAAAATCAGCCAATGGTTTCTTTGAAGCGAGAAGACACGAAGACGAAAATAAAAGTAATAAACCAACGAAAATAAATAAATAATGTTGTCCTCCCTCATCGCCTCATTTACCCGGCCTTAACTTGAAGACATTTGGTTGCAAAGTCGTTAATGATATACAGAATAACGTTACAAATCGAGTTAATAAAGAAATAAAGTTTATTTTGGTAAAACTGTCCTCAGTTTATATATTCCTTAACCCGATAAACTGGGTTATATTGTTTGCCGCTTTTCTGTTGGGAGAAATGACACACATGCACATTTTTATCGCCTAGGTGGCCTACATTGAATTTGGCCTTCGGCTTTAATTCAGGATCTCTCACCTACCAGGACTGATTTGGTTTAGTTCTTTTGTTTTACTGCATATAAATCCTTTTCGGTCAATTTTGGTAAATGTCTAATGCTTCAAGTTCGTGTTTCCTAAATCATAACACGTCAAAACAACCAAGCCTTGAATTACAGGTGCGACCAAATCTCACCCACGCATTCCATTCGTTAATTTAATTAGATAAACTACTTATCACATATTAAATATCGTTACAAACGCAATCTTTTTGCTTCAATAAAAACGTTTAAAACTTTTTTTATATACTTTAGATTAGATTAGAAATATAAAAATATATAAAGATATAAAAAAAAGTTTATTGATCTAAAAGATTTTATTTAAACTTAAATTACTCTGTATCTTACATATTCTGTATTCCATCTTTTTAAACATTCTTTCGAATTCTGATCTTGAATGAATTATCTCCCTTTAGAATAATCCGTTAAGAAAATGATGTGATTTGCTTAAAATATCTCTTTTAAAATAGGTATTAGACATCAATTAATAAATATTCTTAAAATTCCAGTTTCTTTGGAGTATTTAAAAATAATGTTCAAGGGGGCATAACATGGGTATCATCTCACATTTGAAAATTTATTAGATTTTTCATTGGATTTGATTCATAGTCATTAGACGCAAATGAAGCTAAATTCCCTGAATTTCAGTTCATTCAAAGAAAGAAAAAACATTAAAATTTTAAACTAATGCTATATTTACTGTTGCTTATACCCGTCCTGGGACGGGTATTCTACAAGTATATATATATATATATATATATATATATATATATATATATATATATATATATATATATATATGTATATATATACAGGGTGGGCAAAAATAAGGGTCCTATTTTTAAAAATTCATAACTTTTTTATTTATTGATTTTTTTTTTTTTTTTTTTTTTAGAATAAGTAAAGGACCCCTTCCGAAGCAAGCATGAGCCGTATTAGCCCTAAGGAACGTACCCTCATTTAGAAAACATTATTTTTGCTTAAAAAACTCAAAACAGTGTAAAAAACAATACTTTAGTTTTTGTAAGTTTTAAGAAGTGTTTTTCGGCTAAAATTTGTTTTGTTTATTTCAAAAAATCTCGGAAGGGTCAGTCTACACACACATAAAGTTTGGTGAGTTTAACTTTTATTTTGTGGAAGTTATTCAAATTCAAGTTATTCAAATTTAAAGATAGGACCCTTATTTTGGCCCACCCTGTATATATATAAGAATAATTGGTTGGAGGCGATAACAATGCGTTGTTAAAGTGACACATATACGACATGTGGAATCGTAAAAACAAAGTGGCAATATTGAAAAGTCAATAATTTTCAAAAAAAATGTTTATTTACCAGTGTATCGTTGACCGTGGTGTTAGGTTGGAGTGTGTCCTTTTCATTATTATTATATATATATATATATATATATATATATATATATATATATATATATATATATATATATATATATATATATATATATTTGCTTAGTAAAAAGAGTTGCCGTGATCGCTATTCAGACGACAACTTCTCCGTTCTATATAGAGGACGTCACAAATTTCATCTGGATATTCTCGAGGCCATTTTCATCAATACTAAACGACCATCCCTATGCCGACAAAGAGACTTAAAACACAGACTGTTGATCTTTGGAGACTCCTTGGCTTCTGATGAGTGATCATTTTATCTGTGCTTGGCTATGTGTATATATATGTTTATACATATATATGCATGCACTAATATACCCCCTTTTTTATATATATAAAAAAAATTTCTCCCTCCCGCCACCTGCTGAACTTCTTCATTATACCATTTATTAGTTTTAAATTTGTCGTTTTTTTTTTAAACAAATACCAACATTTTTCCCTTGAAAAGTAGTCGGTCGAAAGGCGCCTCGGGGTTACATCTATTTTACTATGTTTCATTAAATCGTATTTCCTTTTTTTAAATTCTAAAATCATTCCCCCCCCCCTCGAACAAATCGAATATATATATATATATATATATATATATATATATATATATATATATATATATATATATATATATATATATATATATAAAGAGAGAGAAAGACCAAGAAAGAGAGAGAGAAAGAGAGTAAACAACTAAAAAAGAACGGAGAACTGAAATAAAATGAATGGATAAATATATATATATATATATATATATATATATATATATATATATATATATATATATATATATATATATATATATATATATAGAGAGAGAGAGAGAGAGAGAGAGAGAGAGAGAGAGAGAGAGAGAGAGAGAAAGACAGACAGACAGACAGACAGACAGGCAGAGAAAGCGATAGAGAAAGAGAGTAAACATCTAAAAAAGAACAGACAATTGAAATAAAATGAATGGATAAGCACAAATTAGACAATATCTTTCGTTCGTCTTCCTCCACGGTGAATCGAAAAACGATGGTCTGTTATCTGAGATTTATCCATATCGTCTTTCCTCCATCTTTTTTTTGTGAAGACCACACACATCGCCACAAAACAGAAGATGAGGCGCCATCTTGATTTTCAAAATGATCGCGAATCTGGTGTCGTCAACTTCCTACTTCAAATAATCCATACTTTCGTAATTGCGACAAACATAATCAGAATTTCTCTCTCCACCCTGCTACGTCCCCGCTATATTCCTCGCCCTTAACCCTTCCTCTTGTCCCTAATAAAATATTTATGTTTTTAAACATGTTATTTTCGCATAAATACTGTCAATTGTTCCAATAGTGTGCCTTAAATTGTGGTCGGACCGATTCAAAGTATTTTGAAATTTATTTTTAAAAGATGAGTTTTTTTTATTCATCAAACTAATGTTTTAAATAGCATATTTTTATTTTGTCAAGCTTAACTATAGTATAGCATTTTGTTGGTCTTTTATGCTCAAGTTTTATTTCAAAATAGCGTTTTCTTAGTCAAGCTTAAGTTTGAAATAATATTTTCTGGGGTCTGTAAAGCTTAAAATAGCGTTTTCTTTGGTATGTCAAGCTTAAGTTTGAAATCATATTTTCTTTAGTATGTAAAGCTTAAAATAGCGTTTTCTTTAGTCTGTAAAGCTTCAGTTTATTGTAGTACTTTTTTGGTCTGTCAAGCTTAAAATTACGTTTTCTTTGGTCTGTTTGAAATTATATTTTCTTTAGTCTATCAAGCTTAAAATAAGGTTTTGTTTGGTCTGTCCAGCTTCAGTTTTAATGAGTATTTTTTTGGTCCATCAAGCTTAAGTTTGAAATAGTATTTTCTTTGGTCTGTCAAGTGTTTACTTTAGTTTGTCAAGCTTCAGTTTAAAGTAGTATTTTCTTTGGTCTGTCAAGCTTAAAATAGCGGTGTCTTTGGTCCATCAAAATAAAGTTTGAAAAAGTATTTTCTTTGATCTGTTAATTTTAAAATAGCTTTTGCTTTAGTCTGTCAAGCTTCATTTTAAAGCAGTATTCTCTTTGGTCTATCAAGCTTAAAATAACGTTTTCTTTGGTCTGTCAAGCTTAAAATAGCGTTTTCTTTTGTCTGTCAAGCTTAAGTTTGAAATAGTATTTTCATTGGTCGGTCAAGCTTAAAATAGCGTTTTCTTCAGTTCATCAAGTTTAAGTTTGAAATAGTATGTCTTTGATCCGTCAAGTTTAAGTTTGAAATAGTATGTCTTTGATCCGTCAAGTTTAAGTTTGAAATAGTATGTCTTTGATCCGTCAAGTTTAAGTTTGAAATAGTATGTCTTTGATCCGTCAAGTTTAAGTTTGAAATAGTATGTCTTTGATCCGTCAAGTTTAAGTTTGAAATAGTATGTCTTTGATCCGTCAAGTTTAAGTTTGAAATAGTATGTCTTTGATCCGTCAAGTTTAAGTTTGAGATAGTATGTCTTTGATCCGTCAAGTTTAAGTTTGAAATAGTATGTCTTTGATCCGTCAAGTTTAAGTTTGAAATAGTATGTCTTTGATCCGTCAAGTTTAAGTTTGAAATAGTATGTCTTTGATCCGTCAAGTTTAAGTTTGAAATAGTATGTCTTTGATCCGTCAAGTTTAAGTTTGAAATAGTATGTCTTTGATCCGTCAAGTTTAAGTTTGAAATAGTATGTCTTTGATCCGTCAAGTTTAAGTTTGAAATAGTATGTCTTTGATCCGTCAAGTTTAAGTTTGAAATAGTATGTCTTTGATCCGTCAAGTTTAAGTTTGAAATAGTATGTCTTTGATCCGTCAAGTTTAAGTTTGAAATAGTATGTCTTTGATCCGTCAAGTTTAAGTTTGAAATAGTATGTCTTTGATCCGTCAAGTTTAAGTTTGAAATAGTATGTCTTTGATCCGTCAAGTTTAAGTTTGAAATAGTATGTCTTTGATCCGTCAAGTTTAGGTTTGAAATAGTATGTCTTTGATCCGTCAAGTTTAAGTTTGAAATAGTATGTCTTTGATCCGTTAAGTTTAAGTTTGAAATAGCATTTATGCCACGCTTACGTTTGATACGTCATTTTTCTTGATGAACTCGCAGATCGAATGAACGCACATAACATCTACGTTTCCTTTTTTAACTTTATTTCACCCCAAACAAGACATATGACCATTGAGACGTAAGAGACTATTGGGATTAGTGGTCTGATTTATGAGATTAATTCTAAATGGGGAGTAGTGCAGCAAGATGTTTGTTCACCTTACATTTAAATGTCCACCTGTTTGTAGAGTCGAGGTAAAAAGGGGAACAGGGAAGGAATTCCAAAGGCAAGCGGTCCGAAGAAAAGTAGCTCTTTTATTAGAATTTTTTTCGGCATCTTAGAACCTCTACAGTGAAGGGGTAGGATTTTGCTACTAGTCGGGTTAATTGAAGGTATCAAAGTTGGTGGTACAAGTGCGGTAAGTTCGTCGGAGCACATTCCGTGGAAGTACTTGTAAAACAAACACAGTGAAGAAACAGCGGTGATGGGACAGGGGCTAGTGATTGGTATACAGTGCGGGGCCTATTAGATTAGAGACTCTTTTTGCACCCTGTACAAGAGGGAACTGCACCATATAGACCGGTGTCGTCTTGTCCTTCGGGGCTTGATTTACGCCGGTCTATGGGTCTGTCCTGTGCAGTTCAAGGAGGTCCACCCTCCCAGGCTTCGCCTCCCTAATTTGGGGAGGATTAAGTTTATTGCTTACTGCCTGAGGAAGGCCGCAGTAGAACGATATTCCTATTTATTTACAATCATATTAAATATATATATATACGTATAGAGTAAATGAAAGAAATCTAAATTGATGTACACACATATTATATATGTGTGTGTGCGCGCGCGTGAGTAATAGAATTTAGACTTCTTTTCCGCTCCCCTTTTATCTCTCCCTCCCTCTCTCTCATATATATATATATATATATATATATATATATATATATATATATATATATATATATATATGTATGTATGTATATATGTATGTATATATATGTATATGTATATATACATATATAGTAAGCTAAGAAAATATATTTATGGCAATTAAGCTACACAGAGGCCCCCGCGTAAAAATAAAAGAAAGAGAAATATAATCTACTATACCCCGCCCTATAACCAGATGCTAAAAACTAAACTGGGCAAAAAATTCCTAAATCTGATTGAAAAACACTTCCCAGTAACCAATCCGCTGCATAAAATATTCAATAAAAATAACCTAAAACTATCATACAGCTGCTGCGAAAACCTAGAAATGATAATTAAGGCACACAATAACAAAATACTAAAAGAGAACAACAGAGAGAAAAAAATAACAAATTACATAAAAAAGTGGAAAATATAACAGAAATAACACTAAGAAGAACAAAAATATAAACAATACAAATAGAAATAAACAAACTACCCGAATAGGAATGAAAAAGTTGGCAATGAAGAGAAAAGATGTAACTGTATAAATCATAAACTTTGTCCACTACAAAATAAATGCCTAACCAAAAGTATTGTATACCAAGCAACAATCTTTGGCAAGGAAAGACCAAATAACAAGAAATACTACGTGGGTATGACCTCCCTAGATTTTAAAACCAGATATTATGACCACTAAAGCATATTTAAAAACAATGAACGCCGAATTAAAACAGCACTAGCAAACCACTATTGGGAGATCAAAGAAAATGGACGCTCACTAATAATTCAATGGAAAATAATACGACAGGCCAGTACATGTAGAAATTTAGACGACCCGTGTAGATTATGTCTGAATGAAAAATTTGAAATCCTAAATTTTAAAGATCCTCGAAATCTATTAAACTGTAGAAGTGAGATAGCAAACATCTGCCAACACAGAAATAAATTTACCTTAGACTAACGATAAATAAATAAATAAATAAACAAATAAGTAAAAAACAAAACTAAACAAAAAATTAAAAATTAAAAATCCTAAAATAGAAATACAAGGAACTACGTGTTAAAATAAATTCACCCATTATATTGACACAGCAAAGGAAACAGCCTATAGGCAAATCTATAGGGGAAAAAACAATAGAATAGGATATAGGAAGTAACACCAACAAGACCTTTGTTCGCGGGAAGCTTAACGATTGGCTGAGAGAACAACAAAGAATCTGATTGGTTAACTAGCTAGACGTGTATATAAAAACACCCGGCAAAACTAACTCCATGCATTTTAGCCTGAAGATTCCCCCGGGCATGAAACGCGGGAGCCTCTGTGTAGCTTAATTGCCATAAATATATTTTCATAGCTTACTACCCAGCTCTACTTACGTATCGAGCACTGTTGAAGTAAATACTCAAAATTGATACATAAAAAAGTATATCTCCTCATTAAATTTTATGTGGATACATGAAATACTAATATATATATATTATACAAACAAATATATGCGACCGGAGGGACCATATTATAGTTAGGCTGAGAGGATAATATCATGATACTGACCCCTAAAGTAGAAGTTAATACCTATTAGCACCATATCATGACAACAGCATATATAGTACACTACCCCCACACACATATAGGCACAAAAAAGAGAGGGTAATCCTGGGGTTATGGTATCGTAAGGAACGAACGTATACTATACTGTTTCCCCCAAAAAAATAAAACAAAAGAGAAGGTAATGCCTAGGAGGGATGTATTATGACGAATGAAAATATACTTCACAGAATTAAATAAGCATAAAACATTTTAATGATAAGATAGTTAGGATAGGTGGAAAAAAAACATTTTAGATAACATTTTAGATAACATTTTAGATAACATTTTAGAAAACATTTTAGATAACATTTTAGAAAACATTTTAGATAACATTTTAGATAACATTTTAGATAAGATTTTAGATAATATTTTAGATAACATTTTAGATAACATTTTAGAAAACAATTTACATAACATTTTAGATAACATTTTAGATAACATTTTAGAAAACATTTTAGAAAACATTTTAGATAACATTTTAGATAACATTTTAGATAACATTTTAGAAAACATTTTTGATAACATTTCAGATAACATTTTAGATAACATTTTAGAAAACATTTTAGATAACATTTTAGATAACATTTTAGATAACATTTTAGAAAACTTTTTAGATAACATTTTAGATAACATTTTAGATAACATTTTAGAAAACATTTTAGATAACATTTTAGATAACATTTTAGAAAACATTTTAGATAACATTTTAGATAACATTTTAGAAAACATTTTAGATAACATTTTAGAAAACATTTTAGATAACATTTTAGAAAACATTTTAGATAACATTTTAGATAACATTTTAGAAAACATTTTAGATAACATTTTAGATAACATTTTAGAAAACATTTTAGATAAAATTTTAGATAACATTTTAGATAACATTTTAGATAACATTTTAGATAACATTTTAGAAAACATTTTAGAAAACATTTTAGATAACATTTTAGATAACATTTTAGAAAACATTTTAGATAACATTTTAGATAACATTTTAGATAACATTTTAGAAAACTTTTTAGATAACATTTTAGATAACATTTAAGAAAACATTTTAGATAACATTTTAGATAACATTTTAGAAAACATTTTAGATAACATTTTAGAAAACATTTTAGATAACATTTTAGATAACATTTTAGAAAACATTTTAGATAACATTTTAGATAACATTTTAGATAACATTTTAGATAACATTTTAGAAAACATTTTAGATAACATTTTAGAAAACATTTTAGATAACATTTTAGATAACATTTTAGAAAACATTTTAGATAACATTTTAGATAACATTTTAAATACACTAACAGATGGTAAGTTTCATTGCGTAACGTGAAACGCCGAAATGAAAATTGGACAGAAAAATATAGTCGCCATATTTATAAACAAAGAGAAATATACTATCTAAAGATGAACGGTAACTTCCTTTTATAACTTTCTCGTTTAAAACACATGTTCATAAACTTTTGTGATCGTTCTTCCTTAGCTAGTCACTTTTTCGACTTGTTTTTCCGACCTAATTTTCATTTCGGCGTTTCAAGTGTACGATGAAACTTGGCATACAAAAAAACATTAAAAATCTCAAGTTGTTGTTGTTTTACGGAAAAATG
>OY744538.1:8562157-8574657 GCA_963556195.1 Sepiola atlantica
TATACAGAGAAATGTAGGTATTTTGAAGTATACAGAGAAATGCAAGTATTTCGAAGTATACAGAGAAATGCAAGTATTTCGAAGCATACAGAGAAATGCAAGTATTTCGAAGTGTACAGAGAAATGCAAGTATTTCGAAGTGTACAAAGAAATGCCAGTATTTCGAAGTATACAGAGAAATGAAAGTATTTCGAAGTATACAGAGAAGTCCAAGTAGTTCGAAGTATACAGAGAAATGCAGGTATCTTGAAGTATACAGAGAAATGCAAGTATTTCGAAGTATACAGAGAAATGCAAGTATGTCGAAGCATACAGAGAAATGCAAGTATTTCGAAGTGTACAGAGAAATGCAAGTATTTCGAAGTGTACAGAGAAATGCAAGTATTTCGAAGTATACAGAGAAGTGCAAGTATTTCGAAGTATACAGAGAAGTGCAAGTGTTTCGAAGTATACAGAGAAGTGCAAGTATTTCAGAATTATACAGAGAAATGCAAGTGTTTCGAAGTATACAGAGAAATGCAGGTATTTTGAAGTATACAGAGAAGTCCAAGTATTTCGAAGTATACAGAGAAGTGCAAGTGTTTCGAAGTATACAAAGAAGTGCAAGTATTTCGAAGTATACAGAGAAATGCAAGTATTTCGATGTATACAGAGAAATGCAAGTATGTCGAAGTATACAGAGAAGTGCAAGTATTTCGAAGTATACAGAGAAGTGCAAGTATTTCAGAATTGTACAGAGAAATGCAAGTATTTCGAAGTATACAGAGAAATGCAAGTATTTCGAAGTATACAGAGAAATGTAAGTATTTCAAAGTATACAGAGAAATGCAAGTATTTCGAAGTATACAGAGAAGTGCAAGTATTTCGAAGTATACAGAGAAATGCAAGTATTTCGAAGTATACAGAGAAATGCAAGTACTTCGAAGTATACAGAGAAATGCAAGTATGTCGAAGTATACAGTGAAATGCAAGTACTTCGAAGTATACAGAGAAATGCAAGTATTTCAAAGTATACAGAGAAATGCAAGTATTTCAAAGTATACAGAGAAATGCAAGTATTTCGAAGTATACAGAGAAATGCAAGTATTTCGAAGTATACAGAGAAAGGCAAGTATTTCGAAGTATACAGAGAAATGCAAGTATGTCGAAGTATACAGAGAAATGCAAGTACTTCGAAGTATACAGAGAAATGCAAGTATTTCGAAGTATACAGAGAAGTGCAAGTATTTCAACGTATACAGAGAAATTCAAGTATTTCGAAGTATACAGAGAAATGCAAGTACTTCGAAGTATACAGAGAAATGCAAGTATGTCGAAGTATACAGAGAAATGCAAGTACTTCGAAGTATACAGAGAAATGCAAGTATTTCGAAGTATACAGAGAAATGCAAGTACTTCGAAGTATACAGAGAAATGCAATTACTTCGAAGTATACAGAGAAATGCAAGTATTTCGAAGTATACAGAGAAATGCAAGTATTTCGAAGTATACAGAGAAATGCAAGTATTTCGAAGTATACAGAGAAATGCAAGTACTTCGAAGTATACAGAGAAATGCAAGTATTTCGAAGTATACAGAGAAATGCAAGTATTTCAAAGTATACAGAGAAATGCAAGTATTTCGAAGTATACAGAGAAATGCAAGTACTTCGAAGTATACAGAGAAATTCAAGTATTTCGAAGTATACAGAGAAATGCAAGTACTTCGAAGTATACAGAGAAATGCAAGTATGTCGAAGTATACAGAGAAATGCAAGTATTTCGAAGTATACAGAGAAATGCAAGTACTTCGAAGTATACAGAGAAATTCAAGTATTTCGAAGTATACAGAGAAATGCAAGTACTTCGAAGTATACAGAGAAATGCAAGTATTTCGAAGTATACAGAGAAATGCAAGAAAATAACGCACGTGCTTACTAGAAGTTCTATTTTATTGTTTAAGTTGAAGTTAACATTAACACTTCTATTATTAGAAGTGAAAGTATTTCCAATGTTTGAATGCATTAAAATTTTAAATTAAAGTTTTTCGTTTCATAAATAAACATAATATTTATTTAAAATTCTTATTTTCGACTCATATTTGAGTCTTGATCAAGAAAATATAGACAATATATATTTTTTTTTTTACGCGACATTGAAGTTCCGGTTTTTGATGTCCGATTCCAGTGGCACTGTGCCCTGGAAACCACGTGTGAGTTAGTAGTTTATATATGTCTACTGTTTAAATGCATTGAAATTTGAAATTATAACGTGCTGCCGGTCTCTAGAACTCCCTCACTGCTCCCTGTTTCCCCGACCGTACCGAAATGCAGAGGTTCAAAACTAATGTAAACAGACATCACGTTGCACAGCTCCCAACTTAGGATGACACCCAAAACCTATACCCACATTTTCAGTAGCCCTTTACGTCTACAGTGGTGGCCTGCCTTGTTTGGGGTGAAATTTTTTTTTTTAAACGGTTTAGAGACCAGTTTGGTATGGAACTTATGCGAAAGCTTTAAATAAAATTAAATATAATGAAATTTCTCATGGGAGAAACTTGGAATCTATAAATAAAAGTAAATAAAATGTCGTATTTCCCGTTTATGGAAATTTGTCGGTTCGGCCGAGTGATTCAACGAGCCCAGTTTCGCTGAATCTTCTCTTTTTGGTCCCCCTATTTATAAAATCGGGGGACTTATGTTTTTAGGCATCTCCGTCCGTCCGTCCGTCCGGATTTTTCTCCGCAACCATCCATTGAATTTCTATGAAATTTTGCATGCAGTTGTAACTTTGGTCAGGTTAGAAAGTGACATTCTCCGATTTTTGAAAAAAAATCTGGTTAGCCCCCTCAGTGGGTCAAAAGGCCCCGAAATGGCAAAAAATGACATTTTTTGCCACATAACTTTTCATCCATCTATTCAATTTCTCTGAAACTTGGCCAAAATGTGGAGGCAATTGTTCCTAATAGAAAATAAGTATCGCTGACCTTGGAAAAAATCTGGTTCGCGCCCCCAGCGTGTCAAAAGCCCCCAAAATTGCAAAAAATTACCCTTTTCTCCCATAACGTTTGATCCATCCATTCAATTTTTCTGAAACTTGGCCAAAATGTAGAGGCAATTGTTCTTGATATAAAATCAGCATCCTTGACCTCAGAAATATTCTGCTTCGCGCCCCCAGGGAGTCAAAGGGGGGTCAAAATGCCCCAAATTGCCCAAATTTATTGCATTTTACACTCGCCACATCGAGTCACATACAGAGGGGGACCACGCACGCGCGGCTTGTTAATCTTCTAATATGTAATGTTTTTAGTTTAACACATGTGTGCGTTTCTTTCTAGAAACCTGATGTCGAAAGTTAATTAAACGAAAGAAAAAAATCGGATGTGTTCGAAATATAGTAAACTGAAATCGGCGTAGTTATTTTAGAGAACTATTTTCCGGTGAATGTAGGAGATAGTATCTTGTGAAATTATGTAACCGGTGTGCATAGAGTGTGATGACTTAGCAGATAAAGAGTTAAAAGTCCGCAACAGTTAAAAAAAAAGGCAAATAGTAAACAGAATAAAATATGGAAATCAAACAAATCAAGTAAAGTGGGGGTTTTCGTTCGAACAACATACGAAACAGAATTTTAAAACTAGCTTTGCTTAATGAAGCTCTCGACCCACAGTGGTAGTGATGGTGGGGAACTGACTCTACTTTATATATTAGATATATATGCATGTAATTGAAAACTGTTATTCGAAAAGGTTTATCTTTAAAAGTGGTTACATATTGAAAATGTGTGTGTGTCTGATTCTTTGTGTTTCTCTTTTTTTTTTTAATTTTCATATATTTTTTTTTTGCTGGGGATGGTGTATCCTACCGGATGCCAGACATTCACCGGCTATTTCAGACACTCCAGCCGAGAGATCTTTTTAAGATTCTAACTGTCCCTTTAAGTGCAATAGTTTGTGTTTCTCTTGCACTCGGTTCACCGGGTATATTCACCAGATAGTTGTTGAAATTCTTTTTTCATTAGTCCTGGTGTTCCTATAATTACTGGGATGATGGAGATCTTCCTAAGGTGCCAGTTTCTGTTCATGTTATACATAAGACTTTGGTATTTCGTAATATTTTCGCTTTCAGCTCTGTTTAATCCTGCATCATTAGGGACACTGACTTCAACTAGGGTTGCTACTTTCTCCCTTTTGTCCCAGGTTTAATAGCTCCGTTTTCTTAGATATGTATGTGTGTATGATTATGTGTGTCAGATTATCTGTGTGCATCTAACTTTGAATGTGCATGTCTGATTCCGTGTGCGTGATTATATGCATGTTTGATTATAGGTATGCGTGTCTGATCTTGGGTGTGAATGTCTGATAACGTGTGTGTGTGTGCGTGTGTGTGTGTGCGTGTGTGTGGGGGGTGTGGTGTGTGTGTGTGTGTGTGATCCTAGACGTATGTGATTGATTCAAAGTATGTGTGCCTTCTGATTTTGTGTATACGTGTGCTTGATTTCCTGTGTGCGTATTTGCGTGTATCTGATTCTCACGATGTGTCTGCTTCTAGGTGTATGTGTGTCTGTATCTCATTCGCTGTGCGTTTGTCTGTGTATGTGTATGTGTATGTGTATGATTCTAGTTGTGTATGTGTGTCTGATATTTGGTGTGTGCGTGTGTGTTTAAGTGTGTGTACATGTGTCCAATTCTGGCACTGCTTGTGAGTTTGATTCTGACTGTGTGTCTGTTTCTGTTTGTCTCTATATCCCTCTCTCACCCCTCTCATTCTCTCATTCTCTCATTCTCTCATTCTCTCATTCTATCTCTCTCATTCTCTCTCTCTATATATATATATATATATCTTTCTCTTTCTCTCTCTCTCTCTTTCTATCTCTCCTTCCCTCTCTCTCTCTCTCTCATTCTCTTTCTCATTTTCTCTCTCCCTCTCTCTCTCATTCTCTCTCTCTTTCCCTCTCTCGTTCTCTCTCTCTCTCTTTCTCTCTCTCTCTTTCCTTCTCTCTCTCATTCTCTCTCTCTCTTTCTCTCTCTCATTCTCTCTCTCATTCTCTCTCTCCTGTTCTCTCTTTTTTTTCTCTCTCTCTCTCTCTCTCTATCTATCTCTCTATCTCTATATATCTCTCTATCTATATATCTCCCTCTCTCTTTCTCATTCTCTATCTATCTATCCCTATGTCTCTCTCTCTCTCTCTCTCTATCTCTCTCTCTCTCTCTCTCTCCCGCTTAGTTCATCGCCACCGCCACCGCCACCTGGCGACGACCAAATCGTACAAGGTTCAATTCCTGCCCGTTCCTAATTAAGCAGATCCAAACAGGCGGTGGCCAGCAGCCGGCCATTATCGCGCAACCTATGTGACGGCACGCACAAGACACGCGGCCAAGAATTAATATTTCCCTTTGCGAACATCTCGCCTCCTTACGCATCTGTCTCATTAAAAAAGCCGCCCCGCAACGGCCGGCATGGGGGCGAAGGTCTCGCCAGACGGACAACCCTCACCCTAACGCTGAGTTGGAATCTGTCGGCCTCACGCACTCCCACTCCCAACCCCACAAACCTTGGAACTTTCTTTTACTTACTTTCCTTTTTCTTTCTTTGCGTCCATAAATACTCGCCTTTTGATGAGAGGCGCTGTCTGTTGGTCCTTCTGTCAGCCTTCACGTTGAAATAGCATTTTACTTTGCCAGATTAAAGTTTTCAAATAGCATGCTTCTTTGTATGTCCCGCTTATGTTTGAAATAGCATTTTCGTTGGTCTGTCACGCCACTGTTTACAATAGCATTGTTGTTAGTAGATAGGCTTATGTTTAAAACAGCATTTTCGTTGGTCTGTCATGCTTATGTTTAAAATAGAATTTCCGTTCGTCTGTAACGCTTATATTTAAAATAGCATTTTCGTTGGTTTGTCACGCCAATGTTTGAAATAGCATTTCCATTGACCTGTCACGCTTATGTTTAAAATAGCATTTTCGTTGGTCTGTCATGCTTATGTTTAAAATAGAATTTCCGTTGGTCTGTCACGCTTATATCTAAAATAGCCTTTTCGTTGGTTTGTCACGCCAATGTTTGAAATAGCATTTTTGTTCGTCTGTCACGGTAATGCTTGAAATAGCATTTTCGTGTGTCTGTCACGCTTATATTTAAAATAACATTTCCGTTGGTCTGTCACGCTTATATTTGAAATAGCATTTTTGTTGGTCTATCACGGCAATGCTTGAAATAGCATTTCCGTTGGTCTGTCACGCTTATGCTTAGAATAGCATTTTCATAACTAAACACGCGGATTTAATGGACGCATCTTAAGAATGTATCCGATCTCGTTAATTTTCATTTAACCCTATTTTCCCCCCTTTTTTGTTTCTAGGGTTTACTTACTTTTTTCCACATTTACTGATATTTCTTTCTTTCTCTTTTTATTCCATTTTTCTTCTTCGTTTTAGTAATATTATTAATTTCATATTATTTCATCGCCATTTTTTTTTGTTTTCTTTTTGTTTTTTTGTTTATTTTTGGCTATCAACTTTTACTCCCATTCTTCGCTTTACCGATTCCTTCTGGCGTAAACCGCGGACGCAGGATTTTACTACTTAATCACAGTATTGATTCATATATGAACGCCGTCCAAGAAGAGGAATTGGTCGTTGCCCAGAGAGACGCCATCATCAAACGGAACTCCGATCGCTGCGTTTTCGAGGTTAACCTCTTGACAATCATTTTCATTGCAGCTTTTCACCACCTTCCAGGAATTCAAGACTGATGACAACAATTTTAATTTTACAATTAAGGATTTTTTTTTATTCAAAACATTCTTTATACTAATGAGTCACCACTTATCAAGGCCAAAAGTCACTCGAGGATAATGGTTAATGGTATTGTCAATTGGATGTTGAACAATACTATGAAAGGATTGAAAACAATGGATGGAATGGACAGAATTAGATTATTTCAGAGAACGGCTTTGTTGACATTGGATATGAAGGCGACCACGTTGTAGTCAGTAGGGAAACAGTCCCCGTGTATTGTGTTCCACAGGTGGGAAGTTCTTTGAGAAAAAATCTGTTCATGGAAGTATGTTTAAATTATGAGGCCTCTCTATCAAAAAAAAAAGTTCATTGGATAAATAATCAAGATAGTTAATTAAATTTATCCAATCAACCACGAAAAAGCCGAATCGATTGTTTCGATTTCGAACATATTTTCAGCGATTTTAACATTTTCCAAAATGTTGCTATGTCACAATCTTGGATGTGGCTGTGTAAGATAAATGTTAAAACCGGTATTTTTCATATAAGGTTAGAGTAAGCAGAAACGTGGAAAAATTCCATCCGAAGTTAAAAGATTAGAATTTACGATACGTGTCAGGATATGATATCACATACAGGAGATCGACTGACACGTAGCAGATAAGCTGATAAAACCTTTCTCTTATTTTCTGGAGCGCGAGAAAGAGAGAACGGTTGTGTTCGAGACAGTTGCCGATTCCTATAAAGAATAGGTTGGAGGTATTATGTATGTATACTTTATACTGAGAAGAAAAAAATGTCAAAAGCATCGTCAACCATCAAATGAATGTGTGCTGTTGTTATTAATAACTTTTATTATCGCTGGTCTAAAAAAAGAAGACCACAACAATGGAAAAGAATAGGAGAGAGAACAAACAGCTGCTACGAGTTATCAACACAACAGCTGTTTATCTGATGAGCCACCGTCCGGATAATCTACCGGGATCGAAGAATTGGTCAAACGTAGTGTTATTGGCCTTTTGGCTAAGATCAAAGTGTAGTATCTGTTCCGATGGATACTGCACTCCATAGACTGGTATTGTCCTCCTACCGAGTGCGTTCTCGACTCAGTAAAGACCAGACGTTGGATTTCAGCTCCAGCAGAAAAATTCATCCTTTGCACTCTTAACTGGACCCTGTCAGGGTGGTTCAATAAAAGAGCATTTCTTTTCTGCACCCTCGACTGCTGCCCGCCCCCATTCTGGGTATCGCCCCAATAAAATATTTTTTTCAGAAAATATTGATATTAGCAGGGGCCCGTCGAAGGATGAGTATTAATCTAGTACGTCTACAAGTATGGCCCGATGAAGCTAATCTCTCTTCAGAATTGACGAAAATAGAATTTTGTTCTATTTTTCATTTTTTTTTTTTTTTTTTCATTTTCTCTTTGTTTTTTGCTGTGAATGAGACATCCTACCAGACGCTAGACATTTATTTTATGGAAATCGCTCCAGACAAGACATGAATCCACTTGATGTAAGGAGGTAAAGAAAATACTTCTTCAGGATAAAAAAAAATCTAGCCAACAATAAGTGTTAGATTTCGACCCGGGAAACAGCAATTCTTCCCCCTTTGTCAAAAGGATGGTTCATGAAATGTGAGGACTAACGGACAAAATAAGGGACGCGAGAGTTACGAGGCTGCCGGAAGTAAACCGAAAGTCCACTTTCTATTCTCCATATACATCTGCTATTTCAGAGACTCCAACCGAGAAATCTTTTTAGAATTCTAACCGTTTAAATGCAATTGGTTGTATCTCGCTTGCACTTGATTCACCGGGTATGGCCACCAGGTAGTTTTTAAGTTGTTTTCTTATGAACCCAGTGGCCCGTATGATTCTTTTAGAATGATTGAAATCTTCCTAAGATTCCAATTTCTTTTCATATCATACATAAGGTCTTGGTGTTTATTTCTCTTCTCCCTCTCAGCTCTGTATAGGCCGGCATCATTAGGAACACTGCCTTCAACTAGGGTTGCTACTCTCTCCATCTTGTCTCATATCACTATGGCAGGTTTAATAGCATAATAAAAGTATGTAGCCGTAGGAATTGCATAGTCATATTTGATGGTGTATGACTTATTTTCAACAGTTCTTTCTGGTATATGTTTCCAGAACTTGCTGCTATACTGGATGTTCGTTTTTTTTTGTTTTTTTTTTGCAGATGGAGATATTTACACTTGAGATATTTACACTTAAGATATTTACACTTAAGATATTTACACTTGGGATATTTACACTTAAGATATTTACACTTGGGATATTTACACTTAAGATATTTACACTTGGGATATTTACACTTAAGATATTTACACTTAAGATATTTACACTTAAGATATTTACACTTGGGATATTTACACTTATGATATTTACACTTGAGATATTTACACTTAAGATATTTACACTTAAGATATTTACACTTGGGATATTTACACTTATGATATTTACACTTGAGATATTTACACTTAAGATATTTACACTTAAGATATTTACACTTGGGATATTTACACTTATGATATTTACACTTGAGATATTTACACTTAAGATATTTACACTTAAGATATTTACACTTGGGATATTTACACTTATGATATTTACACTTGAGATATTTACACTTAAGATATTTACACTTATGATATTTACACTTGAGATATTTACACTTAAGATATTTACACTTAAGATATTTACACTTGGGATATTTACACTTATGATATTTACACTTGAGATATTTACACTTAAGATATTTACACTTGAGATATTTACACTTGGGATATTTACACTTATGATATTTACACTTGAGATATTTACACTTAAGATATTTACACTTAAGATATTTACACTTGGGATATTTACACTTATGATATTTACACTTGAGATATTTACACTTAAGATATTTACACTTAAGATATTTACACTTGGGATATTTACACTTATGATATTTACACTTGAGATATTTACACTTAAGATATTTACACTTATGATATTTACACTTGAGATATTTACACTTAAGATATTTACACTTAAGATATTTACACTTGGGATATTTACACTTATGATATTTACACTTGAGATATTTACACTTAAGATATTTACACTTGAGATATTTACACTTGGGATATTTACACTTATGATATTTACACTTGAGATATTTACACTTAAGATATTTACACTTAAGATATTTACACTTGGGATATTTACACTTATGATATTTACACTTGAGATATTTACACTTAAGATATTTACACTTGGGATATTTACACTTAAGATATTTACACTTGGGATATTTACACTTAAGATATTTACACTTAAGATATTTACACTTGGGATATTTACACTTAAGATATTTACACTTTGGATTTCCGTGTCGGTTTGATTTAGCAGTGCATCATGAAGTTAATTTCTGTCTTTGGTTTTTGGTTCGAGAAAATACGTTTTTACGTTACATAAATATTGCAAAAATGTTGCTGTGACGGTGTTTTTATTTGTAGAGATCCCACAACGTTACATCGTAACGTTTCAAATAGATTGCTATGTAACGACACGGTAACATTCCTATTAAGACTCGCCTCAACATGAAAAGAAAATTGACGCAAAACTGCATCGGATGCTCGCATTTGCCTTTTTCGTGGTCGGACATCTTTATTTTGTTCTCGCAATTGGTCGGCTGAGATGGCTGAGTTTTAATAACTACTAAAACAAATTCTATGGTTCGATCTTTTTATTATTCTTACGAGTTCAGAAAACTTCTCGCATGAACCGTGGTATTACTTGTCCATATTTTTATTTTTTTGTGATTAGTTGTCTATATTTTAACTGTCAGTAGTTAATCATCACGTCTGGCCATTTCCGACTTAATGTTTTCTTCCTTCAATACGTAACAATTCCTATACCAATAAAAGGATACACGAAATATATATATATATATATATATATATATATATATATATATATATATATATATATATATATTAAAAAGGCTATTCATTTTTCTTTACACTCTTACATAACAGCAAGTGTGATGTCCGAATGATGATTACGTATCATTTAAATAGTAAGCCCCCCCCCTTCGATTTATTATTTTTGTTCTTTCCAGCTTCTCATCAATCCGGCACCTTGCATTGCCCCCAGCCTTCTTAATATATTCACTACAATCCCCAGCAATGCTTCAAGCAATCTACCTCTCTCTCTCTCTCTCTCTCTCTCTCTCTATATATATATATATATATATATATATATATATATATATATATATATATATATATATATATATATATATATATATATATATATATACCTTAATAACTATACGTATTTAAAAGTTTAACGCTTTTATTTCTGCCTCGCAGCACATCCCCCGGTTACTACCCCCTGATTCCACTCTCTATCCAATTAGACATCGTTCGACAAGTTTGGGTCACTGCCGCCCACTCAATTGCTTACTGCAGTCGAAAATAATGACATGAATGAAAATAAAATTTACAAATTTCAATTGAAACTTAGTCAGGAGAAAAGTAGACACATGAATAGAATATGCCACTCGTTGTATCAACGTTGCTGCCACCCGTAACTGAGCTATTTTTTTTATGGAAATCGCTCCAAACAAGGCATGAAGCCACTTGATGTGAGGAGCTAACAAGAACGAAAGATGATTCTCACAAAGACAGGAGATGCATATTGACATAAGTCTTGAAAAGACCAAGGCTATAGGTAGGAGGTAAACAGTCAGCAGGAAGAGAGTTCCACAAGCCTGCAGTTTTCGGAAATAAGCTACTGGAATAGGAAGCTGTATTAGAATAAGGTATAGAAACAGCGAATTGATGGAGACCACTAGACCAACGAGTCAAACGAGCTGGAACAAATGAAGCAGGAAATAGATCAGACAATTCTGAAGAACACACGCCATAATAGTATTTATAGAAAAGACTGAGACTAGCAACATCACGTCTGTGAGAGAGAGGGTGCAGAAAAAAGAAAGGGTGGGGCCAATCAAATTACAAATATGTTTCTGCACCTTATCAAGATCCCTCAAATGGGACAGAGATTCACCAGCCCAAATATAACAACAGTACTCCATACATGGTCTGATAGTAGATTTGTAGAGATAGAGAATAGCCTCAGGTTTGAGAAAGTGTTTGGAGTGATGAAGAGAACCGACTTTACGAGAAGCAGATAGAGCAATGGACCTAATCTCGGGTACTTATACAATTACGGTTCACTACTTTCGTTTTCTGGAAAATTATACTAAACGATGCAATCTTAAGAACGGGTGTTATTTTTGTTGTTAGAGCGGTTTATTTTCAGATCGACAGGTACCCTGTTTTAATTCAAGATGGCAGTCTGACAGAGTCAGCTTACTATCACGATCATCAGCATCGACATCAACAGACATGAAACAATTCACAGTATAGTCTCAACTTTATTTAGCTATTCGTGCTGTATAAGAGATATAAAAAACTAAAAATAAAAATTGTAATATGAAGTTCAGGGCTGGAAGCATGAGTACACAGGGACATTCTTTCATTCACGCGCTGCAAAGAACTTTCCTTTATTCATTCGTGTGCCTAACATCAAACGAAATTTCCATGCGTTTCCTTACTTCTCCGCCCAGCCCACGCATACACACAGACAACTCTTCTTTATATAGATTCCTCGAGGAATGAGTTGGCATAAGGGAAGTAACTCACTGAAAAAGAGTTACTTCCCTTTAGTTAGTGGCTGGAAAGCAAAAGCACCTGGCGAAATAT
>OY744538.1:8579657-8594657 GCA_963556195.1 Sepiola atlantica
AGGGTTGGAGTTACGGTTAATGTTAGGGTTAGGGTTAGTATTAGGGTTGGAGTTAGGGTTAGGGTTCGGGTTGGAGTTACGGTTAGTGTTAGGGTTAGGGTTAGTATTAGGGTTGGAGTTAGTGTTAGGTTAGGGTTAGGGTTGGAGTTACGGTTAATGTTAGGGTTAGGGTTAGGGTTAGGGTTAGTATTAGGGTTGGAGTTAGTGTTAGGGTTAGGGTTCGGGTTGGAGTTACGGTTAATGTTAGGGTTAGGGTTAGTATTAGGGTTGGAGTTAGTGTTAGGGTAAGGGTTCGGGTTGGAGTTACGGTTAATGTTAGGGTTAGGGTTAGTATTAGGGTTGGAGTTAGTGTTAGGGTTAGGGTTCGGGTTGGAGTTACGGTTAATGTTAGGGTTAGGGTTAGTATTAGGGTTGGAGTTAGTGTTAGGGTTAGGGTTCGGGTTGGAGTTACGGTTAATGTTAGGGTTAGGGTTAGTATTAGGGTTGGAGTTAGTGTTAGGGTTAGGGTTCGGGTTGGAGTTACGATTAGTGTTATGGTTAGGGTTAGTATTAGGGTTGGAGTTAGTGTTAGGGTTAGGGTTAGGGTTGGAGTTACGGTTAATGTTAGGGTTAGGGTTAGTATTAGGGTTGGAGTTAGTGTTAGGGTTAGGGTTCGGGTTGGAGTTACGGTTAGTGTTAGGGTTAGGGTTAGTATTAGGGTTGGAATTAGTGTTAGGTTAGGGTTAGGGTTGGAGTTACGGTTAATGTTAGGGTTAGGGTTAGTATTAGGGTTGGAGTTAGTGTTAGGGTTAGGGTTCTGGTTGGAGTTACGGTTAATGTTAGGGTTAGGGTTAGTATTAGGGTTGGAGTTAGTGTTAGGGTTAGGGTTCGGGTTGGAGTTACGGTTAGTGTTAGGGTTAGGGTTAGTATTAGGGTTGGAGTTAGTGTTAGGGTTAGGGTTAGGGTTGGAGTTACGGTTAATGTTAGGGTTAGGGTTAGTATTAGGGTTTGAGTTAGTGTTAGGGTTAGGGTTCGGGTTGGAGTTACGGTTAATGTTAGGGTTAGGGTTAGTATTAGGGTTGGAGTTAGTGTTAGGGTTAGGGTTCGGGTTGGAGTTACGGTTAGTGTTAGGGTTAGGGTTAGTATTAGGGTTGGAGTTAGTGTTAGGGTTAGGGTTAGGGTTGGAGTTACGGTTAATGTTAGGGTTAGGGTTAGTATTAGGGTTGGAGTTAGTGTTAGGGTTAGGGTTCGGGTTGGAGTTACGGTTAGTGTTAGGGTTAGGATTAGGGTTGGAGTTACGGTTAGTGTTAGGGTTAGGGTTAGGGTTGGAATTAGGGTTAGGGTTAGGGTTAGGGTTGGAGTTACGGTTAGTGTTAGTGTTAGGGTTAATCCTAACACTAACCCTAACCCTAACCCTAACCTACTTCAGTTCAGGAATAGTCTGGATATTGTTTTGATAGACAATATCTTTTAGTTAATATCAGAGATCCAAATTCTGGCGGTTCTGGTCCGATGAGTGTGATCCATCATTCAGAACTACGTTTCCTACTGATGAGACGACCACCAAAGTGTCCCCGTATATCATTGAACGGCGGTTAAGCAAAGACTGTTCGACATTCATAATTTAAACTTGGTGGACAAGTTATGTATAGACTGAAGTTTATTTCTACCAGATATGGTTTAATTTCTGAAAGAATTGTGAATTTTATTAGCGATTCTATGTATGGACTGTTTGTAAGGGCAACCGTGTATAATGTTTAAAATAAGCATTGAATTACCCAAAACGGTTGATATGCCGTTAAACAGATCAACTAAATCAAGAACAGAAAACTTCAATAATAACGAGAGTTCGTGTGTCAAGCGTGTATATATGTGGGCGTTACCTGATATGCATATACGTGAAATTACAATGGATACCCTCTGTCAGGGTGGCTGCGCGTGTAATTCTGAAGCAAGGGTTGCCTAATCTTCAACCACACCTCTCCTGAGTCGGCACTGCTTGATTCCAGTGGCAAGAAGAAATACATGACGATTGGAAACAATGCTGAGATATGCGGAAAGCACATGGTATTCCCAAATACATTGAAGACATTGCCAAGGCTGCTGCAAAGAAGGTTGGCTTCCTCTATCGTGCTAGTAAACTCCTCATACCTGTCATTATCCTGTATCTCTACAAAGCCACCATCCGTCGATGCATGGAGTATTGTTGCCACGTCTGGGCTGATGCATAATCTACTAGTATCTCTCTCCTTGACAAGGTCCAAAAAAGAGTCGCCAACTTAATAGGTCCTTCACTGTCAACCAAGCTCCAGTCCCTGTCCCATCGCCGCAATGTAGCATCCTTGTGCTTGTTTTACAAATACTTCAATGGATTATGCTCCGATGAACTGCCTACTCTGGTGGCCCCTCGACGTAAATTCACTAGACCAACTCGACAATCAACTAAATCCCATCCATTCACTGTGGCAGTCCCCAGATGCTGGAGAGCCTTCTACTCAAATAGCTTCTTTCCTCCTGCTGCTGGCCTCTGGAACTCCCTCCCTGCCTCATGTTTCCTCGACAGTACTGACATGCAGAAATTTAAAACTAATGTAAACAGACATCTCGCTGCGCAGCTCCCAATTTAGGTTGACCCCCCCCCCCCCCCCAAAAAAAAAAAACAACCTTCTCCCTTTTCTCTCAGTAGCGACCTGCCTTGTTTGGGGTGAACTATGTTAAAAAAAAAAATTATAAATGGTCGCCCATTTTAGTACTGACCAGGCTCAACGTTGCTTAACTTCGTTGATCTAACGGGAAACGGTACGTCAACGCGATTATATTACGAAACAATACTAAACGCATATTGTAAGTCCAGTTTCAAGCAACTCCCTAACAAAAGCGGAAACGTTTTTAAAGTTTGTAGAACAATAGAATGGATCAAGTGTATTTTTTTTTTAATGTATGTTTTAGCGATTTCCAAGGCACGTTTTAACTAAAATAATAAGAATCAAATAAGAAAAAAAAAAAACATTTACGGTGTAAACGGTGTGAAAAATTCATTGACAAATTTACCAGTGGTTTTTTTTATTAGCGGTTGGGGGTGAGAGTGGGTGGGGGAGGGGTGTATGAATATAGAGTTTTATTTATTGTTGTTCTTGTATCTCTTTTGTTGTTCAGGTAACTTATGGGAGAGTAAGAGGTTTTACCTGGGAATTTGAGTGACGAAAGACGAAAGCGGGAAAAGAAAAAAATCGATCGTGACAAAATGATTTAAGATAAGGACAAGCCCGACAGGGGGAACTGAGTTCGGGGAAAGACATTAAGGGATAAGGGGTCGGGAAAAGGAGAGGGGCGTACCAGAATCCCTCATAAAGTAATTGTGAGTATGCATAGCTGTAGACTAATGGTTAATTAATTTGGTTTTTTTTACTCACAACCTTTTTAGAACAAATGCGCTTTTTACAGAAATTCGAAAATACGGCCAAAATACAGTTTTGCACAAACAGATACTTAAAGAATGGCGTTTTCTCTTAATTATGCGGAGGGCTTTTAGGATTTAATTTAAGTATCACAATTAGTACTCTTAATTGTATCACATCCGGCATTCCAAGGACTCCTTACGCCAAATTTGGTGAAAATTCTAACCAATTCTTTTGGAGCCTATAAGTGTTGTTCATTATTATTATTATTTGTGCTCACTAGAGGTTCTCACACAAGTCATCGTCACTTGTAATAACCGGTGGTGTTCCTTGGAATCTGAGTGACAACAAGCCTCCCCAGGTTTCCAGCATTCTCCACCTCTTTTCGTTAATCATTAAGAATGACTTTGCGTTATCGCAACAGTCACCCACCATTGATCTCTCGTTGGTAACGACAATTGGTTTCCTCTGGGATTTGGGTGGCAATAAGCCCCCCCCCCCCCAAGGTCCTAGCACTCTCCACACTCTTCCAGTGGAGGTCTGGTTTGTGCTGTCCCTCCTCAGTCTTCTCATATTTGTTTGTGGTGTAAGCCTAGGCCGGCGCCATTTTTTTTTGGGGGGGGGGGAGGGGGGTATTATTATTATTATGTATTTATTTATTTATTTGTTTACTCACTAGGAGTTTTCACACAAGCCATTACATGTGATTACTCACTGCTAAGAACATGCTGTGTTCTCGGAAGTCTGAGTGACAGCAAGTCTCCAAGATTTGTCGTACTGTCAACATCTTTAGATAACGGTTGCAAATAAGTTTGCGTTCTCGCAACAGCCATTTAATATTAATCTTGCTGATAACGGCCGTTAGATATCTCTCGAATTTCACCGTCAAAATAGTGCTCTCCGCAACATTCCAGTTGAGGTCTGGATAAAATTCTTCCTACTCGGTATTTTCTTTAACACTGAAGCTTCATAGCCATTTTCTGTACGGGACGTGACTACAATCGTTTCAGCTTGCCGATGATTCCACTGGGCACAGAGATTTACTAAAAATGTCTAAGTCTGCCCTTTTGGATGAAACCGCGGTACATTGCTGAAATATGTAATATACAGTATCTAAATAAATTATATATATATATATATATATATATATATATATATATATATATATATATATATATGGGGGGATATAAGCCTTTGAACAATCAAATACAAAAATAATTAGATAGAGAAAACTACAACCTATTTTATTAGTCCCCACGGCTCATTGTTGAATATTGAAGAAACATTTTAATATATATTTTTTGTTCATAAGTTTTAATAATTTTTCCCCTTTTCTCAGTCAATAGAAATGCGAAACATGGTTAAAATTAAATCTGTTTGTTTCAAACGAGTAGATATTTTTACAGAAAACTTGTGTAAAACATATAGAACTCCAACCGTTTTTTTTTAGACGGTAGACACACGTTACCCGTGTTATAGTTTTTTTTTATTGGTTTTGTGAAACATTTTTTATTACATTTAAGAGAGAATATCTTCGGCTGCAAGGGAGATAATAATTGGCCGAAGATTTCGGTTCCGTACATTTACAAAGACGCCATTTCTCGTAAACAAAGGAACGTTAACCAATATTTGAAGGAACTGCAGAATCTGGGCTACGAGATAAAGAATTAATTGCCATAATGCTGTGATTTAAATTAAATTGACCTTGTTGCGTAAATGATCAGAAGGTCAGAAAAGGTCTTGTTATTTCGTTTGAATTTCTCGAGGTAGGTCGCAATCCAGAACGCCAAGAAGAAAGGGAAAGCGTCTGGGGTTAACAGGGGAGATAATTAGCGAAGATTTAATGTTACGCTTCATGACTTGGTTTCGGTGGTCAGACATGATTAACGAAGGCAAAAAAGCAGACAACCCTTGTGTACGTTTTGTTTGAAATCACTTGTTAACTCTGATCGTAAAAATGGCGACGATATTCAACTATGTTATGGGATTTCAGCATGAAATAACACTCAACAAGTTTAAATAATGCTGAATATTTTTAACCGATCAAATGTAAATTTAAATTATGTTTAATTTGTTTAATCAATCAAATTGAAGTTACAATAATGTTTTTTTTAACCAATCAAACGTAAGTTTAAATAATGTTTAATTTGTTTAACCAATCAAATGTAAGTTTTAATAATGTGAAATTTGTTTAACCAATCAAATTGAAGTTTAAATAATATTTAATTAGTTTAACCAATCAAATTGAAGTTTAAATAATATTTAATTAGTTTAACCAAACAAATTTAAGTTTAAATAATATTTAATTTGTTTAATGAATCAAATTTAAGTTTTAAAAATGTTTAATTAGTTTACCGAATCAAACGTAAGTTTAAATGATGTTTAATTTGTTTAACCAATCAAATGTAAGTTTTAATAATGTTTAATTTGTTTAACCAATCAAATGTAAGTTTTAATAATGTTTAATTTGTTTAACCAATCAAATGTAAGTTTTAATAATGTTTCATTTTTTTTTAAATTAATTTTAAATTCTGTAATTAATAGACTTTAAGTTTAAATTATTAACCATTAATAATGAAATTTTTGTTTTATTTTATCAATTAATTAACTACATTTTAAATTATATTTATTCTTCGATGAATCAACCGAAATTTTCTCGGTAACTTATTTGTTATAAGTATATTTTTATAAGTAAACTACACACAGACGTTTTTGCCTATCTTACTTGCCATAAGTATACTTTTATAAGTTAGCTACGCAAAAAACGTTTGCGTTTCATTTCCCGAATAAATTCGTCAGGCTAAATGCATTCATATAAAATATACTTATGGCAAATAAGCTACACAGAAACGATTTTCAGGAGTATATTATTATTCATCAAAAACATTGCAATACCCCACGTATTTCATATTAAATGCAAATAAAAAAGCCTTACAAAAAACAATAAGCAAAACTCTTATACACCGAACACTTCTCTCAAAAATAATCATCTTCTCTTACATACCCATTCCAATAATGCAATAATCTGCAACACTTTAGAACTAAACTAGGAATTCCGACAATAGAAACTGAATCACAAGCTATGAAACAAACATTAAAAATGTAGCACTTACCTCCTCCTTTCAAAACATAACTACACCGATTTGCCGGTAGGTGTCGCTTTTTCACCGACAGGTGGCGCTGTAAAGCGACACCAGAGTTATCTGCCCTTTAGACTATAAAAACCGTTGCAAACGGAAAATCCATCTCTCCTTCACCGACCAGCCTCGGCAGACAGACGCTGACACTAGCGTTCCGTTTCACTCTTCTCTGGTCGACAGAACGACGCTAATACACTAGCGTTTCGCATCACGCTTTTCTCTTTTTCTTTTCAACTAGCATCGGCATAACAACTACCAACACACGTGGTCAAACAACGGTAAGAGTTCTCAACTTATTTTCTTTTTGTACGGCTTTCAAAGACTTTTCCTACGCCGGATTCATTTCTTCTTATACCTTTTCAAGAACTGTTTTTCCATCGACACACATGCATACATCACACACTTCATCATTCCACGTACACACACGTTCAATAAACCTTATTTGAACTACTTCATTTTGTTTATTAATTATTACTCTGTCTTTTGCATGCAACATTGCTTGATTTACTGAACACGCTTATAGTCCGGGAACATCACCCTCGCAGTCCTAACAAAAACAATAAAACAGTTTTTTTTAAAAACATCTAATGAAGGTGTATACACTGTTCCATGCAGTAATTGTCATGAGATATACATAGGGGAAACTCAACGGGAACTAAAGAACAGGATTGGTGAACATAAAAGAGATATAAAAAATAACAATTCTCTGGCTATGGAATTTGGATGATATCCGGAAATCAGCAGTTAATATCTGCGGGATGGTTAAGCGAAAACCGGAAGTAAGCGAGGCAAACACAGGACTGCAACTTAGACGGTGTTTTAAGGGCGCCAGGTATTCTCTAATGCTCTTTCATATGTTTTATAGCCTAAAGGTATTTAGCGGACGCACAAGCAGATCAACAAACGTGTATCATGTTAGTACATGAGCAGAGTCAGTTGTCTGTGCATTATATATATATATAGTTTTTCATGGTAAACAACTGATGATCCCTTAAAACAGTGTTAGAAACAAACTAATATAATAACTGTAAAAAATAAATTGACTTACATGAGTGATTTTCCACTGGAAGACTTGGGACTATAAGTTTTTTTGTTTTTTTTAATATAGTTTTAATGGTTGAGAAACTTCCGAGACTATATATATATATATATATATATATATATATATATATATATATATATATATATATATATATATATATATACATATATATATATATATATATATATATATATACATATATATATATATATATATATATATATATATATATATATATATATATATATATATATATATATAGTCTCGGAAGTTTCTCAACCATTAAAACTATATTTAAAAAAAACAAAAAAACTTATAGTCCCAAGTCTTCCAGTGGAAAGTTCCGAATACGTTCGTCGAACACTCTCGACTAGTCTTCTATCTGTGCCCGCTTCTAGGTACATATAGATCTTAATTTCCCTAAATTACGTGACAGTTTCCGTGGGCCGAGTGGATATGGCTGACTCTGTGTACCGGGTTCGCGCCTCCCGACCGTCTGAAATTGTTACTTCCCTGCACTGATGAGAGCAATAAGCTTGAAACGCTAGCGTCTGTAGGTATAAATAATTTAATATTTATTTATATATATATATATATATATATATATATATATATATATATATATCAAGGGAGGCGCGAGAGCGCTCTATCCTTTAATAGACTCACGAATGGCCTATGCTGGAAATCTCATTTCTTTGATCAATCATAACTCAAAAACCAATAAACCAAATTAGTTAAAAACTTTGCACAAATTTTTTATTTGATAGGTTCTATAATTGTGTAGAATTTCAGCATCATTAGACAAGGCAACCCAGAGATCCAGAAAGTTCAATGATGAAATCATGTTATCTGTGTGTACGTACGTACTACGTACGTATGTGCCACCCTGTATCTCATCAACTATTTTATTGATTCAGCTGATTTTTGGCAGAGATAGAGGTTCTAGGGTCTAGTTGATGGCATTTTAATTTCAGTTTACCATATGCCTTAGTTTTTCAGAAAATTCCAAAAAACCTTATGAGAAGGCATTGTATTGAGGCATAGCCTTTACAAAAGTAGTGACATTCCATGAAAAATGCCAATATACTGAAATCATATGCCCTCATAGGGTTAAGATGAAAATTCATATACACTAAATGTACAAAAGCAAGGAAATTCCAAAATTTTTACACTTTTATTGTCATTAAGGGTATGACTACATATCAACCAAACAATTTCATTATCACATCACTACTGTATAAATCTCTATGCATGAGTGGATGAAGTGTGTGAGGTGCGCTGAAGAAAAATTCCTACCAGTAAAATACATAGCCCTGTTGTGCTCGCATACCCTTAATGAGAATAAAAGTGTAAAAATATGGGAATTTCCTTGCTTTTGTACATTTAGTGTATATGAATTTTCATCTTAACCCTATTAAGGGCATATGATTTCAGTATACTGGCATTTTTCATGGAATATATATATATATATATATATATATATATATATATATATATATATATATATATATATATATATGTTGTGAAGTTGTCCAACAGTAAATAATAAATAAAGGAAGTCAAGTCGAGGGTTGGTTTAACAAGTGTATTAACAAAGTAAGAAAGTGACTAACACTTGGCTAGACAGTTACAAGACTGTGCTTTGTCTTCTCTGTGTCTCTGGTGACTCGCACTATTTATAGTGACAACCGGTGTTGTTTCTCCTGTGTAAGAACGGCCGGTGTAACAATATATATATATATATATATATATAAACACTAGTAATGTACAAATTCCGCATGAATTGTGAACATTATTCATCACTATTTCTTATTATTCATTTAAACATATTAATTGCTTGCGTATCTGATATGTATCAGATTTACATGGCGGCCAATGAGATTTTAGCATTTCCTCTCGATCGAATCCTAAAAACATACATACATAATCATCGCATTGTAAAACATATGTAATATTAAGAAAGGAAACATGTACTTAGCATGAATTATTAAAATAATGCGAGCTTGAAAGAGTTCGTCCATATACGAATTAACACATTCTAAAATCAATATATTTTTTAATTGCACATGAAATTTTTATTTCTCCTTAAATCTTGAAGTAATGTTTGGTCTTTTCTTTTACATTAAATGTCACCGTTTATCAAGGTCCAAAGGCCATTCGAGGATAAGGGTTAAATAGTTTGAATTTGTGATGTATATTTTTTGCTTTTGTTTATTACAATTTTCTATTATTAATTAATCAATTTTCTTTTTTGATAACTTATTCTTGTTGAGTTATTCACTTTTTAAATTATTTTATTATATATTATTTTTGCTGGTTCATATATATATACATATATATATATATATATATATATATATATATATATATATATATATTTATATATGTTTCTTTCTTTCTTTTTCTTTTTCTTTTTCTTTCTTTCATTTGATTGTGTATAGGCGGATATCATTTTAATTCACCAGTTACTTCCCTGAAGAGGAGCCAGCAGGTTCTGAAACGATTGTCGGATACTCAAACTATGTTTATGTTAATATAAAAGCTCTAATATATATTGAGCACTTTTGAAAAATAATGTTTTTGTTCATTTAGTTAATATTTGAACTTAATTAATTAATATATATATATATGTGTGTGTGTGTGTGTGTGTGTGTGTGTGTGTGTGTGTGTGTGTGTGTGTGTGTGTAGAGGAGTATTAGACGGCTATCACAATACGGCATTGAGAAGTAAGACAAAAACAAGTGTTTTTTTAATATATATTTTGTTTTAAATTTATATTTTTTATATATAGCAAATCTTACTTGATTAGGCAAGACTTCAACACTGTGATGTAATGTATGTGACCGTGTTTCATAATATATTTCGAGGAAGACCTCTTTATCAAATGGTGGGTGTTTCAAATCTAAAAAGAAACACGTGCGGAATGGCAATATAACGCAGTAAATATTAATATCCGCAGCAAGTGGAATAAAGCTATACCTAAATGTTTTTTTTGTTTGTTTTTTCCTGAATATTTCTGTTGTGAAGTTGTCCCACAGTAAATAATAAATAAAGGAAGGCAAGTCGAGGGTTGGTTTAACAAGTGTATTAACAAAGTAAGAAAGTGACTAGCTCTTGGCTAGACAGTTACAAGACTGTGCTTTGTCGTCAGTGTCTCTGGTGACTCGCACTATTTATAGTGACAACCGGTGTAGTTTCTCCTGTGTAAGAACGGCCGGTGTAACAATTTCATATTTGACTTAACTGATGCAGTGTTATATTTGCTTTAATGAAATTAACTATTTAACTATACTTTTTTGTGGGGGGGGAGGAGGAGGAGGAGGAGGAGGAGGTAGGGATAGGGGTTAACAGCTAAGAGCGATGTTCAATTAATTTTTTGCCCTAATATTATCTAATTTTTTTTTAAATTATATACTATTGTTATTTTATTTTATTTTAACAGTATTTATTTATTTGTTTTTCTGATAATTTTTTATTTATTAATTTATTTTAATGATTAACGAGTAAATATGTTTTGATTTATACCCTGGCCACATTGTGTGTAGCACGCAGTAAATGTAATAAACAAAATAAATTCCTTTAAATGACGGAGTAATTCTTGTTTTATTTATCTGTAAATACTATCATTATCTACTTACTCTGAAACTATTTAATGCTGTTATGATTTTAGTAAAATGTTATTAAAATTCGAAGTTTAATTTATTAACGATTTTTTTAAATTTACGTATATATATATATATATATATATATATATATATATATATATATATATAAAGAGAGTAGTGCAGTATTAGTGCAGTTCCAACGAGAGAAAAGTATATATGTAAAAAGTTTTTTTTTCAACATTTATTTATTATTTTATTTTATCATTTTATCATTTTATATAACGCGTTTCAAACGGTGGTCCGCTCTCATCAGATATGTAAATCCATTTGAAGAAATGTATTTCAATTTGAAAGAGTGTTGTTTCATTTTAGGAAATGTGTTATTGTTTGGCGTTTTTTGCGCATGTGTGGGTTTGCGCGCCAACCCACACATGCGCACAAACGCCAAATATTATACCTATTGTTAAAATTTCACAAAATCGGTGGTATCTGAATTGTCACGATAGGCTGCCCACCCATCTTATCCTCTTTTCATAAACGCAGCTGTGTTCCAAAATTCATAATGATTGGTCAATTAGTTTCCGAGTGAATCATGTACATACAAATATACAAACAAATACATTTACCTAACTTTATATAAATAGATATAAATAAATATATAAACATCTTCCTAACTTTATATAAATAGACAAAATTTGTTAATTTACTTAATAGTGTATTTCCCCTTTCGTTCGGTTTTCTTCCCAGTCAACTCTCCCTGTTGCCTAATCTAACTTCTCTTTCTGCCACACCTTTATTGTGACGTCATTGTTTTTCGACAAAATGGCTGCCAATGTGTCAATACGCCAAGCGCGTTTTGGCGCCAATTCCCAGTGTTAATGGGTACAAACAGACAAATAACCGATAGCAAACGGCGATGCTCTCTTCGGCTCTGACGGAGAATCTGGTCTATTTGTCGATGTCTTCTATTTAAGAACATGACACGATCTTACTAATAGTAGACTTCTGACGACATTCTAAAGAGTTGTTTTCCGGTAATTTGGACAAATTATTTATTATTGTTAAGAATTACTCTTCGTAAATAGCATCGAGCTCTCCTGGTAGTCGATAATTTAAATATTATAACTTTCTTTATTTTTGTAGTGAGGGAGATGGCGTACTGTTCAGACTTCTGACTGCTCTTCAAATGGTTGTTTCCAGTCGCCTTGGATTTTTCCTCATACCTGGACTCAAGCAGTCACACCTACAGGGGATATCCATTGTCTTTCGAGACTGAACGGGTTCCTTAATATATATATATATATATATATATATATATATATATATATATATATATATATATATATATATATATATATATATATATATATATATAGCCAGCATCTTCTTTTGCAGGCAAGTATTGTTGAATAGAAGAGACAACTCATGTCTAGATATCGTTTGGTAGATCCTTTCAATAAATAATGTAATAGTTTTGTACTTATTACATAATTCCAGCCCAAACCTTCTATAATACTAACACATGGTCTGTACCTGATTAACCTCATTCCCCTGAAAATGGACCCGGATGGGTCTGAAAGTACTTGGGAGACAAATCCAAACTATGGCAAATTCATCAGCCAATTCCCCTCCGAAACTAAGATCCTGATTCGGACTATTGAAAGGATCTACCAAAGGATATCTAGACACGAGCTGTCTCTTATATTGAACAATATATATATATATATATATATATATATATATATATATATATATATATATATATATATATAAATATAACGATAAAATACACGATATATCCTAAAATGAAATGTCGTTGGGAAAGAATGTATTACAGAAAGGAAAAAAAAACATTAAACACAGGAAGAAATAATTATTAAAAAAAAACAAACGGGAGATTTGACCGGTTTTGTTCGGATCAAGGAACGCCTTCAGAAAAAGTGAAGATTTATTGATAAAAACAGCAAAAAATAGGAAAGTAGACGCGAAACGCGATGTTTTTGGCAGGTGCGTGACACGCCTAAGTTGCAAATAGAATTTTTGTCAATCTGTCACGCATAAGTTTAAACTAGTACGTATGTTAGTCAGTCACGTTTAAGTTTGAAATAGAATTTTCGTCAGTCTCTCACGCCTAAGTTGTAAATAGAATTTTCGTCAGTCTGTCACGCATAAGTTTAAACTAGTACTATGTTGGTCTGTCACGCTTAAGTTTGAAATAGAATGTTCGTCAGTCTGTCACGCCTAAGTTGTAAATAGAATTTTCGTCAGTCTGTCATGCTTAAGTTGTAAATAGAATTTTCGTCAGTCTGTCATGCTTAAGTTGTAAATAGAATTTTCGTCAGTCTGTCACGCCTAAGTTGTAAATAGAATTTTCGTCAGTCTGTCACGCCTAAGTTGTAAATAGAATTTTCGTCAGTCTGTCACGCCTAAGTTGTAAATAGAATTTTCGTCAGTCTGTCACGCCTAAGTTGTAAATAGAATTTTTGTCAGTCTGTCACGCATAAGTTTAAACTAGTACGTATGTTGGTCTGTCACGCTTAAGTTTGAAATAACATTTTCGTTAGTCTGTCATGCTTAAATTTGAAATATCATTTTAAGATGCGTCAACACATCTCTATAAGTGCCTGTCCGTCCGCCGGTCTGTCACACTTAAGTTTTAAATAGCATGTACGTCAGTCTGTCACGTCTACTTTGAAATTGAATGTTGTCAGTCTGTCACGCTTAAGTTTAAACTAGCAGGTACGTCTGTCTGTCACTCTGAATTTTAAACTCACATCCTTAGATACGCCTACGCAGCTCTATAAAAGCCTCAGTCCGTCCGTTTTTCTGTCACGCTTTGAAATAGAATTTGACCCTTAAATGCGCAAATTTAATGGACGCATCTTAAGATTATTCGCTCGCCTATTTCAAGCGATTCTAGGTGTGTATTTTAAATCATTACGGATTTTGGAACACAGATGCTAGACATAAGAGTGGATAATGTGGGCTATATTTAGTTTAACTTAATTGTATGCATAGGGGGTGGAAGTCCTTTGTGAAACTCCAGATACCTCCAATTATGTGACATTTCAACAATAGGTATTAGACATCAATTAATATTCCCAAAATTTCAGTTGATTTAAGATATTTTAAAAGGTTTTTAGGGAGCATAACATGGGCACAACATCCCACTTGAAAATTCAAATATTTCAGATTTGCATTAAATTTGATTCCCTGAATTTCAATTTCTTCTGAAGACCCCTTAAGCTTAAGCCTTAAATTTTAGACATCTTTTAGAATCAAAATCATGTAATGGATTTTGATCAAAATATGAATTGGAATTCGGGGAATTAACTTTACCCGTTTTGAAAAATTGACGTAAAACAATCTTAATTCCTCGCTTGTGACCTCTGCCTGACCTTTCTCTGATTTAAAATTTAAAAACAAAAAAACACTAGTCCGTTGCGTATTTGCTTTGGTTCTCGCAGGGTTTGCATAGCTGCGTCCGGGAACGTAAACAGCTGCGTTTCTATCCAATGAACGGAAGAAGAATCGATCAGACAAATCGAACAGTATAAACAGATCAGCAAATCGACAACGTAAAACGATTAGTCTATATGAGTGGTCAGTTTTATGAACTGGACATTGGCAATTAAGCACTGCGTGTGTATGTGTTGGGAACAGGTGAGCCGACAATGTCCACTCATAGTTCCGTCCTTTTACGGAAGCGTGAAAGGGCATGAGGATTTTGTGAGGCGGCGATATCTGGGTCAACAACACAGACCACTGGCGAGGATTGCAAAGCTTGATCGCCAGCCATGATAGATTTGGACAGAGCCGGGTTTACCTACCATCGA
>OY744538.1:8602157-8607157 GCA_963556195.1 Sepiola atlantica
CCCTGCTCCTTGTTTTCCTGACGGACTGACATGCAGAAATTTAAAACTAATGTAAACAGACATCTCGCTGCGCAGCTCCCAATTTAGGTTGATCCCCCCTAAAAATACTTTCACCCTTTTTCTCAGTAGCCCCTTACGTGGACAGTGGCAGCCTGCCTTGTTTGGGGTGAACTATGTTAAAAAAAAAGGAAAATTACATTTTGCAAGTAGATTTGGCTAAGAAGAATTTTAAATTAGAATTTTAAGTTAAAAAAGAATAAGCTAACGTGTTCAGGAAGTAGCGTCATGACAGGAAGTTAACATGGAAACATAATCTAGTCTGATTTCTTTTCTCTTGGGTTGTCTGTAAGAAGGAACGGACATGTTTTCGGAGACGCCCTCCCCCTCAGGGAGCTAAGGGGAATATTATTATAAGCTAAGTGCAACTAAAAAGAAAAAAATGATTAATAAAGGGAGCAAAATATTAAAACGCAGGATTGTGTACTGTTGTGATTTTGCCAACTCGTGAAAACTATTACAGAGCAATAGATCAAATCAACACACTGCCACCGTCGTCACTACTGCTTACAAGATTTATGTCGATGGGACGACGACCAGAGAAAGGTGTAGCATCTGTTCTACAATTACCCTTCATTTTTTTCTGTCCTCGGTCAGTGAAGGAGAAATCCTTCTAGACTTAGGCAATTTTATTTTTGTTTCAGAGTGTCACATTTTGGGGGGCTGGATTTTCTTTTACATTATTGTACGCTTATGAGAAGGGGACAAATATATAAAACAGGGCGTAAGAATAAAGAAAATGAAGAAGAAAAATATGTTAACAAGGTTTAATGTGGACCCTAATTTTTGGTACTAATTAATTATTCCTAGTTATTAGTACTAATTAATTATTCATAATCGTTGGTACTAATTAATTATTCCTAGTTATTAGTACTAATTAATTATTCATAATGGTTGGTACTAATTAATTATTCCTTTATGTGTGTATTTTTGTCGATCGAGCATGAACATTTGGAAACAAAAAATGAAATAGATAACTTGAACTTTTAAATACAAGTAAACAAAGTTAAGTAAGGACTTCCCTTTGGTTTGAGTGAAAAAAAGAAAATGAAAACAAAAAAATATATATAAATGAAATGAATATGGATGGATTTTGATTTTTTTTTTTTGCAGCCTGATTGTGGCGAATATACACTGATGAAGCCTTTTCGTAAGTGTTTATGATATTTTGCATATCATGAAAATGTAAATTTCCGAAGTGAGCAGAAACAATTGTCTCATAATAAAGTGTTTTTTGGATGAAACAGGGAATGTTTTCTGAATAACTATGATTATATGATATTATATATATATATATATATATATATATATATATATATATATATAATTATTTCCTCAATCAGACAACGCCGCAGCCCACAACCTATGAAAGAAACAAACCGGAAGTCCTAGACTCGAGTTTCGCCCTCCTTTGGGCTCATCAGTAGAACACATCCGAACTCAGGATTCGAAACCCGAGTCACATGCATGGTAAGCGAGTACTCTGCCACTGAGCTACCTCGCCACATACAAGAATGTCTATTAATTTATATTCCACAGTCGGTCATCGCCGCGGTTTGCTTAATCTGTGTAAATTAATAGACATTCTTGTATGTGGCGAGGTAGCTCAGTGGCAGAGTACTCGCTTACCATGCAAGTGACTCGGGTTTCGAATCCTGAGTTCGGATGTGTTCTACTGATGAGCCCAAAGGAGGGCGAAACTCGAGTCTAGGACTTCCGGTTTGTTTCTTTCATTTTGTGGGCTGCGGCGTTGTCTGATTGTGGAAATAATTATATAATGGAAATAATTATATATATCATCTCACATTCAAGAAATATATATATATATATATATATATATATATATATATATATATATGTGTGGGTGTGTGTTTGTGTATGTGTGTGTGTGTCTGTTTGTGTGTAGAGAGAGATAGAAGGAGAGAGAGCGCGAGAAACAAAGACTCTTGGGTATATATATATATATATATATATATAGAGAGAGAGAGAGAGAGAGAGAGACATAGATAAAAGAAACATAGATAGATAGATAGAAACACACTGGTATAGTTGTTTTCACTTAAAGAATGGAACAATTTGTAGATAATTGTATTTTCAAAATTAACATATTCTTTGAATTCGTTAATTTACTAAAGCAGTAGCCCCACAAACCTAAAGTCTTGATGCACCATCGTTGGCAAGACCAATCTAGAAATATAGAAGACAGATTCTTGACATCGAATTTGGGACGCTAGTCACGAGGTGTGAATATCCACGAAACGCTTCCTTGTTTTCCGACGAGTGAAGAAATCAAATTCTTAAACTGCACGATGACAGCCGAAATTTAGGGGCGAAAGGTCAAGAGGAGATTTGAGAGGCGGGATTCTTTCCGATGGAACGACCATCTTGATTTGTTTAGACGGCTTAGTTAATTAAAGTAAGATGGCGACCATGTTGATGAATACTGGGTTTCTGATTCGGTAAAAAGCATTTAGTATTACAGTCCCGATTTATTTGCATATCCACAATGGCAGTCAGACAAAAGGCCATTGTTATGTGGGGGATATCCAATTCCTCTAAAATTATTACTTTTGATGAGACAAAAGTAAAAATTGCTCCAGTTAAGAAGTGTTCCTCCTCTGGCCGAGGACAGAACAGATACTACACCCTGATCCGAGCTCGAAGGCCAAGCGAGTAAACTATCATGAGAGTCGAATTTCATGAGCTATAAATAGATGGTAACAGTGAGAGAAGTTGAGTTAACTGTCGAAAGTGGGGTTGGGGAATGTTTTAATAACTCCGACCGCTACCATTTCCCCCCACTATTTGTAGCTCATAATTTATCTTTTCATAAGCGGTCTTTTAAGCTTTTCTGATCCTACTACCATTGTTTTAAATATTTTGTACTTTGTGCCTTCAGACCAATCATGCTGGGGAAGTTTTGAAATAAAGACAAAACGTTGATGCATACATAAGTATTTTTGGTTTTCCCTTTTTTCATTTTCCATGTATATATATATATATATATATATATATATATAGTCCCGTCCAAAATTAAGGAACAAACATATTTTTTACTTAATTTAATGGCGAGTATTAAGTAAAAAATATTTTCCCAGAATGTAAAAAGCCGTCCCAGCCGTTAGAAAATTAATTTTGAAAAGATTAATTTTAAAATAGAAACTAATTTTTTAGAGACAGTATTATGGATGAATATTTTCTATCTAGTATTTATGGAGTTTTTCTTAAAGGTGGTTTCTGCGGGATTATGATCATTTGCCTCGTTCTATGTTTATCCCGAGTAGGAGCAGGTCAACCCTAGAAAAAGGTTTGTACGACCACATACATTGCTAACGGACGTTAATACTGACTTTTTTTATGGAATAAATGCGGAATGCCCACACTATCAGTGGCCTGGAACGCTAACTTGTGGATTGTGTGTTGACCGTTTTGTTTTTGTTTGGGGGCGGGATACCTTCATCGTTGTGCCGCCCGATGACGATGTGTATTCTCACATATTGTTCCCGATTCCTTTGGACTGCATTGGGACGAATTTCTTGTGGGTATGCACAGTAGCAACCATATTGTGAAAATTTATTGAACTACTTTCTTAAGAGGTATTTTCTTTTTTCTTCTTAAATGGCCTCAATTACGGCAACACCACATCGGGTATTGTCAATGTTTGGGGTCCTTATTCCAGGTATATAATTCCCCTGATGAACTGCCAAGAAAGAACTTGCTTGAGTAGCGAAACACGTGTAGGGAAAAATTATTTTACTTTGAAAAATTTGAAAAATAAATAAACTATGAAAGGAAAAAGTATTTTGTTGTGATGAATGATTTCTTGAACGAAATGTTTTGGTAAACCTTCAAAAAACACATATATAAATGCTCTGTACCCTGTAACCGAGTATCATCGAGCTTATTGTTATTGGACTAATCCCGGTCTTTACTGAATAAACTATCTTCTAAGTGAAAAATCTAAATATATATATATATGTATATATATATATATATATATATATATATATATATATATATATATATATATATATATATATATATACTAGCGGAACCTCGTGGAAATGTCACTGTTATTTTTACATCAACCCGTAAAAGTTACTTTTTAATAATCATATTCCTTTTTCACATAATAAATGTTTATCAGCGTCTATGCTATTAAGAAAAGAAAACGACTCTTCCTTCTTCTGTAATAATAATTCTCATTGTCAGCTAAATATTCCTTAAATAAATAATACGAATGCGTCTCTTCTTTCTTTATTGGTCCCCCGATTTATAAAATCGGCTGACTTATGTTTTGAGGCGTGTCCGTCCGTCCGTCCGGATTTTTCTCCGCAACCATCCATTGAATTTCTCTGAAATTTTGCATGAAGTTGTAACTTTGGTCAGGTTAGAAAGTGACATTCTCCGATTTTTGAAAAAAAATCTGTTTAGTCCCCCAGGGGGTCAAAAGGTCCCGAAATGGCAAAAAATGACATTTTTTGCCCCATAACTTTTCATCCATCTATTCAATTTCTCTGAAACTTGGCCAAAATGTGGAGGCAATTGTTCCTAATAGAAAATAAGTATCGCTGACCTTGGAAAAAATCTGGTTCGCGCCCCCAGGGGATCAAAAGCCCCCAAAATGGCAAAAAATTACCCTTTTCTCCCATAACGTTTGATCCATCCATTCAATTTTTCTGAAACGTGGCCAAAATGTAGAGGCAATTGTTCTGGATATAAAATGAGCATCCTTGACCTCAGAAAAATTCTGGTTCGCCGCATCGAGTCACATACAAAGGGGGGCCACGCACACGCGTCTTGTTTAAACTTGTAGCGATTTAAAAAAAAATAAAACAATAAATATTCTTTTTACCGTAAAAAAAAAAAATAATTTTAATTTTCAGTTAAATATTTTTCAAAACATTAAAACGAATGTGACTTTTTGACATGTATTTATTTAA
>OY744538.1:8612157-8617157 GCA_963556195.1 Sepiola atlantica
AAGTTTTAAGAAGTGTTTTTCGGCTAAAATTTGTTTTGTTTATTTCAAAAAATCTCGGAAGGGTCAGTCTACACACACATAAAGTTTGGTGAGTTTAACTTTTATTTTGTGGAAGTTATTCAAATTCAAGTTATTAAAATTTAAAGATAGAACATTTATTTTGGCCCACTCTGTATATATATATATATATATATATATATATATATATATATATATATACATATATGTATATATATATATATACATACATATATGTATATATATACATACATATATATATACATACATACATACATATATATATATAGGGTGGGCCAAAATAAGGGTCCTATCTTTAAATTTGAATAACTTGAATTTGAATAACTTCCACAAAATAAAAGTTATAAATAATGTTTTCTAAATGAGGGTACGTTCCTTAGGGCTAATACGGCTCATGCTTGCTTCGGAAGGGGTCCTTTACTTATTCTAAAAAAAAAATTTTTTTAAATCAATAAATAAAAAAGTTATGAATTTTTAAAAATAGGACCCTTATTTTTGCCCACCCTGTACATACATATATACATATATATATACATACATATATATACATACATATATACATATATATATATACATACATATATACATATATATATACATACATATATATACATACATATATACATATATGTATATACATACATATATACATATATATATATATACATACATATATACATATATATATATACATACATATATATACATACATATATACATATATATATATACATACATATATACATATATATATATACATACATATATACATATATATATATACATACATATATATATATATATACATACATACATATATATATACATATATATATATACATACATACATATATACATACATACATACATACATATATATATATATATAATCCGAGTATGGTATAGATCCACAGGGTATAAATCCAGGGGAATTGAACCGGGTTTATGAGAGTGCTCAATAAAAAATATAGAGCGGAAATATAAATATAAATACTAATTTATTTCATTTTGACTACAAAATTGATTTTTTTTAACGAGAGCAGTTTTTAGGAGCTCACGATCTTCAGGTCTTGAAATAGCATTTCAAGGTAATGCTATTCCAAGACCTGAAGATCGGGAGCTCCTAAAAACTGCTCTCGTGAAACAAAATCAGTTTTGTAGTCAAAATGAAATAAATTATCATTTATATTTATATTTCTATATATATATATATATATATATATATATCTAGACACAAATGAAAGTTGTTGGAACCTCATACGTCCCAATCGACGGGAGAGTCCATCATATATATATATATATATATATATATATATATATATATATATATATATATATATATATATATAGTACATGTATTGTATTAGTTTCTGTAAATGTAAATCCGTAGAAACTCAAGTGTTTATAAAAAGTGCTCAATAACAAGTAGAGCTGTTTATAAGTATAAATTTTTATTTATACAAACATTATTGGTTACATATGTGCATACATGTTTCGATTGCACTTTTCCCAGAAAGTCTACCTCATCAGACCAAGAATTTTCGAGAAATGGCCATTGACTTTCTGGGAAAAGTGCAACCGAAACATGTATGCACATATGTAACCAATAATGTTTGTATAAATAAAAATTTATACTTATATATATATATAAGTATAAATAAAAATTTATACTTATATATATATATATATATATATATATATATATATATATATATATATATACATAAAGTGTCCTCGCATATCATTGAACGCCGATAAAACAAAACCTTCTGGAAACTGATGACTAAAACTTGGTGGACTGAGTCAGTCATAGACTGAAGTTTAGTTGTACCAAATTTGGTTGGATGGCAGAAAGGATTGTGCGTTTCATTAACGATTCCATCGGTGGCATTTGGTGAGATGTGCACATTTTTTATAGGCATTCAATTTCATAGGCATTAAATTTCATAGGCATTAAATTTTGAGAGACGAGCAAAGAGTCAGAGCAAATTAATAATTTGGATATATTTTTAGTTCATTCATACAGAGAGGGTTCGTTGTTATATTCAAACAATAAGTGGGTTTGACTTGGTTTGATTAAGTTGGGTTTGACTTGGTTTGGTTAAGTTTTGTTTGGTTTGGTTTGATTTGGTTTGATTTGGTTATATTAAGTTTGGTTTGGTTTGGTGTGGTTTGACTAGGTTTGGTTTAGTTTGGTTATATCAAGTTTAGTTTGGTTAGGTTAGGTCAAGTTTTGTTTTGTTTTGGTTTCGTTTCGTTTTGTTTCGTTTCGTTAAGATTTCTTTGTTTCGTTTCGTTTCGTTTGGTAAGTTTGTCAGTTTTGCGTAATATCAGGATTTTGGAGTAATCCAATGCCGAAGTACAATACCTATACTAAGCGATTCATTATAAACGAGTAATTGAACAAAAGTTGCTATTTTAACTGGTAGGAAATTGTGGGTTCATACCTTTCCCGTCTGTATTACTATTCACTGACCAGAATAGATCGAATAGGATTTGAACTCAAGACGGCCGATTTCATCGTTGTTCGTTGCGGGGTCTATCAGGCCAATCAGACACTCACGTGCGTGGCATGTTTGGTTGGGGTATGATTGTGTAGTGTGTGTGTGCGCGCGTGCGTGTGTGTGTGCGTGTGTGTCTGTGTGTGTGTGCGTGTATGTGTGTGTGTGTAAGTGTGTGTGTATGTGATGTGTGTATGTGTGTGTGTGGGGCGGGGATGCGTGTGTATGTGTGTGTGGGTATGTGTGTGTGTGCGTGTATGTATATATGTGTGTGGGTGTATGTGGGGGGGGGGGGTTGTGTGTGTGTTTGTGTGGGTGTGTGTGTTTGTGTGTGTATGTGTGTGTATGGGTGTGTATGTGTATGTGTGTGTGTGCGTGCGTGGGGGTGTGTATGTGTGTGTGTATGTGTGTGTGTATGTGTGTGTATGTGTGTGTGTGGGTGTGTGCGTGCGTGCGTGCGTGCGTGCGTGCGTGCGTGCGTGCGTGTGTGTGTGTGTGTGTGTGTGTGTGTGTGTGTGTGTGTGTGTGTGTGTGTGTGTGTGTGTGTGAAGGTGTTCTAACAGAACACCAAAGTAGTGCGTTCATGGGAGATGATAAATACTGACAATTCTTATTTTTATAAACGGTATTAGTTTGTACGCGCGCGTGCCTATCTGTGCATGTGTGTGTGCGTGTGTGCGTGTGTGTGGTGGGGGGGTGTATACTAGTGTGCGCATGCGTGATGGAAGAAGGTTCTGTCTTTATTTTTTTATTTTTTATCGGCCAAAAACGTAATAAAAAATAAACTAAGTTTTCACTATTTTCTGCTTCTGAATTTTTTTCCTCGATTCTTTCTTTTTTATTTTTTTTTTATGTCGTGTCAACTTTTCATTCTTCGTCCCCCGCCCCCTCCAAACCACCACCACCACTACCATCACCACCACCACCACCACCAAAATACACGTCCCCGCATCGCGTATTATTGGTACAGCGCGAGGCGCTAAATTTAAGGAATTCGCCTTCAAATTCCAACTCTATTTAATTTTCCTCCCTCCGAACAGCGAAGAGCGGCTTGTCCACCATTCAGCACCTTCGTCCGGGTTACCAGCCTCTGACCTCTGTCAGGCAGGCCAAATAAGTTAAGCAAAGGTAACATAGCCCCCTAACCCATCATAATACCTTCTCGTACACAACCCGATTGCCATCACCACAGCCACCGCCACGGTCGCTACTCTCGAGAAAAATCCATGGTTTTAGGAACGGAGGGTCAGAGTAAGTATGTAAACATAATATGAAGGTGTGGATGGAATACGTGAAAATATGATGCTAAGAATGGGACACCTGTGTGGGTGTCTTTGTGTGTCACGAATCATTCAAACACAGCTGTTTCGTCTTTTAAAGACTCATCAGCAAGTATAACTCGCTCACATATAAATGCAATCAGCAGCCAAGTATCTAATCCACGCCTAATATATATATACATATATATATATATATATATATATATATATATATATATATATATAGAGAGAGAGAGAGAGAGAGAGAGAGAGAGAGAGAGAGAGAGAGAGAGAGAGAGTAGGGGGTAATGCAGCATCAGTGCAGTTCCAACGAGAGAAAAATGTTTATTTAAAGAAGTGAGGCTACCAACATTTGTAAAAAAAAATGTTCAACAATTGTTTGTTATTTTATTATTTTATCATTTCATAATTTTGTGATTTTATAACGCGTTTCGAGCTTTTCTTGCTTGCTCTCTTCAGATATATACAATCACCAAATCACAAAATTATAAAATGATGAAATAATAAAATAACAAACAATGGTTGAAAAAAGTTTTTTACAAATGTTGGCAGCCTCACTTATTATATATATATATATATATATATATATATATATATATATATATATATATATATATATATATATATATATATATATATATATATATATATATGTATGTATGTGTGTGTGTATATATATATATATATATATATATATATTTCTAGAGATGAAAGATGAGAATAAAAAATTGTAATGATACAATATTTATTAGAACATCAAAAATTCAGAGAAAAGAAGCTTCATATCCTTAAACCATGGATTTTCAAAGATAAACTCTTTTCATCGGAGGATAGCGGGAAAACGATAATGTAATTGTAAATATTATCGGCAACATTTAACTTTGAGAATTTTACATGAAATAAAACAAAATAAAGACCAAAAGGTAAAGAGTCTTATGTTGAGATGAGAGCGTAGAGTCAGGGTGGATGCTGTCCAAAAAGACGTCAAAAATAAAAACAGCTTTTATATTGGAAATGAATGTTTGAAAAATAATAATACTCTAACTGACAAACATCATTCTGAACCCTGTGAAACGGATAATTCCAATACGAAACGACTGCACAGACAAGATAAACTGGTCTTTACGAATTGCCGTCTAAATATCAGCCTCTTAACAAAACACATTTGGATTCCTAAACA
>OY744538.1:8622157-8647157 GCA_963556195.1 Sepiola atlantica
AAGGTAATTGATGAACAAAATACGGATGCCAAAACCTTACCTGCAGATGTTTGCGCCTTTAGTCGCTTTGGACGGCTTACATCTGCTGCTGCCCACTCAGCAAACTGCCGATTTGACTCCGGAGTGGAGTAGTGAATCTATGTTTCATGCATGGTCACATATCGACGCAAAAACTCTCTTTTCTTGCAAACAACACTCTGAATCGTCGTCGAATTGTTATGTTTGACAAACAATGAACAAACGCGGCACCCACCTTGAACACAGCTTTCTCATTTCTCAAGTTGGTGGTCGTCTTTTGTGTTTTCCGGAACAGCTATCGAATTTGAGCGAACTGAGCTTGTGCCTGTACGACCTCGTTTTAAGTTAGTATATCAGCTCTTAATTGATAACGCTTATCAAGATATCGAGTTGCTTGAACAGTATTTTTCCCATCAGAAACCAATATTCCATGAACACGATATTCAGATTTGTCCATTGTTTTTAAACTTGCAACAGTAGTTTCACTTATATAGTTGTAATTTGTAAACTAAAAATCCGATTGGGTTAAAATTTTAACGCGTGCCATCTGAAGGGTAGTACTTTATGAAAATTAATATGAATTTTAATACTTTGTTACATTAGGGCCTGCGCTAACCTTGTACAATGACCCGAACTTTAACCCTAAGTCTAGACCCTAACCCTAACCCTAACCCTAACCCCTACTTTGAACCTGACCCTAATCCTAACGACAAGGTCACAAAGCATCGGATTTTTTTTATTAATGGTGCCATCTATATATCAGGCCCTGAACTTATTGAGTGATGTGTTAATATCGCTTATATCAACGGATATACATGCTTCTTCTTAATTAAGACTCATCGGTGTGGCCATATGCAGTTGACCCGCCGGATCTTAGTCACCACTGACCGCAATGACCGAACGTTTTGGTCGGTGAAGCCATCGAAACAACTGAACACGTGACAGGGAAATATATCATATTTATCGTTACTATATAGTAAGTTCCTAAGATCGTTCAATTTCAAGGGAGAGAACTTTGCATCAAAGCTAGATAGAAACCTTACTTTTCTCATCAGAGTGCTCGCCCCTCAAGGGAGCTGATAATTACCATTTTAATAAAGAATATTTATATCCACAGACATGCATGTTTCGTCTTCATTGAGACTCATCAGTGAACTGCTATATATACATACATAATATATATATATATTTCCCCACCCCTTCACTTCTCTACTCATAGCCAGCCACATTATTTCCGTTCACCCCAACCCCTCCACTTTTTCACTCAGAACCATCCACATTTATCTCATTCCATGCTACTGACTTCACCAAGCCCGAACCTCGGTCCTGCGCCCCCAGTAATGGCTACTACTTCTTCTCATCAACCCATCATGTCAACCCAATATTTTCACGTACTTGCATTACATTTTTCTTAAAATTATCATCCTGAGGAAGTCTTATGAATAAAGACGAAACGTTGATGAATATATAAAAAACATCCTTTTTTGGTTTTTCCTTTTTTATTTCCCATATATATATATATATATATATATATATATATATATATATATATATATATATATATATATATATATATATATATATAAAGTAACACGGAATCACATAACCACCGGTGCAATAATTTATTTCGCCCCTATGGTCTTATTCAAGCATCCAAGCGAGGTGATTACATTTTCAAAAATGTAATCGCCTCGCTTCGATGCTTGCATAAGACCGTAGGGTCGAAATAAATTATTGCATCGGTGATTATGTGATTCCGTGTCACTTTATTTTATTTTATTCTTGCTCTGTTTATTACATTGAGTTCTCCTACCCGAATTTCCCTCTTGGAATTGATTTTACTCGAACACTTTATATATATATATATATATATATATATATATATATATATATATATATATATATATATATATATATATATATATATATATATATATTAATTTAACTTCCAAAATCATATTTTCAAAAAAAAACGAGAAAAAAAATAAAGTAAAAATACTCCCGGGTAATGCCGGGTAGGTACAGTAAGTCATTTATAAGTCATAAAAGAACTACGAATCCACCCGTATATAATGAGGCGATCCAACGCGACGACACACGTAATACACATTCTCTGAGAAATCTTTGTTATATAAAATTGCTTTCATTCCGACAAAGGAACTCTTTTGTGATTTTTTTTCTTTTTTTTTTTTTTTTTGCCTTCTCTCAGGAAGAAGAAGAGAAGAAAAAAAGATCATGCCATTGCAGAGTGGCAGAGACGTACGTATGTTTTGCGGTCGTCAAAATGCAATAGAATGGAGGTTAACCCGTAACTAAAGTCATCGTTTGTCGTGCGTATCTGATCACTCCATACTGCGACACTCTTCGGTAATGAAGAACAGGGAAAGTCACGCGCCAGTCCAATCGTGAAAAGTCACTCGGCTTTTTGACCCAGCACTGATTCACGCTTCATCGAAAAACAACTTGACAAAAAGAAACAAAAAGTTTACAAAAAAAAACCCCACGTGGATGATCGCATAAGATTTGTGCCCATTCGGATGACAATGGCTTCCTTTGTGAGGGTTTTTTTTTTTTTAGGATATTATGTTTTTACTGATATATGTTTGTCTGTCTGTCTTTAGATGGGTTCACGAATATCTATGGCTTTGTCCGTGTCCGTATGTCACGCTTCAGTTTGAAATATAATTTTACATGCATCCACGCTTTTATAAGAGGCTCTCTCCGTCGGTCTGCGCGTCACGCTTAAGTTTGAAATAGTAATTCCGCTAGTCTGTCACGCTTAACTTTTAAATAGTATTTCCGTTAGTCTGTCACGCTTAACTTTTAAATAGTAATTCCGTTAGCCTGTCACGCTTAACTTTGAAATAGTATTACTGTTAGTCTGTCACGCTTAATTTTAAAATAGTGCTAAACGAACAGTTACCCGTTAACGAATTTAATGACCACGTGTTTTGAAAAATCTCCCCAACACGCGACCGCCATTTTGTGTGTTATGGACGATAAGGCAGAAAGCGTTGCATTTACATATATATATATATATATATATATATATATATATATATATAGATAAATATATAGATAAATATATAAATAAATATAATTATTCTTACATAGACAATTTGAGGATATACAAAATATGGTACATAAAGGAGTGAAAACCAAAGCCATAATTACTAACTGAAAGAATACATTAATACCCCCAAGCAATCGATAAAAACACGTATTACCTGGGTCATAGAATAGAGATATGCATGGACAATGCATAATAAAATGTGACTTAGATGTTGTTGATGTGTTCTCGGAGTCTACAATTGCGACCAGGAGGGGTAGTCTAAAGACGACTATTACCATAACGCGTTCTGTGATTCTATATTTGCGACCAGAAGATGAAGTCTAAAGAAAACTGATAGCAGGGTTTGTGAAAACTGGCACGGTTAATTAGCAACTTGTGTTCAATTAATCAAATACAATAGATCCTTTACAATCGGTTTTGTGTTTCAGCATTAGGTTTGGTTGTTTTCTTTTATGGCATATCAACCCTTTTCAGGTTATTTAATGCTGAATTTGGTCTTTTTGGTGAAAGTTTTTATGCTTCAAGTTCTTTATATGTTCAAATATTTATTCATGGTGTTTGGTTGAGTGAAAGGGTGGGAACCAGTGGGGAGGAGAGAATGGGTGGAAAGGGATGGAGAGGGGAGAATGGGAAGGGAGGGAAATTGTTTTTTGTTTTGGATTTTACAGAACATGATTGAGTTTTGCAAAAGAAAAAGAAAAAACAAAACATCAATGTTTGGTGCATTTTAAGTCAGGAAGTCAATAACTTGAGACAGCCTGATCTGGTAGCGCCAGTTTCAGAATTAAATGCATTCAATAGAGTTATATGAATGAACCGACATTTAAGTGGAAGACCACATTATATTTTGGTGTCGACGACAGTCCATTCATAATATAAGAGGCACGTTCTCTGTCTGTCTGTCTGTCTGTCCGTCAGTCACAATTTTTGTAAAATTTATCTCATTTCGTTATCGAAATATCTTAACTTCTTTTACAAATGGAAAATATTGCGTTAATTAATACTAAATAATAAATTCCCAACAAATAAAGCGAATGCCATGACCAGAAATCGAAACAGAAACATTGAGATCTTCAGTCTGATGTTCTACGATTTCTTATAAATAAATCTTAAAACAATACCATAACAAAATAATTATAGTTTCGACGTGACGTCATATATTTATGATGTACGTCATGTTTCAAAACATTTATCTATAAATATATATCGTTCGTCAACGTATAGTTTTTCAATATATAATTAATATAAATATTAAATAATTCTAAAAATGCCCTTTATATTATGATTCGATCTACCAGCCCGACAAAAATATGCGACCGGAGGGAGCATATATTTGCTAGTCAACCCTTTTAATACTGAGAATCAATCCTTATTTTAAAAGATCTATTGTACACGATACATTGAAAACAAGTTGTTATTATACTCAAAATTTAAGGGGAATGCGTGGACATGCCTTTCTCATCGTTATTTGTGCGTAAATAACCACATTAGATTGGATCCAATTCTTAGTCGGTGTAGCCGATTCCACAGACCGGATAGGCTTAGTTGTAAAGCACACTGACTTCATGTTATTGTTTCTTGCGTTCTGGTGGTCTGTCATGCTTACCTTCACATTCTTATATAAATAGGGGTTCCTACACATAGAGGGATTTGAGATTCTATTTATCTTCCTCCCACAAGGTAAGATGTGACACAAGGTCGGGAAAGTGGGAAAGAACCAGCGCTCGAGAATTTGAGCACTCTGGCTTTTTAAAAATTGCCTGGTCGGCATTCCCCGGTAGGGGCGCCTCAGGTAGTAAGCAATAAACTTACTCCTCCCCAAAGAAGGGAGGCAAAGCCTGGGAGAGTGCACCTCCTAGAACTGCACAGGACCGACAACCAATAGACCGGCGTAAATCCAGACCCGAAGGCCCGGACGACACTGGTTTATTAGGTGGGGTAAAAAAAACCTGTTTGCTTCTGCGCATTTGAGATATTGTCTCGTGATATGTTACGCACATAAGAATCGATTAGGCGTATGACCTTTAAGTGTTCGGGGTTTAAAGCTTTAGTGATTGTGGAGGCGCTCCTTACTTAGCATTAGTCCCAGGTCCACTCTGACTCGGAGGAGTGGGAGTAGCTGCCGGGATCCCATCTACGTCCTGGGTAAGACGCGAAACTTCTTCGGTTATCTTTTTGACAAGGGATTCACCGTCACACGCCACCGCAGATCTAATAATTTTACCCTTTTCCTGTCTATCCTATTTCCCAACCCTATCATTTACTAAAGCTCTCACTACCTTAACTGTTATGACACAAAACTCCATCCGGCGGTGAGGCTCCAATTACGGAGCTTTTAGAAGTATCGACTTAGTTACTACTATTCTCAGGTGCACTCTGGCACGGAGGTGTGGTAGTACCTGCCAGGTTCCCATCTAGTAGTTCAATAGAAACTATCGTTTACAGACTATTTGCTTACAAAATATCTGCCTGTAAAACACGTCTGCCCTAGTCGACAAATAACAGCCAAGAGAAAGATAAAACTAGCTTATTTTACACGTCTTACGCGAGACTTCCTATGACGTCACTTCCGTTGAAGACGTTAACTTGATTGCTAGTGGAAATTCCCTCTCTCTACATAACTAACACATAACGGATCAGTCTAGTGTAACACCGTTGTGTGTGTGTGTGTGTGTGTGTGTGTGTGTGTGTGTGTGTGTGTGTGTGTGTGTGTGTGTGAAAAGGGCAAAGAAGAGAGTGACACAAACAAAATAGAAAGAGAAAGAAAGAAAAAGAAGACGAAATAAAGGCAATTAGAAGTTTTGGTTTAGAAAATGATAGTTTTTTTTAAACTGAAACCGAACAATTTTTAGGCTTATTATCTTTTTTTTTAAGAAATTTATGAAAAAAAAGGATAAGGAGAGAGAAAAAAAAGATAAGAAGAGAGGAAAATAAAGGGGCCCAGAAAAAACCAAAAGTAGGGGACTGTTTTTTCACTCATTCTGACGCACGGACATAGTCTAATCTTCTTCATCAATTGTTTCACCGATAAAACCGGGCATTTTTTTTCCATTAGGCACCTTTTCTCTGCTTCCATTTTAATTTTTCTTCTTCACTAAAACGTCCGTTCTTCTCTTAACGATCTATTTCGCTATGCAGGCTTCGCTCGCCGATTTATTGGTTGGTCTGTCATGTTTGAAATAGCATTTTGTCGGTCTGTCATGCTTAAGTTTGAAATAGCATTTTGTCGGTCTGTCATGCTTAAGTTTGAAATAGCATTTTGTCGGTTGGTCATGCTTAAGTTTGAAATACTATTTTTATCGCTAAATGCGCAGTTTTAACGGACGCATCTTAATTTATACGTCCAATAATATCTACATTAGACTCCGCCTGTCTGTTTGTCTGTCTGTCTGTCTGTCTGTCTGTCTGTCTGTCTGTCACGCACAGATTGAATGGACGCATCCTAAGAATACACGTTCTCGTTTCTATTATTTTTTAACCTTTTAAAATGATTCTGCAAATTCATGTCAGTCCTCAAGCTGCGGCCATTTTGTTTCGGTAATCGTTTTTCAGCTTCAGCCATTTTGTTTTATTTTTTTATCTTTCGATCTCATAAATTACTATGAAATGATAAGGTAACGGAAAAGACATTTGCCGTAATGTAGTCTATGAGGTCTGTCTGTCTGTCTGTCTGTCTGTCTGTCTGTCTGTCTGTATGTATGTCTGTCTGTCTGTCTGTCTGTCTGTCTGTCTGTCTGTCTGTATGTCTGTCTGGCTGTCTGTCTGTCTGTCTGTCTGTCTGTCTGGCTGGCTGGCTGGCTGGCTGGCTGGCTGGCTGGCTGTCTGATGTATGTATGTATGCATGTATAGATAGATAGATAGATAAAAAAGATAGATTCATAGATAGATAGATAAAAAAGATAGATAGATAGATAGATAGATAGATAGATAGATAGATAGATAGATAGATAAAAAAGATAGATAGATAGATAGATAGATAGATAGATAGATAGAAAAAAGAAACATAGATAGATAGATAGATAGATAGATAGATAGATAGATAGATAGATAGATAGATAGATAGATAGACAAGTGGTAAGCCAGCTACCATTAGCGATAATACAAAATACTTCGTAAAGAATATAAATTAGATATAAGACAGGCTCATTTTATATTCCAATAACCATAGTTGTTATTTTCTATTTTTATTTTTTTACATTTTCAAAAAACGTAACATGTATATTTACGACTTGTTTCTCTGGAGGTGAGCCAACCAACATTATTATATCAATATCGACTCTGCTACACCTCAAGATCATCAGAAAGATCAACAAAGAAGAAAAGTTCTCAAATTGAAAAGTCTTGAAAAAAAACTACACTACACGGTGGGTCACGGTGGGCAAAAACAAAGAAAAACCCTTCACACAAATATATATATATATATATATATATATATATATATATATATATATATATATATATATATATATATATATATATATATATATATATATATAAAAGGCCGTTTTACGGCGAAAGTCTCAGAGACATATTTATGAAAAAGGATTTTATTCATTGAATAAATATATATTAAAAAAATTAACAAATAACGTTTCTTGTTTTGTTTCAAAATTTCAAAAAGCGTTTTCTTATAGATGTGTACACCCCTTAAAATTCATATATATATATATATATATATATATATATATATATATATATATATATATATATATATATATATTGGTACAGAAAAATTAGTACAACATTCGTACCGTCGGTTTCAAGCACAGAAGGACTTAGCCAGCCGGCTCTCTTCAGCTTCTGTTGTCATCTGTTTCGGAAAAGTGAAGTCACGTGTCACTCTCGTTTGGACGCGTTATTTGCTTAGAGTGTTATGTAAGTTTGTTTAAATTTAGTGTAAGGAAAGTTTGATAAGGTTTGAAAAAAGGGAGGGGTGAAAAGTAACAGTTGAGATTTAAATATATATGAGAGAGAGACAGACAGACAGAGATTTTGGTTGCATTTTTTTTTTTAATATTAATTTCTTATTATATTTATTTATACATATTCTTTTTACGCGGGTGATGTAGGATAATACGGAGATTTTTAAATGTCGACAAATTGACGATTTGTTAGAGAGAAAAAAATTGGCGGGAAAATATCGAGAAATAAATAAAAGGAAGGAAAAGCATCCGAAGCGAAAACGTTAGATAATGAATATCGATGGATAATGGGTTTAGAAAATGAAAAATTAAGCAAACGTCTGTCCAGATGTATACGATTCATACGGCATAATAACGTTGACGCACCAGTTCTCGTAAAATTACCGAAGTTAAGCAACGTTGGTCCTGGCTAGTACCAGATGGGTGACCAATTAAGAATACCTGGTGTTGTATGAGCCGTGAAGAGGCGTTTAGCAAGTCCATCACATGGACGGCGGCACCTGGGGGGGGGGGGACAGCGGGGGGTCAAGCTCCCCCACCCACTTTTTTACTTGCCCCCCCCCCACTTTACGGTAATCAATAATGAAGTTATATATGCATGTGTTTAACCGCCCCCCCACACTTTTTAGGAGAGCCCCCCCCCCCACTTTTATAACTGTCCCGCCGGTCCTGCATCAGTATAACCTGTTAATACAAACATGTGTTGACATTACGGAAGAATCGCCATGCGGTGAAGTTCCGTTCTCAATCATGTGTCGAAGCTATTGTTTAGTTTTATTTTGTGTGTGTTTTTTTATTTGATCAAAATTGAAATAATAATTCTAGACATAAGGTTTGTCATGGCAAATAACACCCTACCTGAGAGTTCATCATTCAAACTCCTCGGCCTAACCTTCACATGTAACATGAATTGGAACAAATACATTGAAGACATTGCCAAGGTTGGCTCCCTCTACTGTGCTAGTAAACTCCTCACACCTGACATTATCCTGTATCTCTACAAAGCTACCATCCGCTCATGCATGGAGTATTGTTGCCACATCTGGGCCAGTGCATTATCTACTAGTCTCTCCCTCCTTGACAAAGTCCAAAAAAGAGTCGCCAACCTAATAGGTCCCTCACTGTCAACCAAGCTCCAATCCCTGTCCCATCGCCGCAATGTAGCATCCTTGTGCTTGTTTTACAAATACTTCAATGGATTATGCTCTGATGAATTGGCTACTCTGGTGCCCCCTCGACGTAAATTCACTAGATCAACTCGACAATCAACTAAATCTCATTCATTCACTGTGGAGGTCCCCAGATGCCGGAGAGCCTTCTACTCAAATAGCTTCTTTCCTGCTGCTGCTGGCATCGGGAACTCCCTCCCTGCCCCCGACAGTACTGACATGCAGAAATTTAAAACTAATGTAAACAGACATCTCGCTGTGCAGATCCCAATTTAGGTTGAACCCCCCCCCCCAACCTTCTCCCCTTTTCTTTTTTCTGGGTAGCCCCTTACGTCTACAGTGGCGGCCTGCCTGGTTTGTGGTGAACTATGTTAAAAAAAAATTAAAAAATAATATCTTGATTTTAATCTTTGTAAGGGACGTAAAAGTGGTGCAAAACGGTTCTGGCATTAATTTTACTCGTCTTAGGACAAGTATTCTTCTAGTTAACTAAGTTCACCGTATTCGTTGTGCGGTGCAATTCCAAGATCATGGTTACATTGATAATAAAAACGTAATCAAAGACCTATCAAAAATCCCGGTGGATTAGTTATTTGTATCAATTGCGGCTTCTCTAAACGTATGTATCGTTAGTCAAGCGGTCAGGGACGGCACTCTCATTAGCTTGTCCCTCTTTCGGCGACACGGGTTCGAATACTCTGTTGTTTTCTTTGTTTATTCCCAGCCCCGCGAATAAAATTAACCGTTTATTTCATGGTATTACCTACGCAAACACGAGTATCAACGAAAGAGCAATGTGATACATAATATATTGAATAAGTATATATCTGGTTAAAAACGATTGACAGGCGAACTCCTAACCCTAACCCTAACCCTAACCTAAACCCCTTAGCTAGGATCAAGGTGTGGTGTCTGTTTTAGTGCTGCCCATCACTTTTTCTGTCCTCGGTGTGGGAGGGATCCTTCTAGACTGAGGTAGTTTTGTTTTTGTTTCAAACCAGTGACCTTTTTTGGAGGAGCGAGATTTTTTCCCACTTTCAAATCTCACTTTGTGTCTAACTTTGCCCTCGTGGGGATGTAAGTAAATAGGGAGAGGCGAAGAGATATTTCTTTTTCAATTGTTCATGTTTTGATTAATTTCGTATCATGATTAAGAGTGTGTAGTATGCTACCGAAATCATGTTTTTGCTCGGAATGGAAAGACTGCATTGTTTTTTTTGTTTTTGTTGTTTTTTTTGTTTGTTTTTTTTTTTGTTTTTTTTTTGTTGTTTTTTTGTTTTTTTTTGTTTTTTTTGTTTTTTTTTGTTTTTTTTTTGTTTTTTGTTTTGTTTTGTTTTGTTTTTTGTTTTGTTTTTTTTTTGTTTTTTTTGTTTGTTTTTTTTGTTTTGTTTTGTTTTTTTTTGTTTTGTTTTTTTGTTTTGTTTTTTGTGTTGTTTTTTTTTTGTTTGTTTGTTTTGTTTTGTTTTGTTTTTGTTTGTTTGTTTGTTTGTTTTGTTTTGTTTTTTGTTTTGTTTTGTTTTGTTTTGTTTTTTGTTTTGTTTTTTGTTTTGTTTTGTTTTGTTTTGTTTTTGTTTTTGTGTTGTTTTTGTTTTGTTTTGTTTTGTTTTGTTTTTTGTTTTGTTTTCTAAAATTAAATTAAATGAAACAAACAAAAAAATTCTTAGCAAAATCTGAGGAAGATTTTTTTTTTTTTAAGTTATGGAACGTGCGATAAATACGGATAATTGTGAAGGGATTTTTTTTTTTTTCTATTTCAATTCAAAATGGCAGGTGCGAATAGGAAACGTGGATGGTAAAAAAAAAGTAAATAAATTGCTTCAAATAAATCCCCTAAAAAAGCTTGATTGGTAAACAAGAAACCACTTTTCTACGCCCTTCTCTCCCTCTCTCCCTCTCTCCCTCTCTCCCCCTCTCTATCTCTTCCTTCCCCTCTCTATCTCTCTCTGTCTTCCTCCCCTCTCTCTCTTTCTCACTTTTCTTTTTATATTTCCTCCCCTCCTCCTCCTCCTCCCCCTCTTTCTCCTCCTATCTCTTTATTTCCCTGTAATTACTCCTTTTCTTGCTTATCTCTCTCCCTAGCTATATTGTACACTTTCTATCCCCCCTTCTTCTCCTTCTCATACCCTCTCTCTCTCTCTCTCTTTCTCTCTCTCTGTCTCTCTCTTTCTCTCTCTCTCTCTTTCTCTCTCTCTCTTCTCTTTTTCTTCTCTCATTATTTCTTCTAATCCCGTACTCTCTCCACATCTCTATCCTCATTTCTCTCTTCCCCTTCCTCTTTCTCCCCTCTCCCACTACCCCCTCTCCCACTACCCCCCTCTCTCTCTCTCTCTCTCTCTCTCTCATCTATTCGCTTTGTTTCTTTTTCTTTCGTTCATTATATCATCTCCTTCATTCTCTTTCTCCACCCACACTTTCTCTCTCTCTCGCTCTCGCTCTCTGTCTGTCTCTCTCTCTCTCTCGCTCTTTCACTTTCTCTCGCTCTCTGTCTGTTCTTCTGTCTGTCTATCTGTCTCACTCTCTCTCCCTCTGTATGTATGTCTCTCTCTATCTCTTTCACTCTCTTTCTCTCTCTCTCTATCTATCTATCTATCTATCTATCTATCTATCTATCTCTTTCAAATTTCCCACCTTGCTTCCTGACCTCCACATCCCCTGAACCTTTTAAAATCTCCCCTTATTTTCGGGGCGCGCAAGAACATCCGAGCGTGTTGTGTTCTCCCAGATCTGTAATCCGACACCAATGGAGAATAAACAGTGAGGGTAAACTTACCCAGGAAATTGTAGCGAGGCCCCGACCCTAACGGGCCGAAACTTTGTCTCACACTGCTGCCCCCCCCCCCTCGCCTTAACATCGGTCTATTAGCTGTCCATAATTAGCCAGAGTCTATTGACAGACTCCCTACCCGACTCTTAGTGGCGTCGGTAACGAAAACTAAGCGAGATGAAAAGGTTGGACTCAGGTCCACAGCAGATGGGAAAGGCAAGATGGGATCCCGCCGGGAAACAAAAAGAAATCCTTTTTTCGGGATCTTTCATATATATATATATATATATATATATATATATATATAATATATATATATATATATATATATATATATATATATATATATATATATATATATATATATATATAAAGAACGAAACGGGAGAGAAATCAGTCGATACATCAATAACGTTTACCGAAAATTAGTCTATAACTCTATATAAAAATGTTGCTGATAATTGCTCGATTGATGGAAAATTTTTGTGCGTGATGTTAAACTAATTTTATTCAAAGATTAATGTTTCCGTTTGAACGCTTTACCTTCATTTCTAGTGGAAATTTCGTATTTCTACGTAATCTAATTTCTAGTGGAAACTTCTTTCTACTTAACACAAGAAAAAGGTATTCCACATCATATTACCTCACAAAGTTGTGTTAACGAATACTGTTTATGAAATCCCACCAAAACATTGGCAAGAGGTCACAGACGACTGCTCGCATCAACCCCGTAAAACTGCTGATTAATACGAGGAAAATGTTTGTGCGTCATGTTAAACTAATTTGATTCAAAGATCAGTGTTTCCGTTGGGTAAAACTTCGAAAGAAATCTTGAATTTTGAACTTGTGCCAAATAGAGCACCATCAATTGCGAGCAACTTTCCTTGGCCTTTTGGCTAGAAACAAAGTGTAGTATCTGTTCTGATCCCACACTAAGTCTATGCTGTTCTCGGTCAGTGAGGGAGAGGTCCTTCTAGATTCAGGCAATTTTTATGTTTGTTGCAATCCAGTGCCATTTTTGTAAGCTGGATTTTTCCCACATTAAAACCGACCTTGTGTCTAACTTAGCCCTCGAAGAATTACGAGCAACTTGATCGAGTCTACGATAAACTGATTGGCAAGAACCAAATAGCACGAAATATTTCCTCAACTTAATAATAATAATGTGTGTTGGCATCCGTCAGTAACAACGACTATGGATCAGCGCCGTATTGGGATGTCACTTGTGTGCATCTTTTTGTGTGACTGTAGAGACCAATTCTTGATTTGCATGGTCTACTACAGCGTTGACATACGAAAGATGTTGCACAATGTGTCACCTCGGCTTGTTAGTCTGCCTGTAGGCTTGCTCTTCTCCTAGCTCTCTTCGCAGCGTTTTGATCGTGGACGGTCTTCTCACTGATGATCATTCCCTGGTGTATCTGTTTCCTCCAACAAGGTCTGTCATCTGCAGTGGCTATCAATGTATAATTGTCCACTGAGCAAGCCTTCATATCTTGCTTGTAGACATCCTTGAAGCGGAGATGAGGACGACCGTTTTATCTTAAGCCTGAGGCAAGATCGTTATAGAAAAAGTATTTACAGAAGCGTCCATCATCCATCCTGCGCACATAACCCATAATAATAGGGAAACTAAATTTAACAGATTAGATAACAACCTTTATATTATTAACTTAGTTTACTATAAAAATACATTAGAAATTAGTTTTACTATAACAATACATTAGAAATTAGTTTTACTGTTAAAATTACATTAGAAATTAGTTTTACTTCGAAAATACATTGGAAGTTTTTTTTTACTATGAGAATACGTCAGAAATTATTATTGCTATGACAATACATCATAAATTATTTCTACTATGAAAAAACATTAGAAATTATTTCTACTATGAAAATAAATAAGAAATTATTTTTACTATGAAAATACATTTAAAATTAGTTTTACCATGAAAATACATTAGAAATTAGTTTTAGTATGAAAATACATTAGAAATTAGTTCTACTATGAAAACACATTAGAAATTGGTTTTACTATGAAAATGAATTAGAAATTAGTTTTACTATGAAAACACATTAGGAATTGGTTTTACTACGAAAATAAATTAGAAATTAGTTTTGCTATAAAATACATTAGAAATTAGTTTAACTATGAAAATACATTAGAAATTATTTCTACAATGAAAATACATTAGAAATTATTTCTACGATGAAAACACATTAGAAATTAGTTTTACTATGAAAATACATTAGAAATTAGTTTTACTATGAAAATACATTAGAAATTAGTTTTACTATGAAAATACATTAGAAATTAGATTTAGCATTTAAAATACATTAGAAATTATTTTTTAATATGAAAATACATAAGAAATTAGTTTTACCATGAAAATACATAAGAAATTAGTTTTACTATGAAAATACATTAGAAAGTAGTTTTGATATGAAAATGCATTAGAAATTAGTTTTACTATGAAAATACATTAGAAATTATTTCTACTATGAAAATACATTAGAAATTATTTCTACTATTAAAATACATCAGAAATTATTTCTACTATGAAAATACATTAGAAATTATTTCTACTATGAAAATACATCAGAAATTATTTCTACTATTAAAATACATCAGAAATTATTTCTACTATTAAAATACATCAGAAATTATTTCTACTATTAAAATACATCAGAAATTATTTCTACTATGAAAATACATCAGAAATTATTTCTACTATTAAAATACATCAGAAATTATTTCTACTATAAAAATACATTAGAAATTATTTCTACTATTAAAATACATCAGGAATTTTTTCTACTATGAAAATACATTAGAAATTATTTCTACTATTAATATACATTAGAAATTATTTCTACTATTAAAATACATTAGAAATTATTTCTACTTTGAAAATACATTAGAAATTATTTCTACGATGAAAACACATTAGAAATTAGTTTTAGAATAGAAAATACATTAGAAATTAGTTTTACTATGAAAATACATTAGAAATTAGTTTTACTATGAAAATACATTAGAAATTAGATTTAGCATTGAAAATACATTAGAAATTATTTTTTAATATGAAAATACATAAGAAATTAGTTTTACTATGAAAATACATTAGAAATTAGTTTTACTATGAAAATACATTAGAAATTAGTTTTGATATGAAAATGCATTAGAAATTAGTTTTACTATGAAAATACATTAGAAATTAGTTTTACTATGAAAATACATTAGAAATTAGTTTTGCTATGAAAATGCATTAGAAATTAGTTTTTAATATGAAAATACATAAGAAATTAGTTTTACTATGAAAATACATTAGACATTAGTTTTACTATGAAAATACATAAGAAATTAGTTTTACTATGAAAATACATTAGAAATTAGTTTTACTATGAAAATACATTAGAAATATGTTTTGCTATGAAAATGCATTAGAAATTAGTTTTTAATATGAAAATACATAAGAAATTAGTTTTACTATGAAAATATATTAAAAATTAGTTTTACTATGAAAATACATTAGAAATTAGTTTTGATATGAAAATGCATTAGAAATTAGTTTTACTATGAAAATACATTAGAAATTAGTTTTTACTACGAAAATACATCAGAAATTAGTTTTACTATGAAAATAAATTAGAAATTATTTCTACTACGAAAATACATTCGAAATTATTTCTACTATGAAAATACATTAGAAATTATTTCTACTATGAAAATACATTCGAAATTAGTTTTACTATGAAAATACATTAGACATTAGTTTTACTATGAAAATACATAAGAAATTAGTTTTACTATGAAAATACATTAGAAATTAGTTTTACTATGAAAATACATTAGAAATATGTTTTGCTATGAAAATGCATTAGAAATTAGTTTTTAATATGAAAATACATAAGAAATTAGTTTTACTATGAAAATATATTAAAAATTAGTTTTACTATGAAAATACATTAGAAATTAGTTTTGATATGAAAATGCATTAGAAATTAGTTTTACTATGAAAATACATTAGAAATTAGTTTTTACTACGAAAATACATCAGAAATTAGTTTTACTATGAAAATAAATTAGAAATTATTTCTACTACGAAAATACATTCGAAATTATTTCTACTATGAAAATACATTCGAAATTATTTCTACTATGAAAATACATTAGAAATTATTTTTACTATTAAAATACATCAGAAATTATTTCTACTATTAAAATACATCAGAAATTATTTCTACTATGAAAATACATCAGAAATTATTTCTACTATTAAAATACATCAGAAATTATTTCTACTATGAAAATACATTAGAAATTATTTCTACTATTAAAATACATTAGAAATTATTTCTACTATGAAAATACATTAGAAATTATTTCTACGATGAAAACACATTAGAAATTAGTTTTAGAATAGAAAATACATTAGAAATTAGTTTTACTATGAAAATACATTAGAAATTAGATTTAGCATTGAAAATACATTAGAAATTATTTCTACTATAAAAATACATCAGGAATTTTTTCTACTATGAAAATACATTAGAAATTATTTCTACTATTAATATACATTAGAAATTATTTCTACTATTAAAATACATTAGAAATTATTTCTACTATGAAAATACATTAGAAATTATTTCTACGATGAAAACACATTAGAAATTAGTTTTAGAATAGAAAATACATTAGAAATTAGTTTTACTATGAAAATACATTAGAAATTAGTTTTACTATGAAAATACATTAGAAATTAGATTTAGCATTGAAAATACATTAGAAATTATTTTTTAATATGAAAATACATAAGAAATTAGTTTTACTATGAAAATACATTAGAAATTAGTTTTACTATGAAAATACATTAGAAATTAGTTTTGATATGAAAATGCATTAGAAATTAGTTTTACTATGAAAATACATTAGAAATTAGTTTTGCTATGAAAATGCATTAGAAATTAGTTTTTAATATGAAAATACATAAGAAATTAGTTTTGATATGAAAATGCATTAGAAATTAGTTTTACTATGAAAATACATTAGAAATTAGTTTTAACTACGAAAATACATAAGAAATTAGTTTTACTATGAAAATACATTAGAAATTATTTCTACTATGAAAATACATCAGAAATTAGTTTTACTATGAAAATAAATTAGAAATTATTTCTACTACGAAAATACATTCGAAATTATTTCTACTATGATAATACATTAGAAATTATTTCTACTATGAAAATACATTAGAAATTATTTCTACTATGAAAATACATTAGAAATTATTTCTACTATGAAAATACATTAGAAATTATTTCTACTATTAAAATACATCAGAAATTATTTCTACTATGAAAATACATCAGAAATTATTTCTACTATGAAAATACATTAGAAATTATTTCTACTATGAAAATACATTAGAAATTATTTCTACTATGAAAATACATTAGAAATTATTTCTACTATGAAAATACATTAGAAATTATTTCTACTATGAAAATACATTAGAAATTATTTCTACTATGAAAATACATCAGAAATTATTTCCTGCAAAAGTAGTGACGCCCTCCCCTACATCTCGCTCTAATAGCTAATAAAAGGGAGCATTCGGGTCGCCTCGACTATACTCGACCACTTTACTTCTTTTATTAGTTGGATTCTCTCTTGTTTGTTTGTTTGGTTTTACGGCATATCAACCTTTTTTAGGTAATTTAATGCCGACGAAATTCTTTCCTGTGCTTTTAAATTATAATCTGAAGGAATTAACGTGAAAGTAGCATCTGTTTTATCTTGAACAGAATTCGCTGGCTTTTAAATTTTTTTTTTTTAGTTAGACCGTATCTGTTTAGATTCTGGTAAGGTGACGTAACATCCGGTACTATGATTTCACATCCGTCTACTTTTTAAATCCTATTAATATAAAAAGGATCATTGAGATGTATATAGATATACAGGGTGATTGATAAGTCACTTTACTTAGCTATTTAAAATGTCATTTACAATTGAAGAGCGAATTTTTATTGTTATTCATATGGCCAAATTTGATGAATCTCTCACACTTGTAGAAAGGCAATGGAAACGTGATGTGAACAGAAAGCCTCCTTCGCACAACACCACAATCAATCAAATATGCTACAAAGAGTCGTAAATTCCTTGCAAAAAAAGAATGGAGCTATGCATGCAGAACGAAGGTGGAAATTTTGAAAATTTGCTGTAATTTTAAACTCCCATAAATGAATTTGTTGAATAAACTTTCTGTTTTGTATTACCGTATTTTTTAACTTTAGAATTTCGAAAATAAATAGCTAAGTGACTTATGAATCACCCTGTATAATATTTTGTTAGCACACAGAGACGAATTGTATTATCTTGTATGAATGTGCAGATGTCAGTGTGTGTGAGGATATATGTTTGTAAAACTGTGTGTGTGTGTGTGTGTGTGTGTGTGTGTGTGTGTGTGTGTGTGTGTGTGTGTGTGTGTGTGTGTGTGGTGTGTGTGTGTGTGTGTGTGTGTGTGTGTGTGTGTGTGTGTGTGTGTGTGTGTGTGTGTGTGTGTGTGTGTGTGTGTGTGTCTGACTATAATCCTTCGTGCATGTTCGTAAATCTCCGTGCCCGCCCGAGTTCGATCAATGCCTCCGATCCTGAATAGTTGATTCTATTTCCCTTCCCGTGCGGTACCGTTTGCACATCGGTTCCCTGTGTCTTTTTAAATGTCACTCGACCCGACAATGGCAGTATATGACCTCACAATGTCGCCCAAAAAGTTGAAAGGTTAGGACACAAAGCAACTCCCCTCAAAAGAAGACAGAGAATCGCACAATAAAGGTTCCGGCATCAGCGTTAGGGTTAGGGTTAGGGTTAGGTTTAGGTTGTAGTGTGTATATGTGTGTCCGGTTATGTTTGCATATAAGCGCGACCTTTTCGGCAAAACGAAGAGCAATATAGGTTTATTAGAAAAGGAGAAAAAATATATATATACATATATATATATATATATATATATATATATATATATATATATATATATATATATATATATATATATATATATATTGCTTCAAATATCTCCAGCTGTAGTCATAAGCAAACGTTCTATTAACGTCACGGTCTGACAATACGGGGTGGTATCGGAAAGGCCATTGAAAAAAAAGGTCACGTGCGGAACGGGGGGGGGAGTAGCTGTTGATCAAAAACGGCATTGTTGGCGCGCGAAGAGACGCTGTCGATAAAATGTTATGAAATCATGAAATTAAAATGAAAAAAAAAAGAAAAAAGAGACAAATATAAAGTTACGTAAATACTCTTTAAACAAGATTAAATATAAAAAAGAAAGTCATTTTATCTTTATAAAGACGGCTGGGTTATGTTAATATCAATATATTCTAGAATATATTAAGCTGAAACAGCAAGGTAGTAAAGCTTAATATTTTTAACTAAATGTTAGTAGAGGCAAATAAATCTTCGTTTTCTGAAGACTGAAAAATCCAACGTAAAAACATTCCAGTAAAAGATGTGATTTTTGGGATGGGACTGATCAACCACAACGAGAAGAAGTCAGAAATTATTAGTTACGTTTTCCAAAGTTTACGTGAAATACGAATATATTAAGTTGATTGAAAAATCCCATGACTTCTGCTTCGGTTTTACCAATAGCGAATATATCACAAAAAAGCACACACACACACACACACATATACACACACACACACGTCCGATCTTCCCGCAGTTCAAAACCTAAAAAGAAAGATTTTACTAGAATATTTACCACGTCTTACTCGAGACTTCATGTAACGTCATTTCCTTTGAACGCGTTACCTTAATTTCTAGTGGAAATTTCGTATTTCTACGTAATCTAATTTCTAGTGGAAACTTCTTTCTACATCACACAAGAAAAAGGTATCCCACATCATATTACCTCACAAAGCTGTGTTAACGAATACTGTTTATGAAATCCCACCAAAACATTGGCAAGAGGTCACAGACGACTGCTCGCATCAACCCTGTAAAACTGCTGATCAATACTCGGTCGAGGAAAATGTTTGTGCGTCATGTTAAACTAATTTGATTCAAACATCAGTGTTTCCGTTGGGTAAAACTTCGAAAGAAATCTTGAATTTTGACCTTGCGCCAAATAGAGCACCATCAACTGCGATCAACTTTCCTTGGCCTTTTGGCTAGAAACAAAGTGTAGTATCTGTTCTGATCCCACACTAAGTCTATGCTGTTCTCGGTCAGTGAGGGAGAGGTCCTTCTAGACTGAGGCAATTTTTATGTTTGTTGCAATCCAAAGTGCCCCTTTTGTGAGCTGGATTTTTCCCACATTAAAAAACAACCTTGTGTCTAACTTAGCCTTCGTGGGGAGACAAGTAAATAAGAACTGCGAGCAACTTCATCGAATCTACGATAAACTGATTGACAATCACCAGATATTTCATCAAGCCTAATAATAATAATAATAATAATAATAATAATAATAATAATAATAATAATAATAATAATAATAATAATAATAATAATAATAATCACCACCACGTCGTCGTCGTCGTCGTCGTCGTCGTCATCATCATCATCATCATCATCATCATCATCATCATAGGAGTACTAGAAACAATCTCTAAAAATCTGGAGAAAACACTGGAAGAAATTCGAATCACAGGGATCATTGAGACCATACAAAGGACGGCGATGATCAAAACAGCCGCAATCCTAAGGAAAATCTTCGAATGCGGTAACCAACCTGCTTAAGTTACAAAGGGTAACCAACCACATGGAATTTATAATAGGAAGAAAGCAAAACCACAGGAAGAACACCACCGCAAGAACCAAGGAACAAGAACTGCAAAAAATCTCATAAACTACCCCCCCCCCCAAAAAAAAAAGTGATGGCAAGTAAATAGTAACACCAATGCCAGGAAAAAAAGTCTGCAATACAAAATACATTCAATTCATTACAACATCAAAGTAACGTACTTGTTTGTTAAACATGATATATTGCCATAGCGGACGAATTTTCGCTCCGCAACAAATATGGTCGGCGAACTGAAACTAACAGGGTAGATATATAATTAAAATAAACGCTGGACTATAGACATCAAGATCGAAGGTTCGATCTCTGTCTAAGTTAGCCATGCTGATGACGGCTGTGAGCCAGAAACACGTGCCCATGGATTACTTTCATGTACGTATAAAATAAATAAATAAATATATATATATATATATATATATATATATATATATATATATAGAGAGAGAGAGAGAGAGAGAGAGAGAGAGAGAGAGAGAGAGAAGGGGTGGAGAGAGAGAGATAATTTGAAGCATCAGTTGGAGATCTTTAATGATTCAAATCCACCATAACGTTGAGAGATTTACGAGGTTTTTTGTTTGTTTTTTTCCCTCTCGATCGTTTTCTCCAATTTTTCTCCTCATATCTCATTCGATTTTCTTAGTTTTTAGTTTATCATTCTGACGTTTAGAGGGTCAGACGATAAGGCTTTAAGGACAATTTTAGCAATGTTCTTTTCTTTTTCCACCCGCTCGTTTCATTGATTACAAAAATGTTTCCTCTGAAATTTATCCTACGATTTTGTTGTACGCGAAATTTTCAAATATTTGAACCATGACCCCAGATAAATATTCAACCATGTCACTTTCAAATCGTTTCCTCAAAAGTCGGATGACTTGCGCAGAAACAGCTTTAACATTTCAAATTTAATATTTTAACATTTCAAATTTAATATTTTAACATTTTAAATTTGCAGTTTTTGACAAATTTGCAGTTTTTGAACATTTCTAAATTTACTCTGTAAAGTTAAATCGGTTTCTGCGCAAGTTTGGGGAAACGATTTGAGTTCTTTTTCTTTTTAACAAGATGCCTAAAAGATGTGTGTGCGTGTGTGCGTGTGTGTGTGTGTGTGTATGTGTGTGGGTGTCTGTGTGAGTGTGTGTGTGCGTGTGTGTGTGTGTGTGTCTGTGTGTCTGTGTGTGGGTGGGTGTGTGGGTGTGTGTGTGTGTGTGTGTGTGTGTGTGTGTGTGTGTGTGTGTGTGTGTGTGTGTGTGTGTGTGCTTATGCGCGCGCATAGGAGTTAATCAAGTGAATCTTTATCGATATATTGATAATAATGTTTGATTTAAAATAGAGCTGCATATTTAGTTGGTATAAATTTTTATTTATATAAAAATGTTTGTCTACACATTAGCATACATGGTTCAGTTCTAGCTGGAAACCAGCTGAACTTCGACAGGCCGAGTTTTAGTGTTACGGACTTGTCCTGGCGAAGTCCAGCTCATTCCCAACTAGAACTGAAACATGTCTGCTAATGTGTAGCCAAAAATGTTTGTATGACTAAAATATTATACTAAATATATATTTGTGTAAGATAGAAGGGGGTATTTTTACTAATAGTTACAATGCGATTATCGATTCAAATAAGATATGTCTGAAAAGGCATAATAAATAAATTTAAAAAAATAATTCGGAGAATCGACAAATTAAAAAGCAGTAAACAGTGGGTGGGTATTGATCATTCGCTATCTAATATAAAAAAAAAATAAATAATAAATAATAAATAACCAAATAAAAATCACAGCGAAATGTTTCAAGCAAAGTCTGTTGAATATTTTATTCTAAAGTCAAGTGCAATAAATAAACGAATAGTGACGGCGGTGGTGGCGATGGGATCAAAATGAAAATCCAAATAAAACGATTCCCGCGGTGACGACAACGAGCAATACAGCCGCCATTTCTGTTTTGCGGGCGAATCTGTCAACTAGTGCGACACGCATGCGCACAGTATTTGCTAAACAATGGCGGTCGGACATCTGTTACGGCGTCGACGAAGGGACCGCCCTTCCACAAACTGCTGATGAGAACAACACAATTAAGAACAGTTTATGAGATTGGAAGGCGTTAATGCGTCTTCGATAAAGAAAGAAACCTCTTCATATATATATATATATATATATATATATATATATATATATATATATATATATATATATATGTGTGTGTGTGTGTGTGTGTGTGTGTGTGTAAATTATAACTAAAAGGTAAACTTTTAGAGAGTTGGACCTATTGCGAAATAAGGAAAGCTCAATATACTGGATAGAGCAAAAATATAGTACGTCAATGAAAATTAATAAGACCTGCAAATGGAAGCAAATCGATATTTTCAGTTGTTCAAAACAAGGAGCAGTTTGGTTAATAAAAACATTTATTTTTCATCTCTTTCTTTCCTTAAACCAGGCTTTTCAAAGATTAAAATCTTATCATCAGAGGAAAAATTATGATTGATAAGTTGACAGGATAGGACTGCTTTGCCTTGGAATACGCTTAACTGAAAACAGGAAGAATATTGCTTTCCTTGAAATGGCCACTTTTATTTGATTCCTCTCCGTGGACAACAGACCTGAAAAGAATCGCCGTTGTTGGATTTTTATACAGACTCCTCTGGATTTACCAATATTTCTGAACCCCACGTTTTTTGGATTTCGTTATTGGTGGTTCCCCTGCCCGTTTGAACTTTTTAAAAAACTTTTCTTTTTTTTTTTTTTTTTTTTAACTTTTTTTAAAACTTTTTTAATTTTTTAATTTTAAAAGAAAACTTTTTCAAATTTGGAACTTTGACAGTCCTATCCTGTCAACTTATCAATCATAATTTTTCCTCTGATGATAAGATTTTAATCTTTGAAAAGCCTGGTTTAAGGAAAGAAATAGATGAAAAATAAATGTTTTTATTAACCAAACTGCTCCTTGTTTTGAACAACTGAAAATATCGATTTGCTTCCATTTGCAGGTCTTATTAATTTTCATTGACGTACTATATATATATATATATATATATATATATATATATATATATATATATATATATATATATATATATATATAACTTCTTTGTAATATAGTAGGAAAAATCCAAGCAGAGTGCTCGATTAAGAATTAAAGTTAAAAATTCAGAGCATAATATTTATTTATTTTGGTACAGAAAAATAAAAATAAAAATAAAGGTAATACATAAAAAAAATAAAATATAAAAAAATAAAATATAATAAATTTTTTTTTCATTTTTATTTTTATTTTTTTTTTTTATATATATATATTTTTTATGTATTATTTTTATTTTTATTTTTATCTTTATTCTCTTTAAGTTTATGTTCTTATATCTCTCCAAATCTCCTCCGGTTTTAAATCTCAACAGTTTCATTACACTAAATTTAAATTCAAACAAACATACATAACACACTGAGCAAATAACGCGTCCCAAAGAGAGTGTCATGTGACTTCACATTTCCAAAACTAATGACAACAGAAGCTGAAGAGAGCCGGATGGCTAAGACTTTTCGAGCTTGAAACCGACGGTACGAATGTTGTACTAATTGTTCTGTACCAAAATAAATATATATATATATATATATATATATTTTTTTTTTTTTTTTTTTTTTTTTTTTTTTGATTTTATTCCATTAGTTGCGACAAAACAGGTTTTGTTTCATTGGTGCGAATAGCTACCAACTCATCGGGCCGGCGAAAGGAATTCAAATGGCATAAAATTTTAAGTTCATTTTAACGGGAGATTGAAAATTGAAAATACATTGGAGGGGGAGGGGGATAGAGTTGGGGCTTTGTCTATAACGGCGCCCATGTCGCCGTTATAGACAAAGCCCCAACTCTATCCCCCTCCCCCTCCAATGTATTTTCAATTTTCAATCTCCCGTTAAAATGAACTTAAAATTTTATGCCATTTGAATTCCTTTCGCCGGCCCGATGAGTTGGTAGCTATTCGCACCAATGAAACAAAACCTGTTTTGTCGCAACTAATGGAATAAAATCAAAAAATATATATTTTGCTCTGAATTTTCATTGAGCACTCTCATAAACCCGGTTTCAACTTCCTTCGGATTCATACCTCCTGGATATTTGTAACAAGTTAATTATATATATATATATATATATATATATATATATATATATATATATATATATATATATATATATATATAAAGATAGATTTGGATTTTTCACTTAGAAGATAGATTATTCAGTGAAGA
>OY744538.1:8652157-8667157 GCA_963556195.1 Sepiola atlantica
ACTGTATATATATATATATATATATAGGTTATTTATATTATATATATATATGTATATATATACTGTATATATATACTGTATATATAGTTTATTTATATTATATATATATATATATATATGTGTGTGTGTGTGTGTGTGTGTGTGTGTGTGTATGTATTATATCAAGAATGGTTCGAATCCTTCAACTTTGAGTAACAATCACCTATTCTACTGAAGATTGCGTAAACATGAAACACATGTGTCTGTAGGTAAAATAGTTAATATCTTACATGTGTGTGTGTGACACAGAGATTTAGTCGATGAAAATTCGTCAGAATTCGTCAGAATGTATAAGTGAAACTAGAATGTAAATATAAGAAAATTCACTACAGAAACAGAAGACAATGAAGTCAACACATGAACATATCGATCGATATTTTGCTTAAAGATTGAACTCCTACTACTTACTGATTTTTTGGCTAAGATCAAAGTGTAGTATCTGTTCCGATGCATACTGCACCCAATAGACTGGTATTGTCTTGGCCTTCGGGGCTTGATTTTTTATTTTCTAGGAGGTCCCCCTCCCCCCAGGCTTCGCCTCCCCTCTTTGGGGAGGAGTAAGTTTATTGCTTACTGCCTGAGGCGCCCCTACCGGGGAATGCCGACGGGGCTGCCCAGGCAATTTTTAAACCCCACTTTTCCGACCCGACCTTGAGTCATATCTTACTTGTGGGAGTAAGATAAAAACTGGCCTTGTGCCTAACTCCTGGAGAGGAGTAAATCAATACTCACGTATTTATATATAAATATTTCAGGTTTCCTCACATATTGTATTCTGAGAATGCCTGAATAATTTGGATTGGCTTCGTTATCTTCGTTATTTCTATTTTATTTGCTCTCATTTATGAAGTAGAGGTTTTAGAAAATTGTACAATTTGAAATAAGTGAGATAAATTTCTTTGTGTTTTCTAATTATATTATCCAGATTAATGAATGTGGAATTTATTAGTTCATAAGTATTATTCCAAGTAAAATTAGGAAATGTGTGTGTGAGCTATTACAATTTGTGCTTCCCTGTAAACTGTGTGTGTAAATATTTAATATACAGTGATATGATTGTGTATGTAGAAGTATAATTTTAGCCATGTCTAGACGATAGCAGTGTGTATGTATATGATGACTGAGTTTGCTTATTACTGTGTCAACACTTATGTGTTTTAGTATACGTTCTGTATACGTGCGTGTGTTTGTATAACGGATAAGAAATGTGTGTGCGAGTATGCGGGTGTACCATGTTTCGTTTGTGTGTGTATATATATATATATATATATATATATATATATATATATATATATATTATAATATAAAATGAAGTAATAAAATAAGGTGTCAATCAAATTTTATTAGAATTCAAAGTTCAAGAATAGTATCTTAAAGTCCTTAGCTCATGAGTTTTCAAAAGGATCTTGTGGTCTATGCAATTCTGAAGCCGTAATGATAGCTACTGCACCTAAACATTTAAATCTGATAAATTCTAGAAATTAATTAGTCTCCAAATGTCGACATGGAAGGAAATTCAAATATGCAATATGTAAACCACCACCAGACCCACCGTAGCTGATTGGGTGAGCAATGAGACCGAGGGTGTCCAGTCTTCGAGATGGGTTCTTTTTAATCTTCCTTGCCTAAAGGATTTAGGCTCTGAGGTTGTAAAAGTTTAAATACCTAAATTTTCAGTTTCTAAATATCTTTACAACTTCTTAATTAGGAAAAATTAAAGCTTAAATATATTTACAACTTCTTAATTAGGAAAAATTAAACACTAATTTAGATTAAACTTCTTGATTGGGCAAATTAAACCTTAAATTAAAGTTCCTAATCTGATCAAATTAAATCTTAAATTAAACTATTAAATTATTAAGTTCTAATTATTTTAATAACTTCGTAATTGGGAAAATTAAACCTTAATTAGGAAAAATGAAACCTTAAATTAAATTAAACTTTTTAATTGGGAAAAATTAAACCTTAGATTAGAATTCCTAAGCTGATAAAATTAAATCTAAAATTAAACTAATAAACACTTTAATAATTTCTAATCTGATAAAATTAAATCTTAAATTAAACTATTAAATTATTGGAATTTAATAACTTCGTAATTTTTAATTTCATAAATTTTCTATATTATTTGATAGGGCGAGATTTGTGAAATCGGTTTTTGCTGTAAGCTAGATTTACTGTAAGCTAGATTGTAAGTAATAATTTGGGCATGTATACGTGATTACACGATCTGACTTAAATATGCTAACTCCCTTTTCTTTTAACCTCTTCTTAGAATTTTCTCATTTGACCCAGACAAGTAACATCCAATCTAGGTGGGGTGGGTGGCGGATCTGTATTTAGCTTTCTTCCTTAAGTTTATCAAGCGGGCCGAAACAGGATGTTCGTTTTCCGCCTTTATTAAAACACACGCATAACTTCCGCTCTATTAACGTCGTTCAGAGAAGTAGACACTTTAATATCGCCCTCTATTCGTTGAAGATTTGTCATATCTGGTTGAATCGCTGGCGAGCGAAGATTAATTATTTTTTCGCTCTGGTTGCAAGATACGACCGGGATTCAATCTTATTTTTGCTCAATTCCGATTTAACGGACTCGCTAATTGAACAACGAACTTTGATTTGATTTGGGTTGCCCATATCAGGATTTTGGAATTTTAAGTGAGTTTATTGAACTTTCTATATTATTTGATTTGATTTATTTATCGTTGTAACAATTAACATAAACATTGGATACTTTTCACTTCATCGATTATTGACACATTTCGCGACTGGATAACTTTGTCAGCTCCTTCAATTTCTCGTATTTGGACTGCTATTTATAACCTGGATTAATCTTTAGTCAACCCTCTGGATGTCTTTCATGATTATATTTTTCAAATTGTATGACCTGGACGGATTGTATAGATTCAACAAAAAAGTATGTTTTGGGGTTGATATATTTGATGTTATGTATTGTTATGTATTTGTGTATATATTTTTATATATTTTCAAAGTTTAATTTTATTACCTGTAGTGGTGTAACTGCGGTAATGGTCCTCTGAAGAGAAGAATTATCTTTGAAAACTCATGAGCTAAGGACTTTAAGATACTTTGCTTGAACTTTGAATTCTAATAAAATTAGATTGACACCTTATTTTATTACTTCATTTTATAATATAATATTAATGCTATATCCAGTATATTGAGCTTCAGTTTTTATCCGGATGTTTCACTAATTATAAGATATTAGTTGACGCTTATATCTTTTGTTGGATTGCTTCATATATATATATATATATATATATATATATATATATATATATATATATATATATATATATATATATATATATATAGTAAGTTATGAGAATATATGTATGGCAATTAAGTTACACAGAGGTGTCCGCGTTTTATTCCCGTAGGGAATCGCCAGGCTAAAGTGCACTATATATATATATATATATATATATATATATATATATATATAAAGTGCACTATATATATATATATATATATATATATATATATATATATATATATATATATATATATATATATATATATATATGAACCCATAATAACGTACCTACGACAACCTTTTGTATATGTGTTGGAAAGTCGTAGTTGATGAGTCAGGTGGATGTCATGCTAATCACTGCACTCTGGCAAGTGCCCTTATTCATGTGATTCCAGATTTGCATACATCTAAATCTTCCATCTTTTAACTCTCGCACTTTTCCAAGATTTGGATACTCCGATATATATATATATATAATTTATATGTATCATGTATATATATATATATATATATATATATATATATATATATATATATATATATGTGTGTGTGTGTGTGTGTGTGTGTGTGTGTGTGTGTGTGTGAAGGTACGATCGTACACATAACCTACACCCACGTACATGTATTCTTTCACTTTTTGCACATCCCTTACCAGTACCCGTCATAATACCCGTCCCAAACACAGCATACGCCCATCAGTCCCTCCACCCGGCGCCACTGTTGTGAGTGCAGGTGCGACCCAATGGGTTGCCCAACTGCTAACGGTGGCTTTTTTCTTTCCAGTCCGACATTCAACTTTTTCTCGTCGTTTGCGGCTAAATTTATCACCACCCACTTGGCTTTAATTCGATTTTAGCCACTCTCGACAGAAGTCAACCGGTGCAATTTTACTTTATATTGACGATAATGAAGCAGTTATTGTTCGCATCAGCCGGACTAAGTCATCTCAAACTGGGCCGTAAGTAGCCTCCTCTCCATGTTAAAAAAGAAAAAAGAAGGTCCCACCATCCGTTTGAGTGACCGTTCAGACGCTTAAAGATTTGCAGGCTTCCAGTTCTCCTTAGGATTAAGGTTAGGGTTAGGATTAGAGTTAGGGTTAGTGTTAGGGTTAGGGTTAGGGTAAGTGTTAGGGTTAGGGTTAGGGTTAGAGTTAGGGTTAGTGTTAGGGTAAGGGTAAGGGTTAGGGTTAGAGTTAGGGTTAGTGTTAGGGTAAGGGTAAGTGTTAGGGTTAGGGTTAGAGTTAGGGTTAGAGTTAGGGTTAGGGTAAGTGTTAGGGTTAGGGTTAGGGTTAGGGTTAGGGTTAGAGTTAGGGTTAGTGTTAGGGTTAGGGTTAGGGTAAGTGTTAGGGTTAGAGTTAGTGTTAGGGTTAGGGTAAGTGTTAGGGTTAGGGTTAGAGTTAGGGTTAGGGTTAGGGTAAGTGTTAGGGTTAGGGTTAGGGTTAGAGTTAGGGTTAGTGTTAGGGTAAGGGTAAGTGTTAGGGTTAGGGTTAGAGTTAGGGTTAGAGTTAGGGTTAGGGTAAGTGTTAGGGTTAGGGTTAGGGTTAGGGTTAGAGTTAGGGTTAGTGTTAGAGTTAGGGTTAGGATTAGGATTAGGTTAGGATTAGGGTTAAGGTTAGGGTTAGGGTTAGGGTTAGAGTTAGGGTTAGGATTAGGATTAGGGTTAGGATTAGGGTTAAGGTTAGGGTTAGGGTTAGGGTTAGAGTTAGGGTTAGGATTAGGATTAGGGTTAGGATTAGGGTTAAGGTTAGGGTTAGGGTTATGGTTAGGGTTAGGGTTAGGATTAGGGTTAAGGTTAGGGTTAATTATTTTTTATTTTACATATTTTTATACTCCGTTAATGCCACCACCCTACTTTATCAATTAACATAATCACCCCTTCCCATCCTCCCTATATTATAGAGACCAATCACTAAATAGAATATCGTTGAAATTCTTTTTCTTTTTCTTTTTTATTTTCTATTTATCTTATTCTTTATTTTTACTTTGTTTTAAAATTATTGTCAGATATATAAAGGTGTTCAAATTCTTCCATTTAGGTTTGAATTGTGGTTGGAAACACATCCGAAGAGACCTAGTAAAGGTCGAAATAACTTATAATGTGTACAATCCGAATGTATATTTAGTCTTTTTCAACCTACTAACTTATTCATGCTCTGTTTGAACGGACATAGAGCTCTCTGATTCAGATTCCTATCGAAAATAATCGAACGTGAAAACTATATATATATATATATATATATATATATATATATATATATCTTTTTTACGGAACTTTTCTTTTCATTCACTGCGTTTTTTTTAACAAAAATTCTTTTAAAAATAATTTTCATATTTTTCAAATATTTGAACTTTGGTTTTTTCGAAAGCCAACTTATCCATCTGTATTTCTCCTCTGATGATAAGATTTCGATCTTTGAAAAGCCTTGGCTTAAGGAAAGAATAATAAACACTAGTTTATTACTGAATACACATTGCATTGAACAATTGAAATTTGAAATAAATTTGGACAATCGTCGCATATTTATCACTCTTTTTTCTTCTCTCTCTCTCTCTCTCTCTCTCTATATATATATATATATATATATATATATATATATATATATATATATATATATTACGCATTCAGTATCTAGGTTTATCGGCTATGTTCCCTTTGCGACGAGGTTCGACGCTGTCCTTATGCTAAGTCTCCAGTGATCACGATTGAGGGAATGACTGTGTCCATTTGCTACTGTGTACGGTCTTGCCTGATTTTTTTTTTCATGTCTTCCTATGGCGTCCCGCTTTCTTTTTGATGTCCAGTCTTAGATTCCTGTATGTGCTGATATATCCCTTTGCTTCTTTAAATATGTCCGAACCAGCAAACATATATATATATATATATATATATATATATATATGTACTTTTTGTGGTGTTTTTTCTCGAACTGTTTTGCTCATTTGTTTTTGTCACCTGAAGATGATTCGACGAAGAATCGAAAACGTTCGTGATACATATGGAATATACAGTAATTTATTTTCGATTTTAAACCAAAAAAGATTATTAGAAAAATTAAAGAAATAAAAAAAGGTATCATTTAGCTAAGCAATTATTGTATTTTTAACAATGTTTTCTAATATATATATATATATATATATATATATATATATATATATATATATATATATATATATATATATATCCGACACTGAGGGTCACCGGCAAGATCTACCAGGAAGTTCTGAGGAGGACGGTAAAGCCCTGGGTGGACGAGATCGCCGCCAACCAAAATCTTAGTAGAATGAACCAACGTAATACATCAGTTCCAATGCCTTTGGGAGAATGTATCTCTAACAATACTAAAACTAATTGTTACATTGGCTACACCACTACTACACTTTCCCGAAGGCTCACATAACATCTTTCTGACTCTAGTGCAATCGTACAACACTTGAAAGAACATAACTGCCTTCATTCACACGCCAGACACTTATCAACAATTTTTGAAGCACTGTATATAAAAACTAGTCACCCTACAATCAACAATATCAATTACTAGATTAGATACAATAGGTTAAAGTGTCTTTAGCTTGAAAAAAATATTTTTTAAATTAAGAACTTTTATGTACTTTTTTCTGACAAGCTTGAAGTGAACAGCCTCAATATTGACATAATGATGTTGCTTGGTTTACTTTAAGCAAAAGGACTTGTAAAATAAGTTGCACTGAAATGTATCTGTTTTGAAAATGTTTTGTAAGAAAAATTTAAAAATATAAATGAACTTATGTATGCTCTGTTGTTACGAGTTGAAAATCGTTGAGCTTTAATTGGAAGAGTGTTGTAAACAAAGTATTAAAAGTATATGCTAAAACATACATTTTCACAATAATATCTCTCTCTCTCTCTCTCTCTCTATATATATATATATATATATATATATATATATATATATATATACGATTATTTTTATCGATAAACAGCTGTTATAAACTGAGATTTTTATCAGGCAGAGTTAACATCCGATCTTAACAGAAGATGATCGGATGTTAACTCTGCCTGATAAAATCTCAGTTTATAACAGCTGTTGATTGATAACATCAACATGCCAGTGTCGCAGATTTTGTACATGTATGTGTAAATAAAAATAATCATATATAACAGCTCTATTTGATATTAAGCACTATCTATAAGCCCGGTTGAAATTCTTTGAATGTTTACCGTGCCTGGATTATTATTATTATTATTATATATATATATATATATATATATATATATATATATATATATATATATATATATATATATATATATATATATATCATGTATCCACATAAAATTTTATAAGAAGATATAATTTTTTATGTATCAATTTTCAGTATTTACTTCAACAGTGCTCGATACGTAAGTAGAGCTAGGTAGTAAGCTATGAAAATATATTTATGGCAATTAAGCCACACAGAGGTTCCCGCATAAAATGCATTTTAGCCTGAAGATTCCCCCGGGGATGAAACGCGGGAGCCTCTGTGTAGCTTAATTGCCATAAATATATTTTCATAGCTTACTATATATATATATATATATATATATATATATATATATATATATATATATATAGAGAGAGAGAGAGAGAGAGAGAGAGAGAGAGAAAGAGAGAGTGTGTGTGTGTGGGGGGGGTAGTGTGAGTGTGTGACTGGTTAAAATCGTTGTAAGAACAGGAGATACTGTGCTTTCAACATTTCCTATCGTTTGTATCGGGCCGGGAAATGTTGGTCGCTATCGGAGGGACTGTAATTGAAATTAAGCGGAAGATGAAGTGATAAAAACTGGGGCATTCATTTTTGTGTTGTTTTGGCTTCTGATTCCATCGGAAAGCAAAGCTGGAATCCAAAGAAGAAAAAAAATGAAAGCCACAAATCGTAGGTCTCTCCTCTCAGAAGGTGGATTCTATTACCCAGCACCAGCAGAAAAGACGGATTTATGTCCCTGATAGTTAAGATCGCGACTGATAGAGGGCGTTGCCTATTCAACTTCCGGTTCGTTCCCGTTCAGCCTCGCTTTCGATCGATCCACGGAGAAAGATACAGAAGATATGGGAGAAAACGCACCTGCAGGTTGGATTCCGAAAATGCACTCGTTTCTTAAGTTCACGGAGGATTCTAGAGCGCATGCGTAGATCTCAGCTGCCTCTTCTACGAACCCCGTTAGTTAGTTATTGTGTAGTGTTCTTTGTTTTGTATCATTTACATGTTTCGGACTGTTGTTCAGACGTTGGTTGTTTTTCTCCTTTAGGTGACGATGTGTCGTTGATGATCTTGCTAGGCATATGGGTGAGTAATGTGGGCTATATTTATTATAATTCAGTTTTACGCAAATAGGAAATACCTACGTGAGAATTCAGATATATCTAGTTTAACAATAGGTATTAGACATCAATTATTAAATATTACTAGGGGTGGGACGTAATGGGTGAAAATTTCAGATTTATGCGAGTAGTAGTTTTTGTGTTCATTTATACATAAATAACACTAAACAATCAAACATTTTGAAAATTTTGCAAAATTCAGAAGGTGCAGGCCAAAAATAGCTGTTAGGGCTCCACGGGACTCGAAATCCATCATTTTTCGGTGAAAAGAGTGGTTTAATGCGACATTGCAGGTCCTAAAACACCCTCAAAAGCTATGAATGGATATAGGTGGTTAAATCTGATATAGTACTTTAATTTAGGACCATTTTCAGGCTGTGAAAGGGTTTTCATGAATGTAAAATAGCCAAAAACTAGTGGCCTGCACCTTCTGAATTTTGCAAAATTTTCAAAATGTTTGATTGTTTAGTGTTATTTATGTATAAATGAACACAAAAATTACTACTCGCATGAATCTGAAATTTTCACCCATTACGTCCTAACCCTAATATTACCCGTATTTCAGTTTCTGTGTACTATTTTAAGGGGGTTTTGGGGGGGGGGGCATAATATGAAGATCCAAATATATCAGATTTGCATTTAATTTGATCTATAGTCATTTGACACCAAGTAAGCAAGATTCCTTGAATTTAAATTTCTTCTTAAGACGTCTTAAGGCCATGCATTTAATTCGAAACATCTTCTAGGATCAAAATCATCTAATGGATTTTGATCAAAATTAGAATAAGAATTCTAGACATTTTCATATCTTGACTGTTATCTCCGTAAGAGACATAAAATTGGCGCAAAACTGTTTTTGTGAATTAATTTTACTTGTCCTGGGACGGGTATTCTTTTATTAAAATGTAAGTAGAGTATTTATTTACTCCTCTCCAGGAGTTAGGCACAAGGCCAGTTTTATCTTACTCCCACAAGGTAAGATGTGACCCAAGGTCGGGTCGGGAAAGTGGGACTTGGAAAGCCAGCGTCCGAGAGGTGAGCACTCTGACCATTAAAAATTGCCTGGGCAGCCCCGTCGGCATTCCCCGGTAGGGGCGCCTCAGGCAGTAAGCAATAAACTTACTCCTCCCCAAAGAGGGGAGGCGAAGCCTGGGAGGGTGGACCTCATAGAACTGCACAGGACAGACCCATAGACCGGCGTAAATCAAGCCCCGAAGGCCAAGACAATACCAGTCTATGGGGTGCAGTATCCATCGGAACAGATACTACACTTTGATCTGAGCCAAAATGTAAGGAGAGTATTGATTTACTCCTCTCCAGGAGTTAGGCACAAGGCCAGTTTTTATCTTACTCCCACAAGTAAGATGTGACCCAAGGTCGGGTCGGGAAAGTGGGGTTTAAAAATTGCCTGGGCAGCCCCGTCGGCATTCCCCGGTAGGGGCGCCTCCGGCAGTAAGCAATAAACTTACTCCTCCCCAAAGAGGGGAGGCGAAGCCTGGGAGGGTGGACCTCATAGAACTGCACAGGACAGACCCATAGACCGGCGTAAATCAAGCCCCGAAGGCCAAGACAATACCAGGTGCAGTATCCATCGGAACAGATACTACACTTTGATCTTAGCCAAAATGTAAGGAGAGTAGAACGTGACTATTTTGGCTTTACTTTCGGCAGCCTCGTTGTTGGATTGACAACTGAATATAGTTCCACTCAACCAAGTGGTGATAAGGCCATCGACCTGATCACCGACAGGTATCACGTGACATGAAAATTAGGCGCCAAATGTGTTCTTTCTAAAATTGTATCTTCAGTCCGAGAATAAAAGTTGTGCAATACGCACGTATTATTGTTACCCGATTCTATTCTTGTCTTTTCTTCTATGTCTTCGTGACTCATAGTCTACCACGATGTTACGCTCTACCCCTCAAAGCTTAACACTCGTAACTCTCGCTTCCCTTATTTTGTCCTTTAGTCCTCACATTCCATGAGCGATATTTCTGACAAAGGAAGAAGAATTGCTGTTTACTAGGTCGGAATATATTCATTTGATACTTATCTTTGGCTAGTGTTTGACCTTGAAGTAGTATTTCTGTTAGATCCTTACACTAAGTGGCTTCATGCTTTGTCTGGAGCGATTTTCCGCTAAAAAAAAAATGACAATTTTAAGTAAAATTTCAGTTCGTTTTACGAATTATTTACGGTTATTTATACTCTGCCGTGACAATTATTCTTTTTTTTTTTTAAATTTAATATGATATAAGGAAAAGTCTTGGCTCATAATATAAAATCAAAAACAATCCGTGCAATTTCCCCATGTCACATATAAAGACAGCAATCGTATCGTCTGATAAAATTAGAGAAATTCACGTCAACACAAAAATTATACAAAGTTGGCCTATTTTTTTTCTTTCTCGTTTCAAATACAAAATAACAACGGAGCGACATAGAAAAAATCGTAAAATGAAACAACAAAAAAAAACGTTAACACCGCTTGATGACGTCACGGTCGACGTCACTGACCTCGCTGCTCCGTCCGCCATCTTAATCTTGATTGCGACCGACAAAGATCATCTCGTCTATTCCGATTATTCACGCTTCATGTCTCGTTATCTGAACGTGACTTGCATACGAAGGAAGGACCCTTCATGTTTGTCTTTCGTCCCCTCCCCCCGTTCCGATTTAATTAAGATAAAAACAATCACCCACAATAAGATTAAAAAAAAAAGAAGAATAATGGAATGATGATAATATGCTAATTAGCCGTAAGAACCAGATGAGGGACAAACGCAGGTAGATGAGATTCAGGTGTGTTTCAGGTCGGATCGGGGTTTGGCTGGGTTTTTTTTTTTCCTTATCTTGAAACTGAGTCACCCATGAAAAAGAAGCGGCGTCTCTCAGAAGTAGCCTCTCGCTCGATCTCTTAAGAAATGTATTACCTCTGTGTGTGTGGGGGGGGGGGTGTACTCATGCACCCACATACCGACGCACACATACCTACACACACATACCTACACATACATACTTGCACACACATACCTAAACACACATGCTTACACACACATGCGCACGCGCATTATTAGCACTGACATGTTTCGTCTTCTGAAAGCTTCTTCAGAGGCGACCAACTTAGTCAAATGCGGTGCCAATAACAGTTCAAATGCGGTGCCAATAACAGTTCAAATGCGGTGCCAATAACAGTTCAAATGTGGTGCCAATAACAGTTCAAATGTGGTGCCAATAACAGTTCAAATGCGGTGCCAATAACAGTTCAAATGCGGTGCCAATTACAGTTCAAATGCGGTGCCAATAACAGTTCAAATGTGGTTCCAATAACAGTTCAAATGCGGTGCCAATAACAGTTCAAATGCGGTGCCAATAACAGTTCAAATGCGGTGCCAATAACAGTTCAAATGTGGTGCCAATAACAGTTCAAATGTGGTGCCAATAACAGTTCAAATGCGGTGCCAATAACAGTTCAAATGTGGTGCCAATAACAGTTCAAATGCGGTGCCAATAACAGTTCAAATGTGGTGCTAATAACAGTTCAAATGTGGTGCCAATAACAGTTCAAATGTGGTGCCAATAACAGTTCAAATGCGGTGCCAATAACAGTTCAAATGCGGTGCCAATAACAGTTCAAATGTGGTTCCAATAACAGTTCAAATGCGGTGCCAATAACAGTTCAAATGCGGTGCCAATAACAGTTCAAATGTGGTGCCAATAACAGTTCAAATGCGGTTCCAATAACAGTTCAAATGTGGTGCCAATAACAGTTCAAATGCGGTGCCAATAACAGTTCAAATGTGGTGCCAATAACAGTTCAAGTGTGGTGCCAATAACAGTTCAAATGTGGTGCCAATAACAGTTCAAATGCGGTGCCAATTACAGTTCAAATGCGGTGCCAATAACAGTTCAAATGTGGTTCCAATAACAGTTCAAATGCGGTGCCAATAACAGTTCAAATGCGGTGCCAATAACAGTTCAAATGCGGTGCCAATAACAGTTCAAATCCGGTGCCAATAACAGTTCAAATGTGGTGCCAATAACAGTTCAAATGCGGTGCCAATAACAGTTCAAATGCGGTGCCAATAACAGTTCAAATGCGGTGCCAATAACAGTTCAAATGTGGTGCCAATAACGGTTCAAATGCGGTGCCAATACACTGTTTGTACGTATATATATATATATATATATATATATATATATATATATATATATATATATATATATATATGGAGAGAGAGAGATAAGTTCAAATTTTCATATATATATATATATATATATATATATAATGGGTTGAATGACAGAATAAAATAAGAAATGAATCAGACTTTATTACGTATCAAAGTTCAAAAGCAAGGAGTAATACTGCGTCCTTAAACCATGGATTTTCAAAAGAAAATCTTCTTCGATACATTTTATGTTTTGTATATTTTCAAAGCTGAATTTCTTTTTTACTCGCAGTAGTGTCATTGAGGTAATTGTCCTCTGAGAAGAAGATTTTCTTTGAAAATCCATGGTTTAAGGATTCAGTATTACTCCTTGCTCTTGAACTTTGATATGTAATGAAGTCTGATTCATTTCTTATCTTATTCTGTCATTCAATCCATCATTATTATTAATGCTCTATCCGATATATTGAGCTTTGTTTTTATCTACATAGTTTACTAGTTAAAGATATTATTTATACTTTTGAAGTATCATCTTACTTTTTTGCTACTTATTTTGTGTGTGTGTGGGGGGGTGTAATAGTTGCACACTCGTTTCGATCATTACCATTGCTTGATTATTTTGGGAAAAACAGAAAGATGTTGAAGTTTTCGAGCAATGCCGGTGCGTGAAGCTTTTTTAAGCCAAGCAAAGCTTTACACACAAGCATTTACACCCTGCCATTGCAACCATGACACAATGAAAACGAGCAAATCTACGTCAGATGAGTTCATAGTTTTCCTAGTCTGTCTTAAACGAAGACCGAAGGGGGTATCTCTCTTTGTGGGTTTTCTTTCTCCACATACATAAAACGACACACACAGACACAAACACACACACACACACACACATATATATATATATATATATATATATATATATATATATATATATATATACATATATATATATATATATATATATATATATATAGTGTGTGTGTGTGTGTGTGTCAGGTTGTATATGAAAAGAAATCAAATAAAGTGCTCGATCATATAAGAGAGCTAATATAATTTATTTAGATACTGTATGTTACATATTTCAGCAATGTACCGCGGTTTCATCCAAAAGGGCAGATTTAGACATCTTTAGTAAATCTCCGTGCCCAGTAGACAGTGGAATCATCGGCAAGGCCATTCCCTATCGGGACGTGACTACAATCATTTCAGCTTGCTGATGATTCCACTGAGCACAGAGATTTACTAAAGATGTCTAAATCTGCCCTTTTGGATGAAACCGCGGTACATTGCTTAAATATGTAGTGTACAGTATCTAAATAAATTATATATATATATATACATATATATATGGAAATATTAGTTATTAAAAATAACAAGCAATTTGAACGCCATACAATGCATTTTAGTTTTATTAACTTTTTTTTTTTCAATTGAATTTTCGAAGATATACTTCTTCATCAGAATTAAATAAAGATATATAAAAATACCTTTCATTTTTTTTTTCTTTTAGATCTCATCTTGTTTTTTTGGTGTTATCAGTTCGATGTAAATAAACGAATGAGAGTCTTTTTTTTTTCGGACGGCACATGGCGGTGCGATTTGAATAATAGGTTGTTGTCCGATAACACCAAAAAAAAACAAGATGAGATCTAAAAGAAAAAAAAAATGAAAGGTATTTTTATATATCTTTATTTAATTCTGATGAAGAAGTATATCTTCGAAAATTCAATTGAAAAAAAAAAAGTTAATAAAACTAAAATGCATTGTATGGCGTTCAAATTGCTTGTTATTTTTAATAACTAATATTTCCATATAAACAATGCTTTCTAACCGAGGACAACAACCTATTATATATATATATATATATATATATATATATATATATATATATATATATATATATATATATTTATATATATATATATATTTATATATATATATATATATATATATATATATATATATATATATATATATATATATATATATATATATATATATATAAAGACAGGGGTAGACATCGCTCATGGAATGTGAGAATTATAGAACAAAATAAGAGAAGTGAGTGTTACGTGACACTCACTTATTTTATTCTATAATAATCACATTCCATGAGCGATGTTTCTGACAAAGGACAAAAAATTGCTGTTTTCTGAGTCAATATCTATCCATATAAGA
>OY744538.1:8672157-8682157 GCA_963556195.1 Sepiola atlantica
CATGGTCGTTTTTAAGTTGAGTCGTTCTATTAAATACTAAATTTCTGCCCAAGTTCAACCATCGCTACTAATACCCATGGTGTTGTCTCACCGTCCACCTGGTAAACTCAGTTTTTGTGGACCTGTCAAGGGTCCGGAAGGAAAACACGAAGGAAACAAGTATATTGATTTAAAAAAATATATAACAAAACAGAAAACAAGAGTGGTTGTACGTCAGTCTTGACTGCCAGTATAGAATGGGGTGGTTCCAGGTATTTATTTTCTTTCCCACCGTAGGAAGATGTGGCACAAGGCCGGAAGGTAGGGGAGAGTCAGGACAACGCCCCTAAAGAAGGAGCACTCTGACCTCTAAAAAATTGTCTGTGCAGCCCCATCGGCGTTCCCCTGTCGGAGCGCCTCAGACAGTAAGCAATTAACTTACTCCACCCCAAAGATGGGGGTAAGGCCTGGGAGGGTTGACCTCCTAGGACTACCCAGGAATAATGCCTCAGCCCGACAGATAAAAGGCCACCGAAATGGCCAAGTTTTGTCCGGCTGGGTGGATCAAAAACTCAAAGGCAAGTGCTCCCAGTATTAATGGTAAGTGGAAGAGTCCAAGTAGTTCGTATAGGTAAGGTACCATAACACCTGCTCCAAAGCCTTACCTCCTCAGGAGTCACAGTATCATTTCCTTTTTGGGGTTGACGCTATTCTGAGGCTGCTTGGGGTAGCCGTATGTCAAACGTGTCGTTTCTGGTAATCATAACTTCTTCCTGGGGAATGTTGTCGGTGTTTTCCAATAGTCTTCCGCATAAATTGATTTAGGCGTATCTGATGAGGGAACTGTGTGTCTCTATCAACATAAGACCTTATTAAACTAGTTGGAATACGCGACATTCGCTATACAACATACATACATACATACACACACACAGACAGACAGACCACTGGCCTTTATATATTAGATAATGCATTAAACTAGATGTGATACGCGACATTCGATACACATATATACACACACATACATACATACATACATACATACATACTCACATACACACAGACAACTGACCTTTATATATTAGATAATGCATTAAACTAGTTTGAATACGCGACATTCGATATACATATATACACACATACATACATACATACATACTCACATACACACATACAACTGGCCTTTATATATTAGATAATGCATTAGACTAGTTTGAATACGCGACATTCGATATACATATATACACACATACAAACATACATACATACATACAAAGAAACATACATACACACACAAAACAACTGGCCTTTATATATTAGATAATGCATTAGACTAGTTTGAATACGCGACATTCGATATACATATATACACACATACAAACATACATACATACATACAAAGAAACATACATACATACACACACAAACAACTGGCCTTTATATATTAGATAATGCATTAGACTAGTTTGAATACGCGACATTCGATATATAACAATTATACCCATCGGTATGCATATGTGTAGGAATCGACTGTTTATATTTGAATGCAAAAGGGAGTCAATCTAAAATCCAAAATAATATATCCAACTATTAACCCCTTTGAGGATCGAACCCACTTCGATGATCGGGTAGATTATCGCAATAACAATTGCTCTACACTGAGGGGTCACAATACCCGAGTGTACGGAATAAAAGTATTTTATTCTGTATATATCAATGCTGTTCGATTACGCGCGTTAATATCGGCTTGCAGGGGATTAACGACCGATTAATGGTCATCGATCTATTGGGATTAAATTCGATTAATGTCAAATATGTCGATAATGATTCATCACTTTAATTGGGAATCGAGTGTAAAATACGCAAATCTCACCGAATATTCGTACTAGCCGGCGTATTGGTCTATTCCAAATTCACAGGCCTCTAAACACATGCATGTAAATGGGGCCAGCGCTAAGTGCCTATCCCCCCCCCCCACCTTCCTCAATATATAATACGGGGCTTCCGCTCGGAAATTACTCTTTGTAATCAAACAAATGTGCGTGGGTGTGTGTTTAATCACCAAATAATTAAAGAATTATACAGTTTTAATTTAATGTTCTGCATTTATTCGGTGAATTATCTTCTACGTCTATATAAAACAAAGTTAGTCGGATTTTCAGTCAGACCCAGATAGCTTTTAGCTGACAAATAAAACTTTGTTACTAACTAGCGAATTTTTATTTAGTCTTCCTGTAACATGCTATCGACACTAGTATAATGTACTTCGTTACAATTTATTTTTTTAAATTGCTTCGTCTGGTCCACGCAATCTGAAACGGCCGTCTGTGGATAACCTATACTTCACACACACACACACACACACACACACACATATATATATATATATATATATATATATATATATATATATATATATATATATATATATATATATATAATATTTGTTTTGTTTATTATCTATGTGCGTATACGTTTCGTCCTTTATAATCGGAACTCATCAGCATAGAGATATGACTATTCACTACTGGCCATGCGATTCGAAACCCTGACGTCCAGAACCACTCGGCCAACGCTTAATAGCGAATAAACAGTGATAATTTTAACACTTGATCCGGCGGCTTGACGTCATAAGAGCGTTCAACTTAATGAAAGGAACGATGCATTTATAGCTAGCGACGTCATACTGTCTTAATACTTCACTTACAGTGCGCATCTATATATATATATATATATATATATATATATATATATATATATATATATATATGCGCCCTCTTTTAATATATTATTATACTAAAGCTTAGTTAATCCACGTTTGTTTCTTTAAAGTCTTTTCCCTATTATACATTTTAATACCACAAAATGCATGTTAAAATATTCCCTAGGTTCAGGATTGAGCTATGTTTTTTTTATAATCATCCATTTTTATTCGTTTAGTTAGCCATAATTTGCAATTAACTGACAAAGTGGACCATCTTATTCTCAAGTTATATATATATCACTTTTCACCTGTCTTTCTCCTCTCTCTCTCTCTTTCTCTCTCTCTCTCTCTCTCTTCCTCTCTCTTCCTTTCTCTCTACCTCTCTCGTTCTCTCTCTCTTTCTCTCTCTCTCTCTTCCCTTTCTCTTTCTTTCTCTCTTAAAATAAAGCAAGAATAAAAAGATTGGAATAGTCGATTATAAACAAAACGGAATAACACCACAGCTAGTAATACGATTTAACCCGAAGATGAGATGGAAAGGAAAACAGAAGAAAGAGAAAAAGAGGGAAAGAGATATGGGGATATAGCAAGCAGAAAGCGACTAATTTGAGGTTTTGTCTTTGTTGTTTTTTTTATATTTAACTTTATTTATTATTTTTGCAAACTAAATGTTTCCTGATTCAAACAATGTAAACCAACTTGAATGGGTGACCCATCGGGTCACATTTTTTCTAGTTGTTTAAAATTTCAAACTTTTCTCTATCGGCTTACAACTGAAGCCCCAAACTGTTCTCTGTAGAAGCGTAGACTGCATTAACGAGTCGATTCAAGATGTCTGCTTGGTCGATTTGGGGAGGAGGATCCAAGCAGGCTACCATTTTTCATCTCGCTATCTTGCCGACGGTTCTGGGCAGTTTCCATTAAAAATGCCGGAATTGGTTCGCGCCTGTGTTTGGAGGTGGCCAATAATTTGTGTGTGCAAAGTTAGCGTCAATATTTTTGTCGGTTGCCGTGTGACGCTTTGCTGGCAGCGGCGATAAGGACGACAGTCAAATCGGAATCGTGCGTCGACAAGAAGATGGCGGATGAAATACTTAGAAGCGATTTGCGGCCAGAGATTAGAATCGACCTTTGCGCCGACGCCGCCGCAGACGCCTGCAATCGTTGGTTTACAGGTTCGCAATGGTTGCGAGATGGAACCCTATGTGATTTTATCTCTTTAAATCTCTCTCTCTCTCTCTCTCTCTCTCTCTCTCTCTCTCTCTCTCTCTCTCTCTCTCTCTCTCTCTATCTATCTATCTATCTATCTATCTATCTATCTATCTATAAAGCTGTCATTCTATCTATCTATCTATCTATCCCTATCCCTCCCTCTCTCTCTCTTTATTTCTATCTTTCTATCTATCTCTATCCCTCCCCCTCTCTCTCTCTCTTTTTCTTTCTCTCTCTCTCTCTCTCCCTCTCTCTCTCTCTCTCTCTCTATATATATATATATATATATATATATATATATATATATATATGTATATATATATATATATATATATATATATATATATATATATATATATATATATATATATCCCTCTCTAACTATCTATCTCTATCTATCTCTACCCCTATCTATCTATCTATCTATCTATCTATCTCTATTCATCTATCTATCTATCTCGATTAATCTATCTATCTATCTATCTATGTATTTATCTATCTATCTATAAAGCTATCATTATATCTATCTAGCTGTCTATCTCTCTCTCTCTCTCTCTCATTCTCTCCCTCTCCCTCTTTCTATCTCTCTCTCTCTCTCTCTATGTATCTACCTCTCACAGTATTTCATTCTCATATGAAGAGCTTTGCACACACACATGCATTTACATGCATACATATGTATATATTTTTATTTCAAATAACACTATATGTTAGGTTGATCGTCTATCTACGCTGAGAATTCACAGAAAGACTGAAAAAAACTCTGCCCATGGGGCTAAAGATACCATGCGTGACCGTTTTTCAGTCAATGCTATGACGAAATAACACATTTTTATATTCCTCGATGGACGATATATATGTCAATATTCGTAGACTAGCGTTCTAACGACTAAATTAGAACGGCCTGCCTCATTCGTGCACGACATTTTATCGCCTATAATGTTACGGAGATTATTGCTTATTGTTTTGTTTTTGGCGATAGCGACCGGTTTTCTTATACGGTGCGTTTTTATTTTTAGCCACCCTCAGCGTTTTGTTTTTTTATTATTTTTAAGAATATGCACATGAGCGCATTTTTCATCTTTTAATTCGCCCTTAATCGGACGAGTCATCACTTTTTGTATATATAGATTTTTTTAATTAATTAATTTATTTATAAACAAATGTGTTGTATACAGATTTTTATAATTAATTTACAAATTATATATATATATATATATATATATATATATAGTGTCAGGTTGTATATGAAAAGAAATCAAATAAAGTGCTCGATCATATAAGAGAGCTAATATAATTTATTTAGATACTGTATATTACATATTTCAGCAATGTACCGCGGTGCACCGTTTTTCTGTCATTGTTGACGCCATTCCCTGTCGGGCGTGTCTACAATCATTTCAGCTTGCCGATGATTCCACTGGGCACGGAGATTTACTAAAGATGTCTAAATCTGCCCTTTTGGATGAAACCGCGGTACATTGCTTAAATATGTAATATACAGTATCGAAATAAATTATATATATATATATATATATATATATATATATATAATTATTTATGGAAAATGCAAAAAGGAAAGCCAAAAAAAAAAAATTATTTATGTATATATTACTGTTTTATATGATACTAGCACAGCTACCCGGTGTTGCCCAGGTTATAGTGTGAGATAGCATCATATGCAACATCATGGTAGGGAGAATTTACTTTAACAGCAACTTTGATGCTGTCAGCTAGATATCTTACTCACCGAGCCTTGGCCTTTTGGCTAAGATCAAAGTGTAGTATCTGTTCCGATGGATACTGCACCCATACTGGTGTTGTCTTGGCCTTCGGGTCTTGATTTACGCCGGTCAATGGGTCTGTCCTGTGCAGTTGTAGAGGTCCACCCTCCCAGGCTTCGCCTCCCCTCTTTGGGGAGGAGTAAGTTTATTGCTTACTGCCTGAGGCGCCTCTACCGGGGAATGGCGACGGGGCTGCCCAGGCAATTGTTAAACCCCACTTTCCCGACCTTGGGTCACATCTTACTTGTGGGAGTAAGATAAAAACTGGCCTTGTGCCTAACTCCTGGAGAGGAGTAAATCAATATTCAGATATATGTTAATACTCTTAAACTAACGCTAATAAATAGATTAATTTCATTGTGTAACATGTTTGAAAATTGTCATTAGCTTCTTTAAGTGGTAGCCAGAGACGCAAACATACTTCCATTATGTTCACATGCAAATTGTGCATGTGAATGCAATTATATTGAAAGTGCACTTCTTAGTACGTCTTCGTTTTTAGGGACAGACATGCACAGACAGAGAGGTGTTCTCGTTGATTATATATATATATATATATATATATATATATATTATTTCTTATTTTTTTATTTTCTCATTTGAATCAAAGGGAAAACAGTTTTCAGTGGAGGAGTTGTGCCCCCGGGGACCATCTTAATATTATCAAAAGTTGCTGAAATTTTGGGAATAGATATCATTTTGGGGCATTTACTTATGGTTTAAATTTCATTTGAATCAAAGGGAAAACAGTTTTCGGGGTGGGGGGGGGGGCTGGGATCCTCTTAATATTATCAAAGTTTGCTGAAATTTTCAGAATAGACATCATCCCATGAGTTTTCTTCAGGCACGTGGGGAGTCGAAAACGTTAGCAGTTTTGGCGAGTTCCTGTTCACACTCGAACAGAACATTAGATCATTGGTCCGTCAACAGGGAAAGATGGATAAAAAAACAAACAAACAGGAATTGTCCTTGTTGTTTAATCAAACATGCATTAATTAAGAAATGCTGCCTAAGTATACAAAGTACAGAGAGTTGGATGTATATATATATATATATATATATATATATATATATATATATATATATATATATAAGTATATTTTTTTATTTATACAAACATTATTGGTTACATATGTGCATACATGTTTCGGTTGCACTTTTCCCAGAAAGTCAACCTCATCAGACCAAGAATTTTCGAGAAATGGATGGATTTGAAGAATTTTCTCTCCTAAATAAATCCTTTTGGGGTTTAGTCATTTTCTATTTCTTATGAATTAGTATCGGATTACCTATTCCACTTGCTGATCTTTTTTGTTAGTGGTTGTCCCTTTTATTACCCTTTATGGCGTCTCCATCACCTTTTCCTATCCTTATTTTATTGCCCACTACTTTCTGGGTTTCTTTAAACTCTTTAGCCTACCCAGTTTTACAAACTCACTTCAGTATAAATATCTTATCTATATATCAAGAATCACACATATATAAACAAACTCTAATAGATACCCAAATACAAATAAATAAACAGACATTGATATACATACACATCTAAACATGGACACACACACAGATCCACTATCAATCAAGCATATATTCAAAATACATACGTGCTTATAAATATATTCTAGATGTATATTCAATACAAAAATAAATATATTCTAGATGTATATTCAATACAAATTGAATATACATCTGCACCCTATAGACGGGTGTCGTCTTGTCCTTCGGGACTTGATTCCACCTGTCTGTGGGTTTGTCCTGTGCAGTTCTAGGAGGTCCACCCTCCCAGGCTTTGTCTCCCTTCTTTGGGGAGGAGTAAGTTTATCGCTTACTGTCTGAGGCGCCCCTACCGGGGAATGCCGACGGGGCTGCCCAGGCAATTTTTAATGGCCAGAGTGCTCACTTTCTCGGGCGCTGGCTTTTCAAACCCCACTTACTCGACCCGAGCTGTGGTCACATCTTACTTGTGGGAGTAAGATAAAACTGGCCTTGTGCCTAACTCCTGCAGAGGAGTAAATAAATATTCAAATTGTTCTTGGCCTTTTGGCTAAGATCAAAGTGTAGTATCTGTTCTGATGGATACTGCACCCCATAGACTGGTATTGTCTTGGCCTTCGGGGCTTGATTTACGCCGGTCTATGGGTCTGTCCTGTGCAGTTCTAGGAGGTCCACCCTCCCAGGCTTCGCCTCCCCTCTTTGGGGAGGAGTAAGTTTATTGCTTACTGCCTGAGGCGCCCCTACCGGGGAATGCCGACGGGGCTGCCAAGGCAATTTTTAAACCCCACTTTCCCGACCCGACCTTGGGTCACATCTTACTTGTAAGATAAAAACTGGCCTTGTGCCTAACTCCTGGAGAGGAGTAAATCAATATTCAAATCTTGAAGATAGTATTTATCAGTAGATGTCTTGCTCTTCTAGATCGTCTCCATATACGAGAAGGTCCACGCGGCAAAATGGTTGGCTGGCTAAAAATAGCCTTTGTTTTAAGGCCAAGTTGCCATTGTGTCCTAGAGAGCCTCGTTTTCGTTTCCAGTGTAAAGTGAAATTGATTTCGTCCATTGTTATTTCAAGGCTCAAATCCAGTCAATGGGTTCAACGCCCGGAGAGGCCCGGCGGGTACGCATTGCACGGCAATGGCAACAGTAACACAAGAAGAGATGTAACGAGTTTGAGCTGGATACTTGACTTTGACACTTTCACACTTTCGACCTTTGCAGTTTATTTTCAATCCCCCTCTTTAAATCTGGTTCGAGGAAAAGTCCTTCAATCTGCTCGCCGGTTCGAGAAAAACGATAGAAGAATGAAGCTGTTCTATCAAATACCAATCATTTTTCTTATGGGTTGGTGTGTCTCTTTTTGCGGCATATCAATCCTTTTTTTTTTTAGTCATTTGATGCCGTCTCTTTCTCATACGTTGCTAGTCTTTCTCTACTCTGCTGTTATTTCTATGGAAGGTGCTCGATTGAGCTCCAATCTGTGGTTCTTCCTCATAAAACATTCACAGCAAGAACTCGTTTTCTTACCACCACCGCAATGAACTTTCCTTTCTTCTCCGGGTGTTTAACATCCGGCGGAATTTCCACGAAGTTCTTGGAAAGAAGCTATTGCTTCCCAAGAACTTCGCATCCGTGGAAGACGTTACAACGGGACTGCTTCCCTCCATACTACAACCTGATTGCTTTCAGATCCAATATCAACAAACACTAGCCATAAACCATCCTCACGAGTAATCAAATTGTGTCTATTCTATTTATCTTTTTTCAATCCTCTCATAATATTCATCATCATTCAACTGATCATCTCTTCGTCTCATTAGCCCTTATCCTCTAGTGGCTTTTAGCCTTCATAAGTAGCGACTCATTAACAAACGAAAGAGCAAGCAAATTGGGGTAGTGTAGTAATTACCGGCACTACCGTCGACTGAGCGGGTTAAAGCTATTCTATCACTCTCTTTATTACCCTTAGATAAGGGATGAACCCATCCTACTTTCCCTGACAATGAGGCAAATAATAGGGTAGACTAGACTCTGAAGCCTTGGTAGAGCAACTAGTCTAGGAGGAAGAAAACTTCCTAAATAACAATAGAAAGGCAAAAGATTCGAACTCAACTAAACCGATGCTATAGTCCACAACGTTATTTGAATTTTGCAGTCGCTTATCTCGACGAGATTGAAATAAAAAGTGAAAATCGAGAACAACACGTTGAACATGTGGAAATGATATTTAATAAAATGAACCAACGGATCGCCGTGGAGACGAGTAGAGCGATTGGTCCCGTCACGCGGGACTTGCTCAATCGCCTAGGTTTCGAGAACAACGCGTTGAACATGTGGAAATGGTATCTAATAAAATGAACCAACGGATCGCCGTGGAGTCGAGTAGAGCGATTGGCCCCGCCACGCAGGACTTGCTCAATCGACTAGGTTTCTTAATTTCGCACCACACCTGGGGCCATCGTGAATTGAATTGGCTCTACGAGCGCTTCCCCATCGCCATTATTCGAGGGAACGCCTTGAGCCTGCTCTCGGCCTGCTAAGCCAGCAGGACATTCGATGAAACCTCTTGATGTTCCGAATATGGGCTTTTGAATTTGGCAGTTGAACAATATTATTTAGAATAGTAGGCCAACAGAGTAAATGTTTACATGAACTTTTAAATTTAAATCTAACATTTATATTTTTCAAATTTTGAATTATGTATTTTTTTGATCAATTTTTTCTTCCATAAAACAAACGAAGGTCAGCTGAGGTTTTGAAAGGTCAGCGCACTAAGATTAGTATGCTCTGGCCGACAAAAAATCCCTAAACAACCTCGTTGGCATTCA